>JAVYIG010000154.1:410000-836971 GCA_035222895.1 Strongylocentrotus droebachiensis | reverse complement strand
GCCTCTGAATCCTCGTTTGAATTCAGGTTCCTCCCCCCCCCCCCCCTCCCGCGCGGAAAGCGCGGAAGCTTTGACGTTTCATAAGATTAAGAGAGAAAGAAGACGATTTGCTGTACCGTTCTTGATTCTTAATCCTCGTCTGAATTTCAAAGATATCCTTTGTCTGCTCCTTTTTCTTCCTACGCCCCCCCCCCCCCCTGGCTACGTGCCTGCGGTCCGATAAACACATTTTGATACCTTGTCCGACCCCGCAAGCTCAGGGGTTTAAGGCAATAAATTCGGTCAGATAAGCATTCAGGGGCCCGCCTTAGGGCCCCTGGTGGGGTCGAGACAGCAGAGCCGGCCCCGGAAGCTCAGGGGTTTTAGGCGTTTAACTAAGGTCAGATGAGCATTTTTTTTTTGTATACCTTATTATTTTGGTGACACTGGCAGGGACACTATTGGCGTGGGGTACAGGGGGCAGAGCCCCCCAAAATCAGGGGATTTAGCATTAAATTACCGTCAGATAAGCATCTATGGGTCCCGCCGTAGGGCCCTATAGGTTGAGTCCATGGGGGCAGAACCCCCGGAAGCTTAGGGGTTTTAGGCATTTAATCCCTGTCAGATGAGCATATCTTGATGCCTCATTATTTTTTAACACTGGCAGTTAACTGTTCTCTCTTTCTTGCTCTCATTCTATTTTATTTCTCTTTAATATACTTTTTCAAAAAAAGTGTAGGGGTGGGGGGGAGGGGGGGGGGGGGGGGGGGAGGAGCTCGAGGCTCCCGATCCCTGCCGTACCTCGGGCCCTGACATGTAGGAATCTCAAGAATCATATTTCTTGCCTGGCTGTAAAAACACATACAAACGTATAATTTACTAAAAAGTGAGGAAAAATCTCGGAAATTAAGTAATTTCAGCATTATTTGTAATCCACCGTTGTGAAATTAGAAATAAACCACGTTTGAAATTGATTTCCCCCAAGCCCCCCCCCCCCCCTATCCGTACGCCAGTATCTCCTCTTTTCCTTTTTTCTTTCCCTTTCCTTCCTTTTCTGGGGGGCAAGGCTCTTTCGGCCCCCCCCCCGATCTCCTTCTTTCCCCTTTTCTTTTTTTCTTCCTCTTTTTTATTTCCCTTTCTCTCCTCTTTCCCTTTCCCTTCTTTTCCTTTCTTCTCTCTCTCTCTTTTTTTTTTTTTTTTTTGGCGGGGGGGGGGGGGGGCCAAGGCCCGCTCGGCCCCCCCCCTGGATCCGCGCCTGTACAGGAGTACGTTCATAATGCACCTGTTCCACTGAGTTAGCAAAGTTTTGATCATGCATGCGTGTACGTAGGTTTACATCGCAGCATACCCGGTACCAGTGGTGGTGCATTGTCGAGTCGAAGGTAGTCCGACGAGTTCACAAGTAATGCAGGAGCATTTTGTTCAAGAAGTTCATGGAACTAAATTCTAAAGGCAACATTATCAACTATAGTCTCACAATGAAATGAGATCAATGTGCATAATCTTCGGTTTCCTCACAATGTAATATGGCTACCAGGGACGAGTTACTGTTCCGTTACTTTAATCCGATTCTAAGTCAATAAGATCGCTTCGGTTGTCTCCCAGCAACCCAACGCTTCACGAGCTTATGCCAGTGCTTCCCCACTACAAGAACGGTATAATCCGGCGGCCTGCTAGCTGCCGTTGTACTCGACCAACCCAAATTTATGCTCGCTTTATAATAAAGCCTCCGATTTGCCGCTATTCGAAATTAGTTTCAATGTTGGTTAAAGCTTTATGAACAACTGATACTTGGATGTAATATGCTTGATCTACAATGCATCGTGATGAGTTTGCCTGAAAATTCGAAGTAAAAAGACAAGAGATCTACTCCAATTTCTTATTATTCCATGCTGTGGAGTGTGAAGCAGACGAGTTCGTTTCAATCATGGGGAGTAAAATTAATGAGGTGAGCTACTGATAATTGAATTGTTGTTGTTTTACAGTAGTATGACGTTGTAAACTGGAAAAATTGTAATATAGTCTTATAGATGTCATGTTTACAAATGAAAGAAGTGGAACAAAATGATCCATTGATTTTGCAGACATATTCTAGTAATAGACTAGAAATATAAGTAAAAATGAAGGAAATCTTTCAAAAAAGTTATGAAAAGCAGGATGATATGGATAATGGCTTTTCGGCTATGGACGGTATATAGCATTCCTTTGAAATCATTTATCTAATTAGACTATAATGATTTGTGAAATGAGTTAATATAGTATGAGTAATTTGTATTGTCTTACTGTAGAACATATAATTTAAATTGTGAGTCAACATTTATATTTAATTAATAAAAGTCAGTAGAAATAAAAGTTCAAATTTGTTGTTAAACAATTATGTGTACTTTCAGTGATTTTTGTCTTGCATATTCAGATGAATATAAATGTATGTAATAACCCATAAAGTAGTGGTATTTGATATGGGATTGGCAATAATAATCTGTCATTAAAATCGTGTATTGTGTTCCTGAATAGACATGAGTTCATATCAGTAGACGAAGTACATCTACAATACATGTCAAGCATAGCAATTATTTCGTTAGTAAATGTATCATGGGCACCAATGTACATGTATGTTCATGTTCAAATGAGGCTTCGTTAAAGGTAATACAAAGTTTTGGGAAATTTTGAACATTGGCTGGATAGTGATTCTTTACAATTTTGATATATTTGGATGCCCCTGTGGATGTATTATAAGCACTAGAAAATTTAGCCCCTAAAACACTTCTGCTTTCGAGATAAATTGAATATAAAAGTTTACCGGTGCTCCCGGTAAATTTTGTGAAATTTCAAATAGCGCCTACGGCCATACAATGGTAGCTGCGACCATGAAAATATCAGAATATGAAGTTGTGATATATAATTTCCAAACGGGAATAGCCAATCGGTCGATTTTACTCAAGAAACATTGTTGTATAGCTAAATTCATATTTTGACCTTGAGAGGGAGCTATACAACATAAACAGTTTATTATTACAATTCCATCACTTTAGACTCGATTTCAACCGCGCCAACGATCACTGAATATTGTAGGATTACTTATGCTTCTAATATGTTCATTTGAACAAAATTCATGACCCTGTACCAAAACTTTGTATTACCTTTAAGCCTCTTCTGTTTTTAAGCCGACATAGTATCAACTTGTAGTGAGATTTTTACTTGCACTATTCATCTGGGCACTCGACAAGCACAAGTACGATAATACGCCAACAGCGGTCTGTACTTTATAACCGGAAGAAGAAGAAGAAGAAGATGTAACCAATTTGCTCAAAATGATTGAACATCACACTCTCTTGTTTTTCTTTTCCCCACTAATATAACAGCATTCTTGGTATGTGTAACCACACAATATGTTGTAACCACATACAAGGTTGATATTATATTCAGCCTATTATGAGAGTGCTTAATTGCTTCATTATCACAGCCTTCACAGGGCCATTGTAACCACTGGACACTAAATCTATTGTTCATAATGAGCTTGAAGAAGCTAGTACAGGAAGGCTGATTGTGCTTAATTGGTAGATGACTATCTTCATAGAAGTTAATCCCCATGTGGTACTAGCTGAGAGAGTAGGGAAAGTCTTTGATTGAACCCGAACAAGGGTTTAAACTTTTTGTTTGCTATAAACAATATAGCCTGTCAAGTGTATGTTTCAAACAAGTTAGATCTGCTAAATTGTCAACAAGAATTTAATCCTCATGTTTTACTACACTGTTCATGTATGTGTAAGTGTGACTCTTTGTTTAATGTAGTGGAAGTACCATGAACAAAAAAAGTAAATGAAGCTTTTGCAAGATTTGGAATGTCAATAATCCAGACACCATGCAGCATTTTGTTGTGATGTGCTGGGCTGCTGGCTATACAAAATAACACTGCCAAGAGTACATCTACATGTATGTTGTGTCTTTTAACTTTTTAAGACTATAAATATATTCTTCATAAGCTTAAAATTATACAATCTACAATGTATACATACATGTACAAATGTATATGTTTAAAGACTATCAGTACATACAAATTTTCTTTTGAGCAGTCTGAAGTATGATAAAAAATACAAGACTTTTGTAATGTAATAACTCTTCTGCTTGAAAAAAGTGCCTATATATTTCAAAAAGATGAATTCAACAAAATGTTGAAAATATAGAATATTGTTGATACAGTTATCTTCATGCTATTGAGTTGCAAAAACTGATGGATGTGATCGCCTACATGTACATCTAGTCATCTAGTCAAACAGGGTGATATAAAGTATATGTGACATACTTTCATTCTCAACCTGACCTATGACAATCTGTGTCAAGTTAAATCAAAGACAAGCTCAATTTACAATCCTCTCTCCATACAGCTTTCATTGTAACATGACCCATTGTCAGTGCATGGGGTAAAATTTCACGCACTGCTATCACAATATGATAAAGTCAGAACAAAAACTGGTGCTAGATCTGTTCATTAAACAAGCAGTCATCCTGATCATGACAGCTCTGTCTCATATTGTACTTTTATAGTTTTTTTAGTTGATTAGGCATATCAATAAAGACTCATTGCTACAAAGCTTTGGACTACTACTCATGCAAAAGCTCTGCCAAGGGCTCGATTGCTCTTTGCGGTGTACATGTACATTGTAAATTTATTTATAGTTCAATTTTATGCTGTTTGAACAAAGTCTATCCATAGTCCAATTTGGTTGTAAAGTTTTGAAAAGAAGATTAGATTACAGGTTGGCATTTTTATGAATCAGTGGAATATGTCTATAGTAAAAGGACAGTATGAGTATCTTTTTGATTGAATTTGCAATGTTCATGTAGAGTATGTATTTACAAGAAAATAAATTTAAGTTTCATCCATTATGTACATGTAGATCTTTTTCTCTGTCTGTTTTTGATACACTTCAATACAGACGTCTACATGTACGTCAGTAAGTGAGACAAAATCAATACCAAGACATGTGGTTGAGTGCCGATTCCCAATTGCTAGCCATCCCACAAGTTAGCATCAACAATGGGCAGAGCACAAGAGATCCTTTTTTTATAGCTACATAATCGGTTATTGATTTCATTCCCATCCCCCTGCTCATGTAAAGAGCTTGGTTTCTTTACGCTCATAAAAGATGTAGCTGTATTGATGATACGGTATGCATCGACCTTCGGGTTACTTGGAGGTGTGGATACATGTAATCTATAACTGCATGTACATGTATCTCTATTTAGCTTACAATATCTTTCTTTTTTTTAGGCCAAAAGAAAAATGGGAACATTATTTTAATTTGATTTTTCATTTAAAGATACATTTTAGATTAATAAATTTATTACAAAGGGAAAGGTCATTGGTCACAAGCTTTGTATATTGGCTGCATTAATTGAAGGCTAGACCCTTCTTTTCCAACAGTGAAACCATGCAATATGCATGTGAAGTTCATTGAGAGCTGTCATTATACGTATAGTATAGTAAAAGGTGAAAATAATTATGGTATCTATTTACAAAGGGTGTTTTGATTGATATACATGTATATGTGTTTTTTATTCCATTTTTTTTTGTAAAAGCAAATGAGAAATACAAGAAATACACCATTTTCTTTTCAGATGTCACCGAGGCACTTTCCAGCCCAACCCAATCAATTTGAGCTTCAATACAGACCTAATGTAATAAGCCATCTGCCTCCCCTCAGTGCACATCAGGTAAGAAACATCTACATGTATAGCTTTCTGAAGCAGAGTATCAACTGAAAAAGAAATGTGTTTATGATCATTTCTCGCTCTTTATAGAGATTGATTTGTTTGGAACCTACATTTAAAATCCTTTGTCGCAAGAACATTTTGCTATTAAAAAGAAAATAATAAAGTTTGCCATATTTTGATCACTTATGAACAGAATTATTATAAAAGACTTCCAGAAGAAATATATGTCAGATATTTTACTTTTATAATATGTTCATGTATGACATTTGCCATTGCTTGAGATTGAACTTTAGCGAAGTATTGAATATTACATGTACATGTGTTTTAATTCAGTGATACATATTTCCATGACATCTCTTGAGAAATTGTGATAATTATAATAAGAAAGCCTATAAATTTCAATGAAATGCATTTAGATTCCACTTTATATTTTGCTCCATGCCATATAAATAATTTAAAACATATATATATCCGGGTAGCAGACAATGGTGGTAGAACCTGGCAGTTCATTTACCACCCGGGGGCATTTGCAACTCAAAGGGCTTTTGAGTTCATTGCATACACTGTATCATCTCATCTCTCTACACCAAACATATAATGTATACATTTCAAAGAAATTTTATCAGATCATCCCTTGGAAGGGGGCATAAAGTTATACAAAACTTATTCACCCCTCTACAGTCAAGAAGATTAATCAATTTTATGTGAAAGGCTTTGTAAAAGACTCTGTGCAGCTTTTGATGAAGATGAAAATTTAAAGGAACCAATAATATATATATATTTTTTTGGTAACGCTATCCAGTCTATTCATGTAAATGTAGCATACAAAAGATTGTGTTCGCAGACTTGGCAACCATTATCAAACATCATTTATACATGCACACTTTCTGTATATATGAGAAACTGAGAGATCTACTGTTTCAGGTTCAGTATAAAGCTCACTGGCTAGACATTAATTTTGTGATGGGTCCCAGTCTCCATGTCAAGCTGAATGTTATATATAACCTGACAGCAAATGCTTTATTCCTGGGGCATTAATGTCTTACACTTCAGGGCTGCGTCTCATGAAACCGTCATAAATATACAAGTTCAGCGACATCCCATTGAAACGTGTGTTAAACTTAATACACGCATTTCAATGGGATGTCGCTGAACTTGTACTTAGAACGGTTTCGTGAGACGCAGCCCGGACCTTCATCGGGCCTAATTGAGAAAGTTTGTAAAAAACATTGCACTTGTAGGCCTACCAAACCACCAAAAGTTTAGTCCATGTGAGAAGTGCAAAGTCTTAGTTTGCACGTTCTGCCAATGTACACTTGCAATATAGTGAATATACATGTACCAGTATGTGTATTTATCTTCATGCTTAATGTGGCACGATAAGTACATCTTCAAATATTTGAGTTTGTGCGTAATTACAGTATGAATACAAATATGTTTTGGAATATTAAGATTGGGACGTTACAGACAAGATAATTTTTTAGAAAGATATCATTATTTTGTTATCAACATTCTCTTTAAAAACATGATCACTTAAAGTTTGATTGCTTTGACATTGAATTATTTTCATCTGAAAGAGAAAATGTGAGAAAAATTGATTAATGGATGATTGGAGTCTGAAAGACTCTGGTAAATAAAAAAAAAATAAAAAAAAACACCAACAAACACAACAAACAAACCAACACTGGTAAAAAAAAATAAAAAAACACTTGAAGGAAATTTCACCTTTTCAGTAGGAAATCTAAATAGAGCTGATGTGTTAAACAAAATGGTATTTTTAATATTTGTTTAAATATTTGTTTAAATATTAATCTCTGCAATGGATTATATTTAATCACATAATTGCGTTGAAGTAAAAAACTGTTTTGCTTACATTGTTAGTTGCACACATTACACTTTTATGATGTTTGTTAGAATTTATTTTAATCCAGAATTTCTTTATTTATATATTCTGAAATTGTGAGCACCAATGTACCAACAAGTGATGATGCTGTACTGATTTGAGTCTACATGTAAATGATTTTTCATTGTGTGTACAATACCATGGCAACCAGAGTAGAAGTAATTGTTTTCCGGTACGTCCTTTCTGATGAATATCATAGTGATCTCATGGATTGGTTGCTATGCTTCTCAACCAAGGACTTCTTCTGTATCATTTTATTGCCATCTAGGTAAAATATTCATGTGTTCCAGCATACATGTAATTAGTCTGAACATCAGCATGGACTCCTATTTGTATTTTCATGAACAAGATTGACAAGTACTTGAATAGCTTTGTAAACCCATTACAAATATTGTATACCGGTTAGTGAATATACACATATTTACATTATAAGCACACATTACAATGTTTACATGTCCAATTTTTCCATTTTGTTGCCCATTTGTCTGATAAAATTGATACGTCAGATGTTAGAGTTAGACCTGTAATAATAAGCCAAGTAATGTGTCTTAATTTCATGTTTATGTACAGTGTATATACATATACAGGTCATTCAGCTAAAATCCCTCAACAGGGACTTGATTATTATAAATGAGGGTTGAGCTCATCCTTTATTATCTGTTGCAAACAACTTTTTATTATGATAAAGACTTCAGAGATTTGATAACAATCTTTTATATCTTCTTATTTTTTCTTCCAGCCTGCATTTAGTGAAAAGCCCAAGATAGTCCAACCAGGAGCATTCACGAGAGCTGCTCCAACCAAAGAAGTCAAACATAGTCGCAGAGTCAGTGATGCCATCGCTAATAACTATACCCCAACCGCTCGCAATCTAACATCTTCGTACATTTACGAGCTCCTACGCAGACACGGTAAATATCTTATGAATGCTGACGAGGGTATTGATGCTTTCCAGGTGTTCTATGGAACTTCTACCAGAAGCCCTTTCAAAGAATCACCTGTTACAGAAATTCACAAACAATCTCTAATTGAAATTGAGACTCGGACACGTGTATAATTGATATATCTAGAAGAATGAGAAAGAACTCTTGTACATTAAAATGGCTATAGACGCACAGCTAAAAAGATATTGCTTGTTTACGAGCCAAAAAAAGGGGTTAACTCTGTAAAAGGTCTCTCAGCATTTCCTGCTAGATGTCTACTTTTACATGTAAAAACATGTTTACAAAATGTTTGTCTTCATAAAAAGGATATTTTTGTCAAGAATAATTTTTCAATTTTTAAAATGTAAGTATGAATTAAATTGATCATTTTAATAAATTTCGTGTCATGTAGGACGTAAAGAACAGTAGGAAAACTGTTTAGACTGATAATGTAGTCCAATAATCGCCATTGTCCCTATATTTCCTATATGCGTAATATTGCATATTGTATGAATGACAAGAGTTTTATCATTTTCTGAATTTTCGTCTATTTACTATTTAAAAGAGATTACCCGGTACATTAAATTTCATTTGATTTTGATTTAGATCGTCCACAAATTCGGAATGGCAGGAGATCGCCATCTCCCAACCACAGAGGCCCATCTCCATCACATAGGATGCCATCACCTCAGCATAGCAGATCACATCATATACAATCAGCCAATCTAGATAGACATTTACCCGATAAATCTACTAGTCGTGGGACTCCTTCACCAAGAAAAAGGTGAGTTTAAGAATAATTGTATTTGTAAAACTTAATATTGAATATGAGGTATGAGTGGCCTACTTTCTTGACACTTAGAAATAAGAATTCTGCTTACACTTGTTCAATGGTATCCATTGTATCTCTTATATTTTGACATCCAGATTTGTGTAGAAATACAGTAATACACATATATTATTGGGAAAAAAGGATATATATTTACCTTTTAGATGTTGACACACCTCTTCAGAGTATGGATCAGACCTATAATTAGAATCTATAATATTTCAGTTTCTGATTTTACCATCTCTGAGAATATTGACTTCTTTTTTGAGATAGCACTTCACCACGTTGTGTCAATTGATTTTGTTGAGACACTCTGTACAACACTTTAGTGTGAGTGGTAGAGCCAGTGATATTGGTTCTTCAGTCTGGTCATTATATAGTTACTGCAAATATTATGACATGGCTCCTGTGTATGCATAGTACTCACGCCAGGTCAAGAAATATTCCAGGATCGATCATTTTTAGCTTCAAGTGGTGTACAGGGTGGAGCAGAAAATGGAGAATACACTGAGAAAGAATGAATTCATAGCATTCATACATGTTTTTACTATAAAGATAATACAGGGGAACAATTAAAGTTATGAAATATTTGTGATCCAAGTGAAACAAGGAGGCTGTTGAAATGTTGTGAATAACTGCATTTCTGAATAGATACTCATGTGTAACTTGAACTGTATTGCACTGTGAATAGACAGAACACAATGTTGATTGATTGGCTCATTGGTTCATATTTTATTAACATACAATAAAATGTTTTCATATCATATTTTTTCAATATGCAGAGATATATATTACAGAAGAGTTCAATGAAAATAAAAGTTGGTATAAGGACTAGAAAATAGCATGTGAACCTATTTAGATAACAAACAAGTTATTCAGTATTTATCAATTATTAAACTGTATCCTTACCTACCTTTTTGAAAGTGTAATTGTGTATGCATAGATGTAAAACAAATTAAGGTAGAGAGATACAGAGAAAGAGAAAAGGAGAGCGAGAGAGAAAGAGATAAAAAGAAAGAGAAAAAGGAGAAAGGAAGGAGAGAGAGAGGGAAAGGGAGGGAGGGAGGGGGTAAGAGAGAGAGGAAGAGAGAGAGGGAGAGAGAGAGAGAGAGAGAGAAGGAGGGAGGGAGAAGGGGAAGAGGAAAGCTGAAATTATTGAATAATTTTTTGTATTGTCCTGAAGCTTGAAGATTTTGAAACTCTCTATACATGTAGTTACCGACACAAACTTATGCTGATTAATTATACCAAGAGTCAGAAGCCAATCTCATTAGCTGGATGCAAGCAATCAAAGGGTAATTAGCTTCGAGATAGAGGGACTTTGGATCCAAAGTGATTTACATATTTAGTATTTGGTTATGATTTGCATAATAAACATAGCCCACACGTTCTAATGATGCTTTTAACACCATGATTTGAGGTTTAAGGCAAACTATAGATTATTCATTAATTAATGACTGAATTTTGAAGTAGGTCTCCTCGCACTCTTCAAGTTTAATTGTAATTAGTACCTGCTTGAAAACAAATTATACATATTCCATGAATCTGATAAAACCACAAGTGAGAATATGTTATACCTCACCGCCTGTGTACAGTAGTAGTTTAAATGTTCTTTTGTATTCTGTTTTAGGATTTGTCAGGGTCGCTTTCAGTTGCTATTTTCTGAAAGGAGTGTAAATCTTAAAATGTTATGCAACTTGTTCCAATATTTGCATAACCTCACCCAGTCCTTTTCTTTATTCCCTGTGAGTAAGCAGCCATTGATTTTGTTTGCCAAGCCTTCAGGCATCCTAAGCTGTTTCAGACAAAGCTATGATTAACTCACTTTGAAATGAATAGAAATGGGTTACTGGGTGATCAAAATATCTATGTCTTCTAAAAAAAGAATGCTTCTTTAAATCATATATTATTTTGTGCACACAACTTGGACCCCTGCCATTTCTCATCTTTCTCCATAGTTACTAGTATAATGCCAGAACATTTTGATACTTGTACTCAAACACATAATACTTTTGTTGGAAAAGTGTTCCTTACTTTAATTACAACCACAATCGTCATTAAAGGTTTAGAATCGTTACATCTGCATATCATCAGTAATGGCATTATTTGAATGACAAATAATGGTATAGGAGAGTACATATCTCATAACCCTACTGTGATATTGAATACCGGTAAACAAAAAGTAAAAGGATGAGCCTTCCAATATGTTCATTTGAACCAAATTCATGGCCCCATACCAAAACTTTGTATTACCTTTAAGAGTTTTTTTTCCTTATATTTACTATCACTGATTTTGATCGTGTAAAGAAATACTTGAGAAATGATAGGAAAAATATCCGTCATCAGTTTCATTACTTTTTGTGAAAATAAGAAAGTTATATGGACAACTTGTAAAATTTCAAACATTGAACAAATCCACATTTTTTGGTTCGCCCTTTGATAACTTTCAATTTACTACATTTCATTGGATTAAAATCTTTCTAATATATACATGTATATACACATGTCTACCGGTACTCCGTCCCGTGTTCAACATAATTAATGTGACATTAAATGAAATTTCTAATTATTTATGACCATGCACTGCTCAACAAGAAAATTTAAATGCTGCTTATAAGTATCAGCTTGCATGGTGATGTAAATATACAGTAGGCTTTAGCAAATTTAAATGGAAGGAGCAAGTGGAATTTGATCTTAATAGCTAGACCTCGGGCAGAGAGAGAAGACAAGTGTCATCCATGTAGTTGAGATATAATTAGAACACTTGCATTAGGACGAATGAACCGATGGGAGCGCTGACAATAGGATGAGTGCGAGGAAGCTTTCAAAAGGTGTCTCAAGTACCTGTCTCTGATTGCTTTACCAAGTTGGTGATATACTCTTCTCTCCTGTATTTACTCTCTCTCTCTTTTATGACAGGGTTTTTATTTGCATGTAACGGTTGGTGAGAAACTTGTAAGAATGCGCAACAGAGTGGGGATACTTTTCTTTAAATGCGAAAACTCTGTAAATGAGTGTAAACAAACAGAAACTTTTGTATTTTTGAAGCTGAAATTGACTGAGTTAATTTTTATTTGCACTCATGTCAGATCAATATATGCTATCACTGCTATCATACAATTATATTTTTCTTAAGCGTTTTGTGAAGTACATATGCTTCCTCATATTTACTATCTCTGATTTTGTTCCCGTAAGAAACACTTGTGCATTTTACATTTATTCTCTTTCCTCTTCTTTGTGAAATGATCTGAAAAATATCTGTGACCAGTTTCATTCCTTTTTATGAAAATAGGAAAGTTGAATATCTGTTCTTGTTATCTCATGTCATTTTGATGTGAGAGTGATTATTCTCTTGTTTTATCATTAATTGAAAAGTTTTTTTAAATTTTTGTTTAGAATTAATGCCCCAGTATAATATTGACCAATTATCTGCAACTATTGGTAATCAAATAATTGAACTGATAAATTTATCAATATTTCACATCAGTGACTGAAATTAAAAAACACTTTATTCCTTGTATTTTTTTCTTCTTCTATGTTCTAGTCCAAGATCATCACATCAGTCCTATGCTGAATATAAGAAGAGCAGAAGTCAGACATCATTGAACAACAATGGTTCAACGCCTTTACCTACCCTCCATAAATCACACTCTAATGGTCCCTCAACCGATAGGAGTCGTCTGCCCCCTATCAGCACCCCTCCAGCAAGTCCAAGGGACCATTCAGACAGTGCAGTCAATGGACATGATAGGACTAGACCATTCAGTAGTAGGGAGGGTAGACCTACAAGAGGGACGTCTAGTAGTGGTAGCGATCCTATGGTACCTGATAGCGGTAATGGATCGTTGAATGCAATACATTCGTCACCGACGCCAGTTAATGATGTTCCGACACTTAATCTTCGGTCTGTGACATACGCAAGCTCAGACAGTAGTCTTGGTTAGTTCATGTTACAAGCTTTAACATATTGGCCATTCTTTGAATGATTCTGTACGTTGTGATCTAGTTTCAAGCAATAAAATAGCCTAACCCTCTTGAGTTTTGTTAAAAATTGCTACAAATAATATCAAACTCTTTGGGGGTATTTCATGTTCCTTTTGTATGAATGTCACTTTTAATTATTACAGGTATCCAGTTTGAAGAATAGTTTAATCAAAGAGTTCATGCACTTTTCCTTGACAAGCAGAAAGCCAAGATCATGAACCTTTTTCAATTGAATTCACATTTACAGATGAGAAACTGATACTTGCATTGTTGCTGGAGAAATGATGTTTCATAATACAAACAGCCAACTCTTAAACAAATAAATGTACAGTATAACACAATATTTGCACTTGAAAACAGACAGTGAGGTTAATGCTCTTTTTGCAGAGAAGGCTGTGTATGAGTACATTTATATCACAATTTTACCTGTTTATGTAGATCTTGATCAATTGATAGGACACCAGAGTTACTTTAATACCTGGTTATAAGAATTGAGAGGAGTTATATATACAGCCAAACCTGCTTTAGCGACCATCTATATAGAAAGACCACCTGTCTATAAAGACCACATTTTTTCATTTCCCTTGAATATGGTTTCTCATTGCAACCTGTACTAAAGGAACCTGTACATAAAGACCACCTGTCTGTTTAGACGATTTTTCATGCTTCCCTGGTGCGGTCTTTATAAACAGGTTTGACCTATAATACTTGTAACCCCTTTTCTTAGATGGCCTAGACCTTCCTCCATGTAAGCGTGACTATGATTTAGAGATGGAAGCTGTGATGAGTGTGCAGTTTCCAGGGTATACCTACTCAACACACGGGTTATCAAGACCACCTACACCAGACCAGAAGGATGTAGTCAGGTAGATTTTTTTTGTTCTTTTCTTCTTTTCTTCTTTTGCAGCAAAATTAACAATCTGATTTTTTTTCAGAAACAATGTTTTTATTGTATGCCTAGTATTACAAATTGTCTGCCTGATCTTCTAAGAATCTTACTTAAAGGTAATGCAAAGTTTGGGGAAATTTTGAAAATTAGATCGATAGTAATTCTTTAAACTGTTGATATATTTGGATGCCCCTGTGGAAGTATCAAAAACACTGAAAAATGTAGCCCCTAAAAGACTTCTGCTTTTGAGAAATTGAATGATTAAAAATTTACCGGTGCTCCCGTTATTTCCAATAGTGCCAATTTGTTCATTAGAACAACATTCATGACCCCATAATAAAACTTTGTATTACCTTTAAGATATCTCTCTCATAGAGCTTCCTTTTAATGATGAGAAAAAAGGGTTTTCCCACTGTAACTTGCAGGAGAAGTGGCTTTATTGAAATCCTTGATTACTATATGTGTGAGTGCAATGAGCCTTTATCAAGCGTAAATTTTCAACATTTGAAAAATAGTTTTAAAAGCATATACCTGTAGCACATTTTAATACATCTTTATTACTATTGTTATGACAGAAATCATTTGGCTTTCTAAGGATTTGATCGTCTAAGGAACCTTCTTTGATCATAATGCAAGTCATTCCTGAGAGGATCAGAACCCTTTAACGGGGTAGCTGGCAGTTATTCAATAAACCACACCTTGAAGCCTTTTGAAACGTTTCTTTGATACATTTTATCATGCTCACAATGTTTTTGGTCATTTTGGCCACTTTTTGTCCAAAACTGACCACTATGTTCACTTTCATTGTCTTTTTTTCCTTTCCTTTAGATATTATGGTTTGATCGAAGGGTCCATCGAAGATTCCTCAGTAGCACCGCTCAATACACAATGGATTAAAGAGATGTACAACTTCCTACCTGCTAGACTCAAGACTGAACCTCTCAAGAAGTGTATGAAAGAAGTCACAGAGGTAGGAAATAATACTCTCTCCTAGTGCATCAGTATCCATCACTAGTAGATAGTCGCGGAAATAGGCCCGTCTTCATTAGCTCGAGTTTGCCAAATAACCTGCTATTTTAACTATCCCGATCGAAATTAACCAGTTAATTATCGTCTTCATCAGCTCGCAGTTGCAATAAGCGGGATATTTGGTTGAGAAAATATACTGAGAAATCTTGGTCTTGTTTCCAAAATATCCCGATATTTGTGAAATAGCAGGCTAATTTGTGCCCATCCAAGCTAATTTGTGACGAGCGTGCAGATGCAATTTCGAGCTTTGGGATAATATTCCGAGTCTGAAAATAGTGGGTTATTATTTGGCAAATGCGAGCTGATCAAGAAAGGCCTTTAGTAAAAAGAAAAGGCAGTAAATACAAGCAAAGGTTAAATTGAATACAACAAAATAAATCCTGGAGCTAGTTGGAACAAATGCTTGATGGCCATGTCAAAATGATAAAAATTCAAAGTTAATCATAAACTAAAATGCTTGCATTGTCATGTAAATGACACAGTATTAACAGCAATGATAGATATCAAATGTTTTTAGGATGACACAGTACATGTAGCTAAGTGCTTAGGGCAATAAGCTTGAAAGCTTGGGCCAGTGTTGTAATCATGCCAGTGCCACTTGGAAATCATAAATCTTCAGCTTCTTTATAAAGCTCTAAGTCTCGTTATTGATTTTCTATAAACATGTTCGCTTTCACAGTGTAAGGTAAATGTGCACCTGAATAAATCTGTACCTCACAATCTGCAGCTAATTCTTCATTCAGGTCTTTTATACAACAGTTTTAACAACACTTAGTTTCAGGAAAAATGGTATGAATTGAAAGTTCACCTATGTTCATCTTTGTTAGCATGTAAACCTAAGGTAGCGGTAGTGGGAGTAATCTCGCAATTCACTATGATCCCTGTCTTGCCTAGATCTGTTTTGAAGGCCAAACTTTTCAGAACCTAAGTATCCTTTAAGAGAATGATAGAGACACTTTTCATGCACAAAGAATAGCTAAGCCTGGGATGTGTAAGGTATCAATGGGATAATAGAGGATTTAAATCATGCTCTTCCTTTGAACACATCTCCATCGATTTAAAGTTTTCTTTTTCTGTATGATAGTGTAAATTTATATATTAACATATAAATCTGACAAGTCGTATTAGATATGTCTATAGGGTTTATTTATTCTCGCCATTCTTTGTTGTTATATCTTCAGGGTCTTTGTGTGGGTTGCTATCCCACTCCCCCATTCAAATTTAGCTGGTCACTTACAATGCATTTCATGAAACAATGATATATTTGAGACATTTTATTTATAAGCCATGTCCACAAAGGCAGATTTTTTTTGTCGTTAGACAGGATTTTATGTGGTTGATAATACCTTGGCAAATTCTAACTGTAAGTTCTATTTGCTGACCTGGGCCCCGTTTTACAAAGAGTTGACATCAATTGCAAACTATTTGCGATTGAAATCAACTCTTTGAGACTGAAAACTTGAGATTGATTTGGATCAATCGCAATTCTTTGTAAGACGGGGCCCTGGTGTATCTATTAATGTTTCTAGAACTGTGTGTCCCTAAAAGGAAGCAATTATCTTCCATCTCATTTTGGGGGAGGCTCAAGAAACCTGATAGGTGCTATATAGTCAAACCCCAGACAACTAGTAAAGTGCTTGATTCATTCATACAATCGTACAATCTTCCATTACGTGGGAATTAACACTACTACAACTGTAGGTCTTCTATTGACTACCTGGTAGGAGTCTCACAATGTACAACGCTCTCATAATGTATAATGCTCTCAAAATGTTACTCCCAGGGCAGAAGGCCTTCAATCAAATATACAATCATACCTCGGGCCTATCACTGCAGCTCTTATGGGCTATTGTTACCTTAATGGATGTTTGAGTGCGGGAATCTATTTTTAGAACATTTGTGAAAAGACCTTTGTTTTTGTTGATGGAATTGGAACGTGAGACCACTCACAGAGAATAATAGATGAATTGAAATATAGAAAGGTAGAAAAACACATTCATAAGATTTTTTTTTTGGGGGGGGGGCAAGCAAGTCTATGCACTGTCAAGTTTCTTTGTTAGAAAATACACTTATAGAATTAAAGTATTGAAATTAATGTACATGTAGGATTTATAGATCTGTTTAAAAAGGTGCTTTATATGTACTATTCAAGAGTAAGTATAATAGAATACACATGTAAGAGATCACCTCCTACAAGGTGTTTTAGTATGCACAATAAAGCATTTAAAATTATATACAATAGATGAAATGCTACATGTATGTGTAACACCAGCCCCTGTAATCATTTGTCATAATTCACCTGTTTTAAAGTGGCATATATACAATGCACTGTAGACACTGTAGACAATGTCTCTGCACTTTCAAAGTGCCTTGGAAATTATTTTCCTTGCTCTAGCTCATATTGATTGATTCAGCATCTCGCAAGTAGTGCTCTGAGGCAATGATTATCATTTACTTTGTCCTTCCAGAGGCTCACTCGTAAAGTTGAAATGACTCATAAGTGATATTGCATAAAAAAATAATATTCTCACCCGTTTCACACGTCGTATGCCTTTCTGATCGAAAGCAGGATTTAGATTTCCAAAGCCCTTTGGAGTGCTAAGAAACATTATGTCATAATGTGATGTATTATACACTGTTGCCCATACAGTTTGAATATTTTTTCTTACATTCTTTTCAGAGGGGATTGTGACAATTGTGTTTTATTCTTGGAAAATAAAGTTTTTATCTTCTCAGAACTTTAGAGATCAATTTAAAGAGTCATAGAGATCTTTTAAGTTCAGTGAAAATAATAAACATTATCTATTAGCAATAAACCATTTTGTAGCAATCATTTAATGAAAAACATATAAGCAAAAGGTATTCTAACTTTATGGGCACCATAAGAATGGAATATTAATACAGTCAAACCTGTCTACAGCGACCGCCCAAGGGAAACACAAAAAGTGGTCTTTGTAGCCCGGTTCCTTTAGTACATGTTTCAATGAGAAACCATTTTTAAGGGAAACAACAATTACAGTCTTTGTGGACAGGTGGCCACTAAAGTAGGTTTGACTGTAACATTATTTTATTCAATTTGTTCTAACGTAGGAAGCCAGATCTGTGTATACAGAGAGCATCAAGAAGGGGATCATGGACTACATCCTGCAAGACCCCGTAGAACAAGAGAGACTTGGTGTTCCCATGCCAACCAAACATTCTAACTCTGCTGGTAGAGAGTGGTATCCCTGGAGTGATGCGGTGGATGATGCAAGGGACTTCATGGAGAACTATCTCTACATCACCCATCCCATCATGACTACTATCCTCTACAAGTGGGAGACACAGTGAGTGCATCCTGCTATAAAACAGATTTTTTTGAGGGGTCAGTGACACAAAGACGTAACTCTATTTTGGCCATTTTGGGGTGTTGGATGGAGTTAAGTCTTTGTGTTTCCTGGAAAGCCCACATTTTTCTGAACATTTTGATGTCAAATACTCATTTTGGCAAAATATGGAGTTACATCTTTGTGTCACTGAACCGTCAATATGATAGAAGGTGTATTTCTCTACTTGCCATTGTATGATATACTGGATATTGATGTAGATATATGCCCATTCTGATCCAACCACATTAACTTTCGCATCCTACCGGGTACTCATTAAAAACTTGGGTGGAGAGTGGCAAATGTAGATTAACGTTTTGCCAAAGGACATTAGTGCTGTGACGGGAGGGACTCAAGCTAGTACCTTGTGATCTGCAGTGGGGTGACTTATCCACTAGACCCAAAACACCTCTAATCCAAATAAAGAAAGTTATTGGCATGATGAAGTTTATCGGTCACTCGCTTCCTGCCTTACTTCATCAATCCTTTTTTTTCTTCTTTCTTCCAGATATGCCCATCTCAGGATGTTGGACAGACCAGGTATAGAGGAGATAATGCCCCTCACTCCCGAGGCATTCCTTGAGCACATCAAGAACACGACGAAGCAGACAAGAGAGATCTTGATGAACGATTGGCTGGAGGAATGTGCTGATATGATTGATGATGAAAGAGATGAGATTGAAAGATGGATGCCAGAGAATCAGGTGAGTTTGATCTATATCTGTATCAAACATCATTCTATATTGATTAGAAAGTATGTCATTGCTTTTAGTGAAAATGCAAGTGGCAGATGTGAATTTGAGTTGAAGCTTTTGGAATTGTATGTGAAATTATTGTGTTTTGGGTGTGCAAAATTTAATTCGATTTTAAGCATGATTCAAGTCTCGATCATGTTTGTGGCTGCAGAATGATTGCATCATATAAATGCAATATTAAAGGATACAACTTTTCCCCTCACATCTATACAAGGTTTGTAGTTTAACACCATATCTGCCAACAGCTCACTGGTGAGAGAGAGAGAGAGAGAGAGAGAGATAAAGAGAGAGAGAGAGAAAGAGAGAGAGAGAGAGAGGGGGGAGAGAGGGGAGAGAGAGAGAGAGGAGGAAGGGGATGAGAGAGGGGAGAAGATGATGGATAGAATGGTGGGAACGACAGACAAGTTTTATTGATCACAAATACAATTATTATGTTTTATGACTTACCGGCATGATGTTTGGTCTATTTTTTAAATATTTTTCTTCAATTTTTTTAACCATATATGGTTATGTATTTTCAAAATTTGCTTGTGAACTGTGAACAGTTCAGCCATTGGCTGCTAATCATGTTTTGTATTATATCAGGAATAAATAAATATATAAATATCTACCCTCTTATTACTCTGTACAGAAGGAACTTATTTGTAGCTCTGTATCTCTCTTTAAAGATGAAGTTGAGTTCTGGTCATACGATTGCATTGTGAAAGAAACGGTGTGGAATCGACCAGAAAAGGTTGATCATCTAT
This sequence comes from Strongylocentrotus droebachiensis, assembly GCA_035222895.1. Lineage (NCBI taxonomy): Eukaryota > Metazoa > Echinodermata > Echinoidea > Camarodonta > Strongylocentrotidae > Strongylocentrotus > Strongylocentrotus droebachiensis. Next base: position 816,854 of record JAVYIG010000154.1, on the reverse strand, counting down.
CATATAAGAATTTGTGTGTATTTCAAGGTTCTGGAATCATCAAAATGATAAGAAATTTGGCCAAGTCTTGGTAAAGTTACAAACACTGTACACAGAAAGATGTATATTGGACTACACAAACACGTGGCGTAAAAATCCTACCCCCAAGTTTTACGATGTTACATGACATATTTAGAATATGAAGGCATTTGAAGAGCCATGCTTTTCAGAGAACATGTCTTATCTGATGTTCTTCCACACTTGCATAATAAGAATGATAACGCTCACAAATTATTTTTCACCTCTTCCCAGAACTCAACCTTCTCTTTAACATGTGTTTAGCAATTTACACCAATTCTGATTTCTCCCTCCCTCCATGCAGGATGGTAGAATGGCCCAGATGGATCTTTTCTTCAAGTCCCTGTCCACACTCATGTCCCTCTGCTTGAGGAGCTGTGTAGAGAAGTCCATTCATGATCTTGTGGATTGGTTTCAACTCTACGATGATGGAAATTATTATGATTGTGATTACGATGAATCTGAGCTGAGCCTACCAACCATACCACAGCCTCTCAAAATCTCCATGGTAACAGATGAACATTTTTAGCGTATTCATTTTCTTATTATTGCATAGAATAAAGGATGTCTCTAGAAAGATATTTTATGTATATTACAAAGACGTGTTGTTGATTGCAAGGTACAAGTACAAACATACTTTCTCCTAGGTTTAGCATCTCGTAATCTACATATAACATTTATTGTGTTACAGTATATTACCATGGTTCCACATTTGTCAAATGCAGGGAATGCAACAATCAAATGATTTATGGACTTTTTACGCTGACTTTAGCATTGAATATATTCAAGAAACAGAACATCATGAAACGATTTAAAAAGCTTTAACTATGAAAATCATGTTTGTTTATTAGAATAACCACTGTATTTTGATTGAAGTGAATACAGGTCTTGCCAGCACTTTGATATATTTAAGTGTGTGATTCAATATTAAAAAGCAGGTAAAATGTTGACTAAATATGTTATGTTTTGAAGACATCTACTTGTAAAAGTCGAAAAAAGCAAGGGTTTCTCAAGGAAATTTGTCAGTGTGTAGAACTGTTTGGCATAAGCTGTCAATCACAAGGTCCGCGGTTCAAGTCCCGCTGCAGCATTAATGTCCTTTGGCAAGACATTGATCTACATTTGCCACTTTCCACCCAGGTATTAAATGGGTACTCGGTAGGATGCGAAAGCCAATGTGGTATGCTTAGCAATTTGAGCCTAGTATTGTTAGAATGCTCCCCAGGGAGTGGAGAAAGTGCATACATTGTGTGCGGGCAAGCCAGAATCCGATGACCAGGGTAATAATGTAAAGCGCTTAGAAACTCAGACATTCCTGACGTATTAAGTGCTATATATAAAGCAAAATTATTATTATTATTATTATTAATGGTTTTTATTGTGTTCCAGGGTCCTGAGATGTCCAAGGTGTCCTGTTCGTTCACCCCAGACATCAATGGTGTGATTGACATCCTTCATGGGTGCATCCAAACCATGGTGGATGGTGTTAAGGGGATCCACCGGGTTGAGAAGCGTCTCTTCCATCGGGTAGACGCCGTGGCCATCACTCATATTCCTGCCGTCAGGGACGATGAGGAGGTCGTGGAGAGGGCAAGGGAGCAGGTCAAGGAGTTCATCTTGCATAACTATCATGGCCCTGTCAGGTTAGTTCGATGCTGGATATATCATGCATTCTTGTTGGCTGTCACAAATGTTACAGGACTTTGTGCTCAATCTTGGCTGGATTATGATCAATTTTGAACTTTTTATGTGTTCAAAATAACAGACAATATATTTTGGATATCTTAGAGTTATATTTTGAACTGAACATTAACCTGTCCATTTGTACCCCCTCTCGATTCATAGTCCATTTTATTCTTTCCATCACATCCCACCGCTGCCACCATTTCCTTTACCTTATCGACAAGTAATGGCCATGTCTAGTTATGGCTCTTAGGCTACAGTGCTATCATGCAGTATATTTCCAGGCACTCGATCTAGACCCGTCTTTTTGTGCATGCTGTACCGAGACTCCTACATTAAGCATATCTTTCATTGTAGTTGGTGCTCTTAAATGTAAACTTTTTCTTATGGTTACAGGTTTAAGATGGTGTACGCACCGTATGCCTACCTGCTGAAATCATCATCGGACTCACAGGTCGAGAAGTTTGTGAATAAAGACCAACATCTCAGGGACTATGTCAGAGAGATTGAGAAGCTCAAGAAGATGGCGGCTGAAGTGGGTCTCTTTCCGCTCAATGTACCCATGCATCTCTTTGAGTTGGACTGTACAGATATCAATAGGGTAAGTACTGTCACTTCTCCTTCCTTTGGGAAAGGGAAATAGATTTAGAAGGTTTGGTCTGATTAAAGTCTCCAAATTTGATGAAACCGTGAGTCTGATGTATTTAAGACATCAAACACACACATATTACAGATGTATGTTTCAAATAATATGCCCCACGATTTAACATTCTTCAATTAAATGTTATAGAATAAATACATTTTAGTCTCTGCCAAATACAAAAGATATATGTATATTCAAACTTTAATGCTATAATGCTCTGCTTTAGAAAAGAATTGCTATAAAAATGATAATGATCTGGATTAATATAGCACTTCATACAAAATACTATCTTTAAGTGCTTTACAGATATTATTATCCTAGTCGTCGGATTCGTTCACGCACAATGTGCACCATCTCCATTCCCTGTGGTCACTATGGTCACTGTGAAGGCATTTGGCAATTAACTAACCCAAATGCTTTCGTCTTCCTACCAAGTCCCCATTTCACTCCTTGATACGGAGTGGCTAATGCAGATCAATGCCTTGCCAAAATACATTAGTGCTATGTCGAGATCGAACCCATAACCTTTGTATTTCAAGTCAAGTGCTTAAACCACTCAACCATGACCCCTCTATGACCATATAATGTTATCTCTCTACAGTGGCTGATCCTGAGATCAAGAGACTTGGCAGACATCATGATCTCAAAAATTGTCAATACAAGTCGAGTGTTCAACCGTGGCATATGTGGGCAGTACGACCAGATCGTGAGGAAGATCACCAGTCAATCGGAGTCTACACATCAGTTGGTCAAACTACAGGAGTATGTGGATAGACTGACCACTGGAGAACTACTACAACTCAAGGTTAGATAGTTTTATGCTATTTTTATTATCTTAACCAGTTACAGTTACACTCTCCTCTTCACTCTCTCTCTCTTACTCTCCTCCCCCTCCGTCCTCCCCCTTCCTCTCTCTCTTCTTCTCTATCTCAGTCTTTATCTATTCATTTGAAAGAATTATTTCTAAAATATATGTTTTTGATGGTCCATTTCACATTCAATTGTGAAACTTGGTTTGTGTTGCACCAACCAAAAATATTAAATCCAACAAAATACAAACATGTAATTTTTTGAATATGTTATACATGTATCACAAAGTTAGTTTTTTCGGTGCAGCATTCATTGCAAAGATAGAAGCGATGTTTTGTTTGTGTTCTTCTAAAAGCATTGTTTCAACGAGTTTAATGACTTTCTAATTATCCAAGAGAAGATCTGTCCAAAGTGATTGATATGTTTACTATCTTCTTATATTTTTCTTTGTTTCTTAACAGAAAAAGCTTGAAGTAGCAGGAGGAAACCTGATCTTTCTGATGGACTATGCATACTTGAACAAAGAGGATCTGATGCTGAATGATCAAACATTCACCTGGCCTGATAGAATCATGCCCATCATCAGAAACAGGTCGGTTTTTACATAGTTGGGACCATCATTTCTTTACTTGAGAGTTGTAATGTCTGAATCTAAAATAAACACCTAAATTATGCATTTTTTAACAAAAAAAAAAAAAAAATGGAGGACAATTAAGGAAGAAAACAAGTATTTTTTTTATGACGATTATTAGTTTTAAAATCTTCTTTCATTGTGGAGATATCAACTTGTACGATCTCAGTGCTTGAAGACATCATTGGCAGGAAAAAAATTGTTTTACATGTGCATATACTTCCACGTTATTCAGAATCTCTTTTCTATGTTGATTCTTTCAGTGAAATGAAGCTTCAGAAGGAGCATGACTATGCCGTGTCCAAGCTCAACGATTGGCAGAAGAAGTTTGCTGTTCGTATCAAGGACGTGATGGATCAAGTCAAAGCATTCCGGACCAAGGATCGGATGTCAGAAGCACAGGATTATCTGGATAAACTGATTGATATACAGCTCAAACTAGACGATTTCTATTCTGAGGTGAGTACTAACTAAAGGGAGTGTAGATTGACGAGACTACGTGTCTTTCCCGTGGCCTGACTCAGGGCCAATCGGATATGATACAACTACGAACGACGCAACCGCATTACTGATGGGTCAGAAAGTTAAAAATTTAAGGCACTTGTAATTTGTAATTTGTCTTTTCAAAGCCATGATCCAACAGAAGCCCAGTGCTAATGTTGCTGCCTTTTTACTTGTAGGCAATAGATTAAATCCTGCTGATTGGACTTTGCGGCTATTTCATTTTCAGATGTAATATGCAATCTTTTACATCAAGAGATTAAGAAATTCTGTCTCAAAAAATATGTGAAAGCATGGAGAAGTCTCATAATAACAATGAAGCAATCAACACTTGAGTTCATTAGCAAAAATATTTGTCTCGTTTATAGTGATACATTCTTATTTTTATCTAATCTATAGCCTCAATATCAATTTGCATTTTGTTTCACTTATATAAGGATTTTGTGCCTTTCATTTTTCATATTAATAATAATTATAGTGGAGTCTTGTATAGTGCTCACGTCTGGCACATTGCAACTTCTGATGCTCCATTATTATTGCACTGGCTCTAGCACGGCTACTAGTACAGCGCTTGACATTTCAAATAACTAATTCCTGCGAGGTACCAATTTCCCCCAACTGGATGAAGTGTAGCAATTGTAGATTAATGTCTTACCAAAGGACATTAGTGATGCAACAGGGATTTGAACCCCTACCTTGTGGTTCACAGTCCAGAGACTTATCGATTGGACCACAACACCTCTTCCTTATTATTCCTGTGATTTGATATTTTTTCAGAAAGGAGCAGTGAATCAGGAGCAGAAGTTGCTTGACGTTGGTCACATCAGTCCGTACCCTGAGCTAGATCAGATCAAGGAGAAGAAAGAACCTTATGATAAACTCTGGAACGCTGCAGTCAAGTTCCATCACATGTATGATAAATGGATGAATGGACCGCTGCTGGATGTCAATGCTGAAGTGGTGGAAGAGGAGGTAGGGATAGGAAGAAGACAATGATGGAGATAAGTGGTGGTATAGGAGGTTGATGTGAGATGGTGATGATGATTGTGTTGTTGAATGTATAATTTGAATTTGAGTTAAATTGAATCGACATTTATTTCCATTATCATGACAATATATACAAAGATAAAAAATGGAATATCATAACAGATAACAATATCAAACTGACATATAAATTGACATACTAACATTCAAAATATAAAGAAAATATGAAAGTAAATGGTGCATCGGTAATAGCCAGTAAGGCTTGACAATCGAATGCACCAGGCACACAAGTAATAACAACATAGGCTGTTGAGAAGAAAAAAAAGGGGGGATTGCATTTTGGTATGAGAGATGAGGTATTAAAGTAAATTATGCATTATGAACAGAGAGAAGATAAGAGAAGAGAAGATAGAGAACAAAATGCCGATGTGATGTAGTAGAGGATGTTGTATGACTAATGGATGCCATAAATTCCTCTCAAATACCAAAATACTGCTACCTTTAATAGGTGTTTTCCCACCTCTGTACATTCCAACCGTTATCATTGGAAAGAAAGTGTGATTTTTATGTACAAATTTATCTTCTTGTGAAGCTGTTTTTATTAGGAATGTTCGTATCAGATTTTTCACGAGGAGGCGCGATAGCTTAGTTGGTAGAGCAGTGATCTCGGGTTTGAAACCAAATCGATGCGCTAATGCCCTTTGGTTAGGCATTAATCCTCATTACCAGTTCTCTCGGAGTGGACCTAAAGCCGTCGGTCATCTGGTTGCTTACTAACAAGCAATTATGCTTTGGTAGCAGTCACATAAAATAACCACCACTAAACACACCATCTTTTAATTTCTTGTCCCACCAGGTACAGAACATGTGGCGCACCAGCTACAAGCTGACCAAGGTGTTTGCCCACCCTGACATGATGGGACCAATGAGGGCGTCGACCACCATCAAGGCTAAGCTAGAGAAGTTCAAGATCAACATGCCTCTCATCAATGCTCTCTGCAATCCTGGTATCAAACAAAGACATTGGGATATGATGAGTGAAAAGGTAGGTTCATTTTAAAGGGCCTAGCATAACGGGAAAGACATGTTGGATATAATACGACTACGCAGTATTCACGTGCGTGCAACATACGCAAAACCAAAGCGTGAGGGGAATTTCAGTCTGTTTCGTGAAGGCTAGCGCCTTGAGTTAATCAAGTCCATACGTTTACGTGCAGTTGTCCAAAAGAAGTCATAGATGGCGTTAACCAGTATTTGCCATGCTACACCCCCTTTAAAGGTTCCGAAATTAGACTTCAGAATTTAAAAGAAATACTTACCCTAGTTCAGAGAATTTTATATTATTTCACAGTATGTATCCTATCTGATATGTAGTTGGTGCTTGTAGCTTAATGTTAGTGTAATATACCAGTATATATAACACTATGGCTAAGACAGATGATTTTGAACTTGTTTCAAGTTAAGTTATGAATTTCCCATGTTCAGTCCGGGAGAATCTGATCCAAACATTGAATGTTTTAGTGTGAATTTATAGCCTTCCATGATGTTCACTGTTATTGACAACTCATTTTATTTTGCTAGGTTGGTTTCAACATGACCCCTCAAGATGATACTCCTCTCGTTGAGATGCTTCAGATGGGATTAGAGAAATACTTGGAGGATCTATCAGAGATTAGCTCTCAAGCTAGCAAGGAATATGCCATGGAGAAGGTGAGTCTGATGATGATCGATGTCTGCTGTCCTCTGGTGTGATCCTTTTCAGCTAGGAGTTTGATTGTTGTTCTTTCACTTGTCTCTGTTTTCTTCTCCTTTTTTTCACCTTTACATTATTTTGGCATCTTATGCATGTGAATTTTCAAAACTAATGTGTTTGTTTATAGTGCTGCATTGCATTTATTATTTAATTTCAAAGACTTTATTTTCTGCAATCAAACAAATCAATAATTATACAACAAATATGGATAATTATATAAAACATAAGGTATGCAAACAATATACAAAATATAGAAACAAATGTATAATACATGAGTAAGAGTAAATGTATACGTTGGGCCATTGCGTGTATAAAGAAAGAAAGCAGAAGGTCGCCGTTATAAGCAAAAGCTTGAGTAGACGGTCAACCGAGCTAAGAAAAAAAAAATGAGTTGTGAAATATTTATGGTACAGTCAAGCCAATTTTTATGTTTATGTTTTTATGTTTAAATTAGGTTTTGTCTTAAATGGATCATAGAATGCTCAAGATAAGATGGGATCAAGTAATCCACTTGACTTTTTAATGTAATACAAAGTTTTGGTATGGGGTCATGAATTCGGTTCAAATGAACATATTTGACGCATATGCGATCCTACAATATTTAGTGATCGATTTTGCAGTTGAAATCGAGTCTAAAGTTATAAAATTATAAATAATACACTCTTTATGTTGCATAGCTCCCTCTCAATGTCAAGATATTAATTAAGCTATAAAACAATGTTTCTAGACTACAATCGACCGAATAGCTATTCCTGTTTGGAAATTATATACCACAACCACATATTCTGAGATTTTCATGGTCGCAGCTACCATTGTACGGCCATAGGCGCTGTTTAAAATTTATTAAAATTTACCGGGAGCACCGGTAAATCTTTATATTCAATTTTTCTCAAAAGCAATGGTATTTTAGGGGCTAAATTCTCTAGCGCTTATAATATATCCACAGGGCATCCAAATACATCAAAATTGCAAAGAATCACTATCCACTCAATTTTCAAATTTCCCCAAAACTTTGTATTACCTTTTTAAAGATTAGGATAAGAATAAGAATAAACTGGATTTATATAGCGCTTAATACAAAACATCTTCTCTAAGTGCTTTAGAGATATTATTCCGGTCATCGGATTCATTCACGCACGCACAATGTGCACCATCTCCACTTCCTGGGGAGTATTCCTACCATATGATTACTGTGAGGGCAAATGGCAATTACTAACAACAAAGCTTTCGTCATCCTTCCCGTTCCCTGTTTCTCTCCTGGGTATGAAGTGGAAAATGTAGATTAATACCTTGCCAAAGGACATTAGTGCCATGTCGGGATCAAACCCACAACTTTTGAATTTCAAGTCAAGTTGTTAAACCACTCGACTATGACACCTCCTACGAATACCGATTTAACTGTTTTAACTGTTTCTGTGTTCATGGCAGGCCTTGTCAAAGATGAAGAGTGATTGGGAGACAGTGCACTTCAGCTTCACAGGATACAAGGACACCAACCTGTCCATCTTAGGAGCACCAGATGATGTACAGGTCTTGATAGAAGACCATGTCGTCAAGACGGCTACGATGAGAGGATCACCGTTCATTGCACCGTTTGAGGTTGAACTCAAAGAATGGGAAATAAGACTGGTAAGAACTTGAAACACAGTTTTTCATACCCTTTTTTCTTTAAATCAATCCTCAAGAAAGAAGTATTTTTATGTTGTGAGCTTGAAATAGATTTATACCACAAGGTCATGAGCTACCCCAAACTCTTACTTTTATGATGTTCTGCAATATATATGCATAATATACTACACATATAAGGTATGACCTTAATGAAAAGGATTGATAAATTGATTTCATAATACATTACGGTAGGCTTGCTGTATAAAAAAAAAATGATTTTGTTGTGTTGTGTTTTTTACCTTAATTCTTTTAAGTGACTATCAATTGCTGTTTTAAATATTTATTACATGAAAACTGAAATACGTAATTATTAAATGACCTGATAGATAATCAGAAAATGCTAATTCTCCTTTTTGGTCCAATTCCCTAAGGAAGAATGTGGGCATTAAGAAATTAGTGCAATGATTTTATCAATATTATTCAATGCAAAAACAAAATAACAGAAACGCATGTCCCTATAATTAAGTCATGTACAATACCATCTCTCAAACCATTAGTATGCTTACTGACGGTCCGAATTATTGTTTGTTATTTGGCAGCATCGAATCAAAGACATCTTGGATTCCTGGCTGAAGGTCCAAGCAGCTTGGTTATACCTGGAACCTATCTTTGGATCAGAAGACATCAGAAGACAGATACCTGTAGAAGGAGAGATGTTCACTACTGTAGATGGTCACTGGTATGTATAAAAACCGCAAAATCAACGTTCATTTATATTTAATTCTGATGCCATTTTTCGTTAAAATAATTTAATAACCAGATGTATCTCTCTATGTGAGATTTCCATGCACATGCAACTAGATTTAAGAAAAGTTTGAAGTCCAGGGCTCAGGCTTATAAAGAGTTGATATCAATCACAACTTATTTGCATTTGATCTCAGTCGCAACTAAACAGATTAGATAGGAGACTGCAAACTTGCGATTGTTTCGGATCAATCACAACTCTTTATAAGACAAGTCCTGGTTGACTTTTATTTTCATTTGGATTCACAGCTGACTGATTGAAAAAAAAAATCAATGTTTGTGTGTACAACCTTTGTCTTTGGCAAGACATTGATCTACATTTGCCACACTCAACACAGGTGAGGTAAATGGGTACCTGGTAGGATTATTCCTTGAAATGCACTGTGCCCTGATAGGCTGCCGGAGCTAAAGCTAGGGTAATAATTTCCAAAACTCTTTGGAAGCGCATAGAGATGTCATTTCATAACGTATTATGCGCTATACACAAACTGAACTATTATTATTATTATTGACTGTTTCTGTGTTTGTAGGAGAGAGATCATGCACACATCAGTGAAGAACACTTTGGCATTGGTAGTGACATCACAGAAGGACATGTTAGAGAATCTACAGCACTCTGAGGGTCTCCTAGATACCATTCAGAAAGGCCTCAATGACTACCTGGAGAAAAAGAGACTCTTCTTCCCAAGGTTAGTACGGCGCAGGTCTCTTCAGATTCTTGAGACATATCATGAACATCACGCTATAGTGGTTCTTGACAATAGATTGGGGTTGCTTTATTAAATGCTGCATCCTACTAGTTTCTGACATTGTATATAAATGTAGGTGGTTGTTAAGTGTGATATTATGCAGGATGCATGCAGCAAGTGTGTTTCTATCAGAATAATTATAGTTGCATTTCCAATGGCAATTTTTGGCAATTAAATGTTATAGATATATCGACTGCTTCGACAGCCAGGCCTTGAATATTAAAGCAGTCGATATGTCTTTTATATGTCGAATTGAAACAAAAATCTACCAAGAATTCTTACCTTATCCTTTTATTGAGTAAAAATTGGTTAAAACATCACAGAAAATATGAGAAACTGTCTGTTTATCTTTGCTTGAAAAATTACTGAAAGTTTCAATCATTTGGGAATCGCAGATAAAAAGCACTGAATAGTGTCCGCTCTTGCACAAAGAAAATTTTAACACCAAAAACCTATGGGGATCTGAGCACAATTTATTTAAGCGGCCTGTTACCCGGGGCAACGGATATCACTCATGAACTATTGACCATTTGTTCGTCTCTTTAAGGGAATATCCAAAATCATGAATGCAATTTCGACCAATCAGATGGCTAGATTCCTAAAGAGAGGTATATAATATAGATTATGCTCTAGATGTTGGAAACTACTTATGGTCTGAAGCCAGTACTCTCTTGATGAAGTTGGTACCCCTCTGAAAACAAATAAATACTAACTTCATTCCTAAAATTGTCTGTCTGCTCTTACTTTAATATCTTTAACGCTTCATCAAAACAGGTTCTTCTTCCTGTCCAATGATGAGCTGCTGGAGATTCTAGTTGTTTGAAACCCTTTACGGTCTGAAGCCATTCATTTCTTGACAACGTTGCTACCTCTCTGAAAACAAATAAATAAAAACTTAATTCTTAAAATTGTCTTATCTTCTGTTACTTAATAAATATCATTAATAACCCATCAAAACAGGTTCTTCTTCTTGTCCAACGATGAGCTGCTGGAGATTCTATCAGAGACCAAAGACCCTCTTAGGGTACAACCTCATCTCAAGAAATGCTTTGAAGGTATTGCTCAACTGACCTTCACCCCAGAGAAAGAGATCATCGCCATGGAATCAGCTGAGAATGAGAGTGTAGAGCTCTGTTCTCGTATCATCCCAGCCGATGCTCATGGTCTGGTGGAGATGTGGCTCATACAGGTCAGAATCATGTTACAGATCTTTTACAAGTTATCCAATCTAGTGAATTTCCTTCAAGTCAAATAAATCATTATTCTACTTGTAAAGTACAGTATAATCACCCTTTGATATCACTTTGAAGGGAATGTATGATGGCTACAGGATTTGTGATTCATGAGGGAGTATTTAACAGTAGATGCAGTTCTGAAGAGGGTTTTCTTCCTTTTTTTTTTTTTTTTTTTTTTTTACAGTCATAAAATCAGTTATTTATGATGAATTGTGGAGATAGAATTGTGATAATAAGGATCATATACTTACTTTTGATTGATCAATTATGATTTATTTGTCTTTAAAAAAAGCATATTCTAATGAATCTTATCAGGCAAATAAAGTAAATGCCAATGTAACAGCTCTTTTAATCTTGAAATCACAATATTTTCTTGGCTTTTAATTTGTTTGATGTGTCCTATAGGTGGAGGACCTGATGAAGAAGAGTTTGAGGGATGTCAATGCTAAGGCAGTCGTAGCCTATCCAAAGACTCCTAGGAAGTCATGGGTTCTGAACTGGCCTGGTCAGATTGTCATCTCAGCCAGCTCCATCTACTGGACAGCTGAAGTCACCAAGGTATGTTGGTTAGAGAAGAATCCCATCAAAATTGCTATTTTAGAATATTATACAAATATACATTGTCTTGATAGTTTCTGGTTAAAACTATGCGCAACAGGTGACTCCAATAGTACTATTTGAGCAAACATTAGAGGCACCGAGGCCCATAGTTTTAACCAGTTATTCAAAAAGAAGGCATGGTATATTTGTTTTATATCCTGCATCAAAAATTTGTTCAAATTTTTGTTCATTTTTTTAATTTTTTTTAAATTAATTTTTTTTTTTAATAATTTTTTTAATTGAAATTTTGAAAATTTTAGATGTTAAAAACTACAGTTTTCATTACAAAAGAATTAAAAATAAAAACAAATTATTAAATTAAGATTTAAAAAAAAAAAAGAAAAAAAAGGTCAATTAACTCAAATAGTCCTCTCAAATACTACTTTTTCAGAGCAACCTTAAAATAGTTGAAATATTTCTGGTCATGTGATGAGCTCTCAATCAATCAAAAGCCAATAAATTTTGGATGCATGATATAAAATAAAATATTAGAGATTAGGTTGATAGGGGCCTCATTAACGAGCACAAGTTGCTACTTAGAGGTATTATGTATTCTGTATTTATGATTTGTGCTTGATTTTTATATGATTCCAAATAAATTAAATTGAATTGAATGTGATCTCCATGCACTAAAAAAAGATGGAGTGTGAATTGACTGTGGATTATACTCGTAATGAAAGCAGTTTATTTCTTGTAATATGGAGTGTTTTATTGTCAAATTAGAACTTCTTTCACTACAGCAATCAATGTTCTTCCTCTGTGGATGCATACATGTATTATACAATGTTCCATTCTTATAGTATATGCTTTAACCAAACTTGAAGACCTTTTTGTTGCAGGTAATAGCTCTAAGCTACTTATGGGCAAACATGTTAATGACATATTGTGTAGTAGACAAGTTGATAAACAATTTTGAAAATGAATTATCTATAACATGTTTTACAGGCTATTTTGGAGAAGGATGGTCTGAAGAAATACTTGGCCACTTGCAATCGTCAGATCGAAGAGATCGTTGAGCTTGTGAGAGGGAAGCTGACCAAGATGGCGCGTATCACTCTGGGAGCACTAACTGTCGTTGATGTTCATGGTAAGTAGAGTACTTCATCCCAAGTGTGATAATCTGATTTAAATGTCCAAACACCATTGTGCAAGTGACTTTGTACCTGTATTTACTGTGGTTATTTTGGAAATGACACCTCTCTGTCTCTCTCTCTCTCTGTCTCTTTCTCTCTGTCTCTTTCTCTCTCTCTGTCTCTCTCTCTATCTCTCTTTCACCGACTCTGGTGTACTGCCCTTAGTCATTAATATACTCTGCGTTACTTACCACATCATTCTCTTATGATAAAAATAACACTTGTATTTCAGTTATTTCCATTTGATTAATATTTCTGAATTGTTAGTTACCTCATATACAGTGTGAGTCAAAAAAAAGTTTACACCTAGAAAATTGCTAATTATTTTAAAAATCATCTATGAACAGTAAATTATTATACATCTTATGAAAGAGTGTTTTATCCTAAATCATTTGGTACCATTTTTGTGTGGTATGTGTTCACGCTTGGATGGGCAGGAGGCATTGTTTGCGAAAGTGCAAAAAATCGACTTGCACCAAAGTGATGCCTACAGTATGTACTATGTTGGGATTAGCAGAGTGGGAGAATGAATTAAATGTATCAAATGCAATGCATTGCATATGCTTTTTGCAGAAGCAAAGTGACACACGCACACACACACACACGCGCACAAATGATCGTTGATATTTGATATTCAATATTTGATATGTTTGTCTAGCTCGTGATGTGGTATCCAACCTCTACAATGAGAAGATAGAAGATGTTCTCAACTTCCAATGGATCAGTCAGCTGAGGTATTACTTTGAGGAGGGTAATGTGATGGTGAGGATGATCACAACGACTGTTCCCTATGGTTACGAGTATCTAGGAAACACAGGAAGGCTGGTCATTACACCACTCACTGACAGATGCTACAGGTAAGATTGTGCCTATATTTGGGGTAGACAAGTTTTGTAGTAAGATATATAAGATATAGATCTTTTTCCTTATGTAGTATTAAGATGTCAGTTCAAATGGATCAGTGAATAATGCCTTTCCATCTTAAAGATTTCCTAATATAATAACAAAATCATTTATATAGTACTGTTACACATATATAACAGTTTCACAGCGCTTCACATAGTTTAAACAAATTAACATACAAGAAGCAAAAGTTAAAGATAATCATTGAATATAGAAGGATTTTGAGAGCCTTTTTTGAAGGAGACAGGTGGACAGATTATGGCAGGTCATTCCACAGTTGTGGTGCAGATTATTATTACCAGTGACAGGATAAAAATCACTTGTAATTACACAAGGGCTATATAAAAGAGTTATTATTATTTTGTGTTTTAGAACATTGATGGGAGCCTTACTGCTCAACCTTGGTGGAGCCCCTGAAGGACCGGCAGGTACCGGTAAGACAGAGACCTGTAAAGATCTGGCTAAAGCTGTAGCTAAACAGGTAAGTTTATGGAAAATAGAAACAAAGGTTCCCCTAAATGAAATTAAAATCAAATAACCCTAAAATTGCAAACATCGTAGTGTTCGGAAAAGTTAGAGCAAAGTATTAAGAGTACAGAGGTATATATGTAAATATATACATATATAAGGTATTGTAACACTCTGATGATAATTTTTATGAAGTTTGAGTATTTATGATATTTTACTTCAACCAATAAGACTGTGTGAAAAGTATCTATTATTCTTCTCTTAAAAATTACAGTTATGTTTCATCATTCAAGATTCTTTTATAACAAGTAGAATGCTAAAGAAAGAGATATAGTTGTAAATATATACATATATAAGGTATTGTAACACTCTGATGATAATCTTTATGAAGTTTGAGTATTTATGATATTTTACCTCAACCAATAAGACTGTGTGAAAAGTATTTATTATTCTTTTCTTGAAAATTACAGTTATATTTCATCATTCAAGATTCTTTTATAACAAGTAGAACTCAATAAACAAAATCAAGTGAAAATCACGTCAATATCAAGGTATCGACTTGAGGAGAGTTACGTTCTTCAAACACCGGACATTTACGTAAATGTGTTAATACGTTTATTGCACTAGGTCACTTAAAACACATGAACACTAAATTACGCAATTGCTACTGTAATATCACCATTATAATAACGTGATTATCCCTACCTTGGAGACCATGGTTTGTAAACCTAATACTCCTGTGTTTGTTTGGTTATGAAATTACATCTTCATAAACGAAATTATCGCGTCACAGAAACAGAGTGAAATTCACATGAATATTACGAGGCTGACTTGAGATAATTCATGTTCTTCATTCACGTGAAATTTACGTCGAAGAGAAAATATGTTACTGTAACCCGTGTTCAACCCATTAATTACGCAAATGTTACACAATAAATGAACCAAAATAATGACGTTCTCATTCCGTTTCTGAACATCATGTTTTGGATCTTCCATAATTACGTCCAGGCGCGCCGGAAGCAGTTTGGGATTAGAGGGGGTGGGGGGGGGGGGGGGGGTGGGTGCAAACATCCCAGAAGAGTTGCAACTGGTCCAGTTGATAACCAGTTAATGCCAACTGGTAACCCCGGAAATTGAAATGGGCTAAATGATCCAGTTTATCCAGGCCAATTAGAATTCAACTGGTCTAGCTGAGCCATTAGAACCATGTGGTAAAACTTCCAACCAGTTGAATGGCAACAACACTTCAATACTTGTACGTCTTTATTTCCAATGTAAAAGCATTGGTAATAAGTAGACTTACATAATTTAATTAATCAATTTTTTTTCATATACTTGTATTTTATTGAAATTATTTTAGTTCACAGATAATGTTTCCCTTATTCATGTTTAATTAAATGTAATTTATACGAAGTAGCCAAATGTCCTAATAACTGGTAATTTAAATTTGTAGTATTTTCGAAATGAATTGCATATAACTAAATCATCAGTAATTAAGAAATATGCTGTAAATTCAGATAAATTGTTAAAAAAAATAGATCTGCACGCACCCAATATTCAATATGCAAATTAATTGGTGTCAGCTGGTTCAACTGGAAATATGCCAACAGTCAGTCATCAGCTGGTGCAACAGGAAATATGCACACAGACCAGTTATCAACTGGTGCAATGAAAATATGCCAACAGTCAGTTATCAACTGGTGAAAATAGAAATATGCCAACAGTCACGGATTATCACCACAGAACTTAAATGATAACTGTGAAACCATCAAGACACCCAAAAATAACTCATTTTCACACCTAGAAATCACTGAATACCCAGCTTATATTAATAATCCGTTTGAGTCACGAGATCATCACCGCGGAACTGCTGGCGACTTTGACTACCATTTAAATAGGTGTTTTAAGACACCTAATAATGACTCATTTTACACACCTAAAAATCACAGATGCCCAGCTTAGATTAATAATCCGTTTGAGTCACGAGGTCATCACCGCGGAACTGCTGGCAATTTTGACTACCATGTAAATAGGTGTTTTAAGACGCCTAATAATTACTTATTTTTCACACCTAAATATCACAGATTCACAGCTTAGGTTAGTAATCAGTTTTAGCTACGTGATCATAACCAAGAAAGTTATGGTAACTTTGAAACCATTTAAAGAGGTGTGTACGACACCTCAGAATTACTAATTTAATACAACCAGAGATTCACAGACGGAACAATAAGACGATTTGCCGGTGTAAGTAACGTGATTATTACCATCAACCTTGGATAGCTTGTGAAACCAATCAATAAAGGTGCTTACAAGACCAAATTATTACCTATTTATCACCACCATCGCTTAACGGACAAAAAACTCGTTGCTTGGTCAAGTGGTTATTTGGTCATAAACACTTGATTTACAGAGGTAAGTGGAATCACGTTACTCCAGTCGCGTGATCAATTGGTGGTTTTTAGGATAGATGAAAACGTGAACAGGAGTACCTTTTTTGTTTAAATGAAGTCACGTGTTGATAACGTTTAAATCTAGTTCAAAAGGCACCATACTTTAAAATCACTTAAAATACACTCCCAAAAGAGGTTACTTTTTAGTGTTTTGTTTATTGGGAATGCTAAAGAAAGAGATATAGTTTTATTTTCATCTTGCTAACAGCTGGTATTCTTTTCAATGTTACAGTGCGTAGTGTTCAACTGTTCTGATGGTTTGGATTACAAGGCCATGGGAAAGTTCTTCAAGGGTTTAGCCCAGTCAGGAGCATGGGCATGCTTTGATGAATTTAACAGAATAGAGCTAGAGGTAAGATAGACATATACCTTCATCATTTATATAAGCATCTGTGTCAACAAGAATACCTTTTATACATACAAATTATGAATACTTTTATTCCTTTGGAAGATTTTAAATTGTGCATACCCTACTAAATCATTGACTCAAGATTCATCTCTGCTGAAACATCTCTCACACAGGACACTGAAAATCTTGTATATTTTGTCTTATGAAACAAAATAATGTTTACTGCACAACACATACGCTTAAGATAGATGATTTTCCAGGGACATGTATTTTCCAATATTTTGCTGTAAAAGCATTAATAAAAAAAAAAATTATTACTTGTATTACTATAACGATTTGTATTACTACATTTACTTTCTGTTTAATGATATTTACTGAGACACAAGATGACCATCTATTTCTTTGGATGAAATGATACTTTTATGCTATGCTGAACTTCAGGGTTTGGCAGTTTTGGAAGCATTCCCCCAAAGCAATATGTGTAGGCCTTACCCAAATGAAATAAATAGTTATCTTTGTTTCCACTAGTAAAAAAAATTGTATTTCATATTCTTTGACAAGGTGCTGTCCGTGGTAGCCCAGCAGATCCAGAGCATTCAGAGAGCTGTAGCAGAGCAGCAAACAACCTTTGTATTTGAAGGCACTGAGATCTCTTTGGATCCATCCTGTACTATGTTTATCACCATGAATCCTGGCTATGCAGGCAGAGCTGAACTACCAGATAACCTCAAGGCAAGCTATTCAACTAGTACCTGATTTAATAATAATACTAAAAATGATAATAATATGCTGTTCTTGTAAAGCGCATATAGACATTATGATATGATGTCTCTTTGCACTTCCAAAGGACATTGAATAGTATTACCCCGGCTTTAGCTCCGGCAACTGTAGCACTTGGTGTATTCAAGGAATGAGTCATATCAGGTACCCACTTACTAGCTACACCTGGGTGGAGTGTGGCAAAGGTAGATTAATGTCTTGCCAAAGGACAGTAGTGCTGCGGCGTGATTCAAACCCCATATTTTGCGTTTCACGTTATGGAGACTTATCCACTAGACCACAACACCTCCAAGTTATATGATGAACAAGATTAGATGCCTCACGAGGTTGATGAAATCTGACTGGACCTCTTTTGATAAACTCTATAACCCAAATAGATTTTTTGCATTGTAATTCTTTTGAAAATGATCAGGAACAGAGAAACATTCAGAATTTCTTAATTTATTTGTTAAAATGTATGATTC
This sequence comes from Strongylocentrotus droebachiensis, assembly GCA_035222895.1. Taxonomy (NCBI): domain Eukaryota; kingdom Metazoa; phylum Echinodermata; class Echinoidea; order Camarodonta; family Strongylocentrotidae; genus Strongylocentrotus; species Strongylocentrotus droebachiensis. Next base: position 798,249 of record JAVYIG010000154.1, on the reverse strand, counting down.
TGATAATAAAAGAATAATACAATTACTGGAAGGACCAAGGATACATGATTTAAATGTATCTCATGCTCATTTAGTTTTGCTATTTTGACTACAAGGACAAATAAATCATGGAAATTAAGTTGGTCTTGAAATGGAGTTGGTTTGAGATTATTCCTTCCTCTACAAACCAACATTAACATTTCAAATGATTTATTTTTTATTGTAATAAATTAAGCTTGAATGCTTTCCAAAACTCTTCTATAGGTTCTGTTCCGCACCGTAGCCATGATGGTACCTGACTATGCGTTGATTGCTGAGATCAGTCTCTACTCCATGGGGTTCGTGGATGCTAGATCTCTCTCTACCAAGATTGTGGCTACCTACAAGCTCTGCTCTGAACAGGTACAATATCAGCCATTTTAGATAGCTTATACAGTAACTTTACATTGGTTAATTATTTTGAAGATCACTAAGTATCTACAGTAGTTATTCCATGGATACTGGTCTGTTTGAAACCAAAATATAAAGTTGATGTCATACTGGAGCGGTGCTTTGGAATTTGTTCCTGTGACAATTGCTCTGGAGGCTTCATTCTGTCAAAGATATAAGGTGAGGGTCAGGTTTACAATTAGGTTTTAGGGTAGGTTTAGGGTCAGGGTAAAGTGTTTGGTCAAGGGTGGTATCACAGAATTTTGATAATTTAGGTTATAGACCATGGATCAAACTGGAGCATGTGTTATTTCAATGCAATTCATTGAATTCAATTACAGTTTTATGATGTAAAAAAAAAAAAAAAAAATGATATTATACAAAATATTTGGGAGACAAAAATCCATGGAGCCAAAAGCCAAATGACAGAAGATGTCACAAATGAAAAAAACATTGAGTATATGACCACTAGATGACACATTCTATTCTAAACACGCCTTCCACCATTCATTCCTTGTTTCTACACAGCTGTCATCCCAGCATCACTATGACTACGGTATGAGAGCAGTGAAGTCTGTCCTGACTGCTGCAGGTAACCTCAAGCTCAAGTTCCCTGACACAGCTGAAGATATTCTCGTTCTGAGATCAATCAAAGATGTCAACCTACCAAAGGTAATTTACAGTGAATTTTGTAAGCATATATATGTATAGGATTAGCTATATTTGTAATCTACTAAAAGATAACCCTAATATGAGAACAGAAAGTATAGACAATTTCATGATCTAGTTATGTCTGACATGGTCATAAGCATGTGTTTATTTTAGGTGATGATTGATTAAATTGATGATTGATTATTGTTTTACTCGACTGCTTAAGAAAGCATGTATATGCTTGTAAGTAAGCAACCAAGGGACCGACAGCTTTATGTCCTCTCCAAGGGACTTGGTTATGAGTATTTTTTTGTATCGTACGTATGCCAAAGGGCACAAGCACATTGACTTGGTTTGGACTTGGTTTGGAACCCGGGACCTCTTGGTTACAATACCACAGATCCAGCATGCCTACAAATTCTAACTATCATGTTGCAATGTTACAGAAGTAGACTGATATAGTATTCGTGACCCTTTTCCTCTACCCCTCACAGTTTCTGTCTCACGACATCCCACTGTTTGAAGGCATCATCTCAGATCTCTTCCCCGGCGTAGAGCTCCCTCGTCCAGACTATGGTGTCCTTGAAGAGGCTCTCAAGACAAACATCGCCAAACGCAAACTACAATCCGTGCCATGGTTCATTGAGAAAATCATTCAGGTATGTAGCATTGGACAGAGTGACACAGTATCAGATGTACAATTTCTCATTACTCAATAAATGATAGAGTACAGTTCAGGGAGCTTTCTGTTATGTTAAAGAAAAGATTCCAGCAGTAAAATTCAGGTTGGTCTTATGTTCTTTCTTGAGTAATGTTAAATAATATAGCAGCTTTTTTGTTTGTTTGTTAGTTTATTTGAACTGACTGCTAAGAAAGCATGTGTTTGCTTGTAAGGGACTTTGTGTTTTATCATTAATCAAATGTTTGTCCTTTCTAAGAGGCTTTGTGTTTTATCTAATAATCTTATGTCTCTTTCAACCCTTTCCTCTCTACGTCAGATATATGAGATGATTCTGGTTCGTCATGGTCTAATGATAGTAGGTGATACCATCGGAGGTAAGACCAGTGCCTTCAAGGTTCTCTCAGATGCTCTTGGTGATCTGGAGAAAGCCAAACTCATGGATGAACACAGAGTAAGATATATCATGGTTCTATTGATGAATTATAGGGATGCGTCAGAGGTTCAAGTGCCCGTTTCAAAGCAAAATGTTTTCATAGACAAATGTATACTAATTTCATTAATGTATTCATCTAGCAAGGCGTTATAATGCAGGCTCGATCAGTCTTGTATAAATGTAGGTTATTAACTCTTTACCAGCCTTTGTCAAATAATGAAAAAAACCACGGACTGCCACAGCCGACTTTTTGTCACTTGTCAATTGTATATGTATCTTATACTCCAAACAATCTGGCAAATAAGAGTTTTGATCCAAATGTAATGTAGAGTTAGGTAAGTTAAGAGCCATGTGAAGTATAAATAGAACTCCAAAAGAAAAGAAAACAATTATATTTCTTTTGTCACAAACAAAGTTTTTAATCATTCAAGGCCTAACTTTACAACTTTATCAGACAAGATCTGTTTAAAACATCTATACAAAGTGCAGTGGTAACACATTTTTTCCCTTTCCCTTCCCACAGGTTGAGTACCGCATCATCAACCCCAAGGCCATCACGATGGGTCAGCTGTACGGCCGATTTGACCCTGTCTCACACGAATGGTCTGATGGTGTATTGGCTAATACATTCAGAGAACATGCCTCTAGTACATCGGACAGCAGGAAATGGTGTATATTTGATGGTCCAGTAGATGCGGTCTGGATTGAAAACATGAATACCGTACTTGATGATAACAAAAAGGTAGTGTATATTTGTGAATTTAGGAGCCCTTTCAAATTCTGAAGACTTTTTAAAGAAACGAAGTATAACACCTATCCTGCTTTGATAGAGTTGGTCTATGGAATTGTTAATTTTTCTTTTAAAAATTCTCAAAGAAGTATTTTACATTGTCTTTAGATTAGTTTACTGTTCAAGTTGTTTTCTTTTCTTAAAAGGATCATGGTTTTGTTCAAGCTTAAACAATTTTATTGTCAAATGTGACAAACAAAATTTATGACAGAATGTGTAAAAATATATTGAAATTAACTTTATAATGATCTTTTCTTTCTTTTTTTATTTTAATTCTGGATTGTAATTCAGGATGAAGTTATGAATTCTCATTCTGTCATATAGTTTGGGTGTATGTGATATGATGAACCATGACATTTGTTTTGTCTTATTTCCAGCTATGTTTGATGAGTGGTGAGATCATTCAGATGAGCAACAAACAGAACATGATCTTTGAACCGAAGGATCTAGAACAAGCTTCCCCAGCTACTGTCAGCAGGTAATTAACGTGTCATATTAATCAGTCACATTAGATCAGTAACTGAACATTCTCTTAGTTCTATCAATGATAAAGCTTATATTGTTCTGTTGTTTTATATTTCTTGACTTCAATGTACTTTATTTTTAATGGATGCTGCAGTTCTTAATAATGATAATAGTCGCAATTGTGTAATGCTTTGTATATACTAGGTGTTTAATCACTTTACGTTGTAATTATTATTACCCCGGTCATTGGAGTCAATTGCTAATCCGCACGTGATAGTGCACACGTTCCACTCCCTGGGGAGTATGTTGGCCAGGGGCCATTTTACAAGCACACGCAATCCAATCTAACAACATTAATGTTCACGTTCTACCGGGTACCCATACACCTGAGTGGAGAGTGGTAAATGTAGATTAAGATCCTGCCAAAGGACATTAGTGCTGCAGCGGGACTCAAACACAAACCTGTGATCCACAGTCTCCTACGTATCCACTAGACCGCGACACCTATACAGACCACAAACACCTCTACTTGAGAAAGGTTTGTTTGAAAGTGATTCATATGATTCCAAGGCAGAAACATAATTTCTTAGCTACTGCCTATTACAGCTGCATTAGTCAGACTGCTGTTTTACGTTTTAATGGTTAATTATAAGATCTCATTTTTTATAGTCTGATTCAAATCTGTATGAAAGTGTTCACTTGCACCACATCATACTGATACCTGTTTCTTTTTTGCAGTTTAAGTCTCTCAACATCCCAGAGTGTCATTTATTTCTTGTAACGTTTAATCTTTGATTTGATTTAGATGTGGAATGATCTACATGGAACCTTCTCAGCTCGGTTGGCAGCCTTTGGTAGCATCATGGATGGAACATGAAGTACCAGACTTCATTACTAAACAACAGAAAGAAACCATGCAGGTTAGTCATGTCATCATTGTTACAATACTAGGAGGTTTCTTTTTGTAAAGTCTTTAAACTCATGTAGTGTTGACTTTATCTTTGTAATCAGCACTTTACATATTTTGAAATAAATACTGTAATTTCCTCTCGCACTGTAAGCCAGTCCAAATCACCAACATAAGATAAAACTGAAAGAGGAGTTTAGCTTCATTAAAATGAAATATGGAGACGTTGTTCTACATATGCAAGACTTGACTATTTTCTAAAGTAGGTCTTGTTTGTTTATACATCAAAAGCTATGTATACCATAAAAACAAGTTTTGGTTATGTTTTTACGTAGAGGCCTTAATAAACTTGAATGCTCCTTAATTCTTACATCAATAGCATTCTGAATGTATGATATGTTTATAACCTCACCCAGTAGCTTCTGTTATCTTTTGTCTTCCATATTTAGCCAAAAGTTTCTTACAATGTAGTTCATTGCACGTAATAAAACAAGTTTTTTTAAATCTGTCTCTGTATTCCAACCACTCAAGCAAAGATTTAATCGAAATAGGTCCATCTTCTCCATTCTTGATATATGAATTTATTCTCACATAGTTCCTGCATTCCATATCTTATGAATGCAACATTGATCACAATATCTTTAGCAAGCACTTTGGCTATAAGCACAGGAAATAATAAAGAATATTTCGAATGTATCACATAAGATACCAAGCTTTAATATGTAAGTGACAGTTAGATCAGTAGTTTTAGAGATCAGGGCCCTATCGTATAAACAGTTACGATCAAACGCAATTCAGTTGCGAACGATGTCAATCGCAACTATGTATGTAAGAGATAGGAGACTGCAAACTTGTGATTGATATTGGAGGACTTGCAATCAATTTTGATCAATCGCAACTCTTTATAAGACGGGGCCCTGTCATACAATAATTGCATTTCCCTCCTCTTAAGATAATGTGATGTGATGTTATTGGTGATGGTTATTCTATCTCTCTTGCACTCAGATGTTGTTTGAATGGTTGCTACCACCGTGTTTACTCCATGCGAGTCGTACCTGTCGTCAGCTTGTACCCATGTCCCCTATGCACATGACTATGTCTATGCTCAGGCTCTACAAATGCCTTCTCACAGATGTTGGGTAAGATCACAAACGCACTCACCCAAACACACCCACACAAACGTACACACAAGTCTACAAGAACATGTGATTGTAATGTTTTGCACTTCAATTTGCATTTTAATGACACTTTTTTTGCAGTTTTGGTGATTTATAACTACTATTTGACTGTGACTCGTGTGTGTACCCATATCTTTTGTGTTTGATTTTTCCCTCAACAGTTTGGAATTAAAATTGAACAAATTGTGTAAATATATCAAGAAAAGTGCAATGAACAAAATAAAATAGTTGAAAACCTTGTGGTTGGCCATGTACATCTTTGTTTATTCTTCCCTCTGATACCAAAATGGAAGGAAGGAATTATTACTTTTTAAATGATGATATATCTGTAATAACAAGTACTTTGCTTTTTGCTCTGCAGATTAAAAGAAAAGGGAAATACGATTTCAAACATTATTTTTTTGCACAGCTTTGCCAATTAAAATCATTTTGCATGTGACTTATGAATATCGGGTTCAAATGGGAATCATAATTTCATATTCAGTTACAAACATCTGTATAATCTTTATGTGGTATCTGCTTATGTGGGATTTTAAAGAATACACCAAATATACATTTTTATTTTATATGATATGATTTAATTCATGTTTGCTTTTTAACTCACATTTTGTGTATATTCACTCAATTCACATTTATGGTTTTGTATGGTTTCTTCAACACACATGTAGGGATATGCAAAATTGCAAATTAGAATCTTGTATTTACAAGTACAGTTGTACACACTTTATTTCTTAGAGAAAAAATATTTTGTTTGACTAATAAACAATAATGACACTTAGATGGTTTTGCTTGTTAAAATCAGAGATGAAGAACAGTTGATGCATTAATAATGGGATAATCTACCTTTTTAAATCGTTCCTGAGACTAGTTTTTTTTAAATAATGCATCCAATATATATAATTGTAAGTCATATTTTACATGTTTATAAATGAAATAGAATGATGTAATTTTGTTGTTTACAATTAAACACAAGCACATTCACTGTCACCTCCACACCCAAAATCCCACGGTTACTAATACACTTTGACACCTTGACCATCAAATGTTTCACAATATTTGTTTGAATTTCACCATTTTGTTACAATTCTTTTGTTTTTTTTGTTTTACATTTGTATTTTTTAATGGTTGCTGTGGTGCTGGCTGCATAACATTTGACCTTTGACCTTAACCCCCATATTGATGGTGACCCCTTGCTGCTAACACAGGGCTATAAAGAGGAGGTATGATATTTAAATGATACATGTGTCAAAGTATAAAACCATAGTCTTTTTTTGCAAGTGGTGAATGTCAGACCTTTTCAGGCATTAGCCAATATATTGTGTATTTCTAGCAATTGATACAATGTCAATTCTGTGTCAGGTCACACAAATGGTTATTCCTATATATTAAAACATGAATGAAATGAAATTGCAAGCCTGTGTCTATACTAACGTCAACATATCGTACAGTTTCTTGAAAGGCTGCATCAAAATGAATACCGGTAGACATGTGCAATCCTAAGTAATTGGAAATAGGTTGAATAAAACAAATATCCATATGTTTCTTTCTTCATGTGCACTGAATATATAAACGTTCTTAAGTATAAACTTCAGGCAATTAAAATGAAACGGGTGGACTAAATACAAAATATGCAGTCTCATTTATTAGTGTTCGCTAAATATCTGGAAGCTCATTCATAAAACTTAAATGTTAAGAGCTGAACAATTTTTTCATATAAGGCCTTTAAAAAAAAGACGTTGTATTGCCCTTTGCGACCGACCCAAAATTCTTGAAATCTATGGTCGGCTTTTTAAATTAAATTATTTTTGTACTGTTTTTTTTAGAAAAAATGTATTAAAGGATTCAAAACTGAGAGATATCAGCCCAAAGAGGGATTAAAAAAGAAGAAGAAGATTTTGGACCGAGCGACCTATGTTTTGGCACCTAAAGGGCAATACATCATATATTTTTTGTAGGCCTTATGTTAATAACTCGATCATCGATTTTTAGGGAGGAGCCTGAAAGTGATCTTGAGGATCTAGATGAAGAAGATGATCCTGATGCCTCACTCTCAGATCAGAAGATCCTTGATGAACGTTCTAACATGATGATGTGCTACTTCTTCTTCTCACTCGTCTGGTCTGTCGGGGTCTCTGTTGACGGAGCATTCAGAGAAAAGTAAGTGGGGTTCATGTGAGGGCACATAAAGAGAAGCTTTTTTTTTTTCTAAGTTCAGTATATACATTTATAGTCAGGTATTGAAGATTTGGTTATGTGCTTCTTCTTCCTCTTATTTATCTGGTGGGTGTTTCACAAAGATCCTAAGTTGGACTTGATGATTATGGAAATCCGTTAGCATCTTTGGAAATATTTTGTAAACGTTATTTCAAAAAGCATAAAATGCTGTCTCAAATTTTCTATTATATTTTCTATTATCAAGGAGATTTGGTGTATGATGTGAAATTTATGAAAAGTCTAAAATACTTGGAATTTTCGCTTTTGGATATATTTTTTATTTAAGGCTACAAATGGCTTTCCATAACTTTTAAGTCCAACTAAGAGTTAAGTTCGACTTAGGATCTTTGTGAAACACCCCTCTGGTCTGCTAGAGTTTCAGTTGATGGAGCGCTCAGAGAAAAAAAGTGGGGTCAATTGAAGTTTATCTTTTCATGATACGACATGATATATGATCCCCCTTTATGTTTCTTTGCCCATAGTTTCAGTGAGTTCTTCAAGCAGCTCTGTGACATGGATACCACAGGGAAGCACCCCCGTCCTAAGGAACTCAAGTTTGCTCGCAACCTCTTGATTCCCAAGCGAGGCTCAGTCTTTGATTATGTCTACACAAGGAAGACATTCGGAGCGTGGAATCGATGGGAGACCTTTGTCACTCCCACTGAGATCGCTGATAATACACAGGTATGTAGATTGGAAAGATGTTGAGAAATATGTGATACAGTCAAACCTGTCTTAGTGGCCACCTGCCTATAGTGGCCAGTCTTTTTGTCTCCTGAGAGAGAGAGAGAGAGAAAGAGATAGAGAGAGAGAGAGAGAGAAAGAAATGTGTGTTTTAGAACGTGTCTAGAAAGGCCACCTGTCTACAGTGACCATTTTTTCATGTTTCCCTTGGGTAGCCTTAATAGACAGTTGGACTGTTCTACCTATCAAAGTTTTCACATGGAATGGCTATTATAATTAAAGCCTTAACTCATGACATAGATGATTAATTAATTTTGTAAATGAAATAAATCTACTCTCTATATAACATGCTGTCACATGAATTCAGATTATGTAATGTTTTACATCATATTTCTGCTATTTGACAAAATTTTATTTATTTTATGATTATTAAATTATTCTGTTAAGTATAATATTTTCTTTTTCTTTTTGCATGCATCACATTGGACTATTCATATTTATATCACACATTCTTAAATAGATGATGGTAAGATATTGTGTGCTGTGCTGTTTTGATTTTGTTTATTTTTGTCTCTTGTTCTACAGTTGACATTACTGGCATCTGTAATCATCTGCATTCACATGAATTTCTTGTGTCCATTTAAAATGTAATAAAATTGTTTCTATGTACATCCATTCTCTCTCTATTTCTCCCTCATTCTCTCTTTGAATAAATGTCAATTGGTATCAGTATTTATTTTAAAAATTCCACATGACAGCCTCGTACATAAGGAAATTGTAATGTCAGAAGTAATTTGTAATATATATATATATATATGTTACTTGCAATCAAACAAAAGTTATATTCTGCTGTTTTTAAGATGAGAAAATGTACACATTGTACTGATACCTGTATTTCCCCCCTATTCATTAACTTATTAACACCAGGTGAATGAGCTAATTATCAAGACGGTTGATACCGAACGACAGAACTTCTTCCTCAAGAAGTTACTACTCCAAGGTGAGAAGGTCCTGTTTGTTGGTCCGACGGGTACGGGCAAATCAGCCATCACCAATGCCTTCCTTCTAGACCTAGCTAAGGGGGATTACATCCCAAACAATCTCAACTTCTCGGCTCAGACCTCAGCCAATCAGACGCAGGATATCATCTTATCTAAGCTTGACAGGCGAGTAGAAAATAACCCTGGCCCTCTCCTTCTCTCTTACTGTCTCTCTTCCTCTCTCTCTCTCTCTTTCTTTTTCTTTCTATCTCTCTATCTATCTGTCTATCTATCTTCCTCTCTCTCTCTCTCTCTCTTTCTCTCTTTCTTTCTTTCTTTCTCTCTCTCTCTCTCTTTCTCTTTCTCTCTCTCTTTCTCTTTCTCTATCTCTCTCTCTTTCTCTTTCTATTTCTCTCTCTCTTTCTCTTTCTCTCTCTCTTTCTCTTTCTCTATCTCTCTCTCTTTCTCTTTCTCTTTCTCTCTCTCTTTCTCTTTCTCTTTCTCTTTCTCTTTCTCTATCTCTTTTTATTTTTCTCATTCTTCTTCTGTCATTCTTTTCAAGGCCCTGTAACATTAAAATAAACTTAAAATCAATTGTAAAAATGTTGTGTTTCTCAATCTTGCCAGAAATAATTGTACCTTACCATGCAATGTTTCTATCTGTAACATAACATTAATTGTACATTTTATGTTACAGGGCCCTGGTCCTACAAATTATAGTTACACATCTGCTTGATGATATTCTATGAAATCATTTGTGAATTTCAGATTGGAAGGATGTCATTTCTTATGTTGTCTTGCACAAGATTACACAAAATTGGAATAAAGGGATAATTAAATATAACAAAATAGAGATTATTTATTAGACTTGCAATCCCTTTGAAATGTTATTGTCTGGGCCTGATATTGGCTCATTATTGTATATACTCTACATGATATGATACAGTGAAACCTGTCCATAAAGACCACCAAAGGGAGACAAGAAAAGTGGCCTTTACAGACAGGTGGAGTTAATGTACAGGTTCCTTTACTCCATGTTTCAATGAGAAACCATTTTCAAGGGAAACAAAAAATGTGGTCTCTGTAGACTGGTGGTCGCTAAACCAGGTTTGATTGTATATACCTTTCGTTTTGTGGACACATGGATTATATCCCTTTTCAATATATATTTTCTTTTGTCACATCAGGAGAAAGAAGGGTGTGTATGGGCCCACACCTGGCAAGAAGCTTGTGGTGTTTGTGGATGATCTGAATATGCCAGCCAAGGAGAAATATGGTGCACAGCCTCCTATAGAGCTTCTCAGACACTGGGTGGATCATGGCTACTGGTTTGATAGGTAATTAAACTAAGACACCTATTTGGTCATCTGTTAATTCTATATAGCTCTTCGTATCTGGGCATCTTATCTCTTCACTATTATTATTATTATCATTAATTACTACACTTTGTTATTATTATTGTTATTATTGTTATTATTGTTATTATTGTTATTATTATTGTTATTATTGTTATTATTGTAATTCTTTACAATTATCATCATTATTATTGTTATCATTAGTTTTATTATCATTATAATTATTATTATTATTAGTGTTATTATTATTATCATTATTATGATAATGATGATGATGATGATGATGATGATGATGATGATGATGATGATGATGATGATGATGATGATAATAATAATAAGAGTATCTGGGCATCTTATCTCAAGCACCATTGCGCTACTATAAAATTAAATCAGAGATATACTTGCCGTATATCAATCGATAGGAGTACCAAATTATTTTTACTATTGAGTTCACTTAACGTATGATATAAAAGGGTGGAAAATGTGAAGAACTACAACATAGAGAGCACAATTATGGCACAATATGACACAATTTCAATGTACTTTGTGGAACTTATAAAACTAATGTAAAACGTTACTGTGAAACCTCTAATGCTCAATCGTATCCGGATGCTCTGGATTTCAGGAAAGACACGAGTGTGCTGTATCTTGAAGACATCATGCTTGTATCGGCAATGGGTCCACCCGGAGGGGGTAGGAATACAGTCACTCCTCGCTTCCTACGTCACTTCAACATCCTCGCCATAGACACGTTCAACGAGGAGACCATGAAGAACATCTTTACTCCGCTCCTGGACTGGCATTTCAACCGAGGTTTCGAGACCAACCTCAGGAGATACTCAAGGGTAAAGAGTATTACTGAGTAAAAGTTTTAAAACAATGCAGGCATTGATTTGATTTTTGTAGAATCAGTGGCAAATTATCAAAAAGTCTTCTTGATGAGACCTGGTCTTTAATTGTTAGAAATATCTGATGTTGCTTTTGAAGGTATATGTACAAGTAGTTGTAGGAAAAAGGGTCCTTTTATGGATAACAGTGATATGCATGGAGAATGAAATTATTTGTCCTCTATGAGACTTTGATTAAAAAGCTTTTGTACATTGTGAGATGAAAAACGTATAAAAGACAACCCCATTGGATAAAAGACGATTTTCATAAATCATTAAAAAGTATTGATTAGTACTTAACACCCTTCCTGTAATTCTTAACCCATTCCCTACTGAAACTGGGTGGCTCCTGTATTAAACGTATTGGGAATATGACAATCAGAAGTCAATGGGTTAATTCATTTATCTATGTTCCATTATGTTTAGATCATGGTATACTCTACCACTGAGATCTACATGCAAGCCATCTCGAGCTTCCTTTTAGTATATTACAGCTTTTATGTAATTCTTAATTCATTTATCTATGTCCCGTTATGTTTAGATCATGGTATACTCTACCACTGAGATCTACATGCAAGCCATATCCAGCTTCCTGCCCACCCCATCCAAGTCCCACTATGTGTTCAACCTGCGAGACTTTGCCAGGGTGGTGCAGGGCATCCTACTCATCAAGCCAGCCTGTATCCCATCGGGAGCGGACGGAGCCAAGAAGCTCATCCGACTCTGGGTGCATGAAGTCTACAGGGTCTTCTACGATCGCCTGGTCGATGACGAGGATCGCCAGACCTTCTTCACCATGGTCAAGGTATTCACGATGCATGTCCATTTACATTAATTTCATGAACACTCCTGTGCCCCATTTCACAAAACTTGTCATCAGTGACAAATGACAGTTTTTGTTATAAGCTACTGAAATCCTTGCTTCTGATTGGTTATCAGCAGATTTGTCACTGATTTATGTCATTTGTCATTGATGAAAAGCTTTGTGAAACGGGTCCCTGGTTGCAAGATGGTGTGGTCAAGTTTACCAACCTTTATGTTGTATGTTGAGAGCCAGAAAACTCATACTTTAAAGTAGAGTTGACATCCTCCTGACTCTAAACAGACTATGTGAGAAATCCTGTGTGATATTTGATGTGCTTGATATGATTGTTCTGCCATTGAAAATCCATGCTACCATGCTTGACATCTTAACCCAGAAAAAAATACAAATGTTTGAAGAAAAATATTATGAGTGGCATTGGCCTTTTATCCTTTTATGTCATGAATTATGTTTCTGTGATCCCCCCCCCAAAAAAAAAAAGAAGAAGAAAATATATATATATATCTTTGTATTATTCACACCTGCTGCTTGTGTATTACTTACCCATACATGCCCTATTCCATTTTAATATGATATGGAGCTCTTTTACAATGTCCTCGGTGTGTGTCATAATAACCAAAATGTATTGATAAGTGAGCATTCTTGTGCCAATTTTGTTTGTTTTTGGTTGTAGAGTGTTGTTCAGAGTCAGTTTAAAGAGAAAATGAACACGGTTTTCACTCATCTGACGACTGGTAGAGAGGTCACTGACACCAACATGAGGAGGTAGGTTGTTCCCTTCAATTATTATTATCATTGTTGAATGGGTTATTAAAAAAACTGAAAATAACAGCCCAAGAGCTGAATTACATTCAGTTTACAATTAATGCACATCAATACATAGCAATGTTAAACAGTTATTACATAACGCTAACGAGAATAAATCCAAAGATAAAATTAATGAGTTATAAGATTATTCTAAAACTAAGAAGAGCATGTCCATTGGGTTGCTTAAGAACTCTACTGATCCTGGAGATATGTTCAATAGCAAACAGGAACATCACTTTGTATGATAATCATTTACGTACATACATCTAACTTCTTTCACCTACGCAAAGCAAATAAAATGACATTATGAGGACACTTATTTAGTCACATTACTTAGCAATAGAGACTTACAATCTGAAAAATCTATTACAAAGATAGAAGTGTTCTGACAAAGTAAACATAAAACAGATTTTCTTAAATATGATATCCTGAATATATTTCATGTGTTTAATGCAAAAACAATATCTATGTCTTATTTAGACTTATTGTGTAGAGCATAAATTTGCAATTGAGAGTGAAGTGATATGCCTGCAAAGTTTCTATTTAAAAACAAAATATATGATGGTCCTGTTAGTGCAATCAAAGTGTGTAATCATGTAGAAAAATGAATGATTTGTCTGCAAAGAGATATACCCTGCATTATACCCTCAAATGTGTTGAAAAGCATTCAATCCTGTTCTTGCTTTAATTATATTTACTTAAGTATATATGCTCTGTGCTGTAAATGTATTAAAATGTTGCTTTCATCAATGTATAATGTCTTACAGTGTTTCTGCATAGAATATACATGTAAGCTTAGATTGCAAACCATTATGTATCTTCCAAACCCCTTCCTATCATCAAGTATAAACATTATTTGCATCCATTCCACCCCTGCCTTCCCATCATGCAGCAGTAGCGCACATCCCGAAATACGAGATGAACATCTTCGCAGGTAGTCTTCCTTCAAATGCAGTTGAATTTGTCTGATCTATTTTAATCATTTCACTTAACATGTTTATTTTTTCCTCTATTACACTTAATTTTCTATTTTTGCATGAGCATTTTTAATAGCTGGAATTCTACATTTTGTTTGATGAAAGGAGATTGTCCTGATGCTGGTGAATGGAAATATGTCATTGACATGTACAATGTAGATGTTTGTGGTAATGGTATGCAGACTCAGAGGATCCTGCATAATAAACAAGAAAAAAAAAAAAAATTAAGTATTGCAAGATTTATTCTTATTAAAAAAAAAAAAATTTGTGGTTGCAACCCATAACACTTTGGAATGCTTTCTTTTATTTTACTTTAATTGTGATTACTAATCATTTATCACTTTAGGTGTGAAAACAGGTAGTTTGATGTAGCTGCACTTTCTCAAAATGTATACAAATTCTAATGTTTCTTGCTTATACCAATGGATGGATTAGCAGAATAGATCCTCTAGTTTGTATGTAGTGTATGATTAATACATTAGTTTAATATTATGCAGTTTTGTTTGCATGCTTGTATGCTCACATTTGAATATTGCATGTTGCATGGGCTATATGATACTATTTTGCATTTTTTAATTTATTAGTAATGTAAATTTTTATGGGTAAGTATATTAATTACCGTATGCCATCAATTTTTTATCACAAGTAGAGAACCCTGCAACCCGTTTGCCTATAATATAGATGTGTATAGTGAGTAGAATCATTGCCCTGCTATATCACCAATTATTACCCGTATCAGACATCTGAGCTGGTCATTTACAAAACCGTATTGCCCTAGTTTTCACTAGCAGTGGGAACGGGGGGTATATTCTTTGTATTTTCCTTGGTCTCCCTGCTCGTATAGACTTTGCGTGTAGAGACGAGTGAAAATATAGTCTTGTATTGACCGCGCCGTATTTTGTCATTTTCATTGCGCATCTATTAAACCTGCGCACTTTGCGCGCACTCTATTGTGACGTATTAATCACACCAATTAAGGCACACTGTTTGCAGTGTATCAAAAATTTCATCAAGCACTGCTGGTTGACAAAGTTTGTTCAGTTCTTTGAGATTGTCCTGGTTGATTTATGTATTTGCTCTAGATGTCTGATTTGGATAACAATAAAAATATTGACTGGCTTTACTTTCGGGGGATATCAGTAATATTGACTGCGCTAAGACTATATTGCCTCGTCTTTCGACTTGGGGCAATATGATCTGAGCTTGGTCAATATTTCTTATATACCCCTCAAGGTCAGTCAATATTATATAAATATAACATGCACTACAGATTATCCTGCTGCCATCCTCATTGAAATACTCTAGCAGTTGTCAAAAAATTATTTTAAAAAAAATCACTTTATATTGAAAAAATTATACAGAAAACGGACCCCATATGTTATTGCTCAGTGTTCAGAGTCCACTGCAAACTTTAAAGGTAACATAAGTTGTTACTGGTTTAATGATTTGACATCTAATTTCACCAGTAAAAATTAGAAATCCCTGCTTTCTATCACAAATCTGAGCTGAATTCAAAACAGCTCATTTTAGTTATCAAAGATTCAAATGATATTTGTGTCACTGTGTATTATCTTGCTTTGTATCCCACTGCTGACATCTTTCATTTCCAAAGTTTACCTTTTCATTATATGCTTTTGTTAGAATGAGATAAAGATTGTTCTTCTTCTTGACATTGTAGCTTGTTCTTTGGTGATTACATGAGGACCAAGGATGATGAGAAGAACTATGATGAAATCACTGATTTTGAGGGACTCAGAGAGGTAAATTACCATCACATATTGGCTCAATAGAATTGAATCACTCTCTCTTTCTCTCTCTCTAAGTGCCATATCGCTTGACTTTGGCGATCATGCTGTTCCACAACCCTCGGCTCCTAGCCTTCTCTATTAGCACCACTCCCAGTTCTTTCCCCCTCTCTCTTCCAACAACTTATCCATTAGAAGGGAGGGAAATGTGCTGAACTATCAGACTCTCTTTTAGAGCTCTGCTATCTATCAGTGGCTCTGTGGTAGATACAAATTAGTGAATTGATAGTTATCTATCTACTTTCAACATAATAATTGGTGATTCATACTTTGTTTCTCCAATCCTGATACATAGTACATATAGCGCTACAAGATTCCTTCTCTCTTGTATATATATATATATAATATATAACAATATATTTACATATTCAATGAAAATGATTTTGATTGAATTGATTTTGACTGCTCTTTTACAAGTTTTCTTTTTGTTCATTTCAGAATGTTGAGAAGTATCTAGAAGAGTATAACATGATGACTAAAGCTCCCATGGATCTAGTGATGTTCCGGTTTGCAATTGAACATATCTCAAGGATCAGTAGAGTTCTTAAACAACCCAATGGACATGCTCTTCTCGTCGGTGAGTCAACTGTAAAACTGCCTCTAAACTTAATTTGTCTCCATATTGATATTGCAAAAACAGTGGAGTAGACTATTGTCAAACCATGCATTTTTGTAGAGGTTGGTAGAAGATGAAACCACATAATGTGGTAACCCCAACCAATGAAAGATTTTGTTATACGCACAGTTTACTTGCCGGTGTGATTCTACAGTTACAAAAGAAAACATATTATTGAAATGTTTCTATCTGATAAATAACATACATTTACATGTATGAAGGAGAAATTAAATTTACTGTTGAAATGAGAAAGGACAATTTTGTTATATTCCCCAAGAAATCTATATTTCAAAATTCAATGTTCTCAAAAGGAATTTTGTACTTAAGCACATCATATTTATTGACCTTGTCTGTAACAGTTTCAGATACCCAGAGCTTCTAAAGAGGACAATATTTTGCTCTCTCACCATGTAGTTTGCACTCATATGAATGTGTTTTAATATTATTGACTGTGGGACGTTTTTAAGAATAGAATCCATCTTTTATTATGCCTCCGTTACGAAGTAGCCGGAGGCATTATGTTTTCGGGTTGTCCGTCCGTCCGTCCGTACGTACGTCCCGTTCTCGTGATCGCGTTATCTGAAGAACCGATTGATGGATTCCTGCCAAACTTTGGTCATGTATGTATCTTACAGAGCCGGTGAACTGATTAGATTTTGGGGTCACAAGGTCAAAGGTCAAAGGTCACAGGGCTCAGTATGTATGCAAAAACAGCTTGTGATCGCGTTATCTAAAGAACCGATTGATGGATTCCTGCCAAACTTTGGTCATGTATGTATCTTGCAGAGCCGATGAACTGATTAGATTTTGGGGTCATGAGGTCAAGGTCAAAGGTCATGCGGCTCATTATGTATGCAAAAATAGCTGGTGAACGCATTCTCAATAGAACTGACAGATGGATTACTATTTAACTCTGGACATCTTGCAGAGCCAATGAACTGAGTAGATTTTAGGGTCATGAGGTCAAAGATCAAAGGGTCATATATGTACATGAGAAATTGCTTGTAATCACGATATTCTGAGAACCTGTTAATGGATTACAATTGAACTTGAATTTGAAAAATTTCTTCTGTTTTGGTTTGTAAAATTGCTCTATGACGGAGGCATCATTTCAACTGCGCGCAGTTGAAGTTCCATCTAGTTGCCTTTCAAATGATCCATATGTTCAGAACAGCTATCTATAAGTCCTTCCAATTAAAAACATTCCCGTGCTAAAAGACAAGTTCTGATTGTTTTATCCTATCCTCTCCTTCAGGTATTGGTGGGAGCGGTCGAGCTAGTGCAGCCCGGTTAGCATCGT
This sequence comes from Strongylocentrotus droebachiensis, assembly GCA_035222895.1. NCBI lineage: Eukaryota > Metazoa > Echinodermata > Echinoidea > Camarodonta > Strongylocentrotidae > Strongylocentrotus > Strongylocentrotus droebachiensis. The sequence continues at coordinate 780,287 of JAVYIG010000154.1, read as the reverse complement.
TCATGGCTATGTACGAGCTGTTCAGTATTGAGATTACCAAGAACTACACACAAGCTGATTGGAGAGATGACATCAGACAGCTGATGAGGAAAGCAGGAGATGAAGGATGCAGTACTGTCTTCCTGTTTGGCGATCATCAAATCAAGGTAAAATTGTCTTTTTAGTAAGTTGGTGATTACCATACATTGTCTAAGAGTTGTATTAAACATTAGGAGATGATTTGTGTAACCTTTTAAAACCTCCTATTTCCTTTCATGTAATTTTTGGGCTATGACATTATATTATAACTCTCTATGAATACATATGTAGAATTACATATGTAGAATTACATATGTAGAATTTGTAGAATTTTATTGACTCTTTGACCCCCTCTCGGGGAATGAGAGTACAAACAAACATAAATGTGTAAATAGCAATGCATGCCTTGTGAATACAATTCTTATACATTATATGTAGATAATTAGACAAAGATACAAATGGTGATAGGTCTATAGTGTATGAAAGTACAAACATGAACAATGTAAATTCCAACAGGTAAACACAATGTATACATACAATGTAGATAGGAAGAAGATTGGCTTTTTATTTCTAAAGAATACACCAACATGTGTTCTTTGTTGCTTGTTTCTGTTATTTATTTGATTATCTATCTTATTTTGCAAGTCTCCGTTATTTTTCTCGACATTTGTGATCTTAGGAGGAATCCTTTCTTGAAGATATCAACATGATCTTGAACACAGGAGACATACCGAACCTGTTTGAGAATGAAGAACGTCTTGAGATTATTGAGAAGGTGAGTAGCTTTGACATCTAGAATATTGTTGAGGGAGAGGGCAGAATTATAAAAAAAAACAGATAAAGGAAAATCATATTTTGAGAATGTTACTTTTTTAGACAAATACAATATCTTTTAGGATTTGGACTTAGGTAAATAGCTTTATATTTTTTTTTTAATGTAAACATTTGTGTGTGTGTGTGTGTGTGTATTGGGTTTTTACAGACACGTATCAATCAGATATGATTATTTACATCTGGGGACCGACCTTTAAACGTTACCATCCGAAAGACATGACTCGGTTTCGAACCTGCTTCCTCGGCTGAATCAGTTTGTAACTTCAATTGTTAGCTGGATTACAGGCGCACGCCACAAAATGCCCGTCAATTTATGTATTGTCCTTGACCATGTATGCTATATTGTGATATATGTCTGTATAATTATGATCTATTTGTACCACTGTCTACTTTGATCATGAAATAAAGACTATATAAATATATATTGGTCATCAGTGGGTTAACAGCCTTACTTCCTTCTGCATTCTGCTTTTCCCTTGCATTGAGTCTTATTCATCTTTCGACACTAAGTTTACACAAATCTGGACTACCATTGCAGAGTTGCACTTTTTCTGATGAATGGTGCTTCCCTGTTGTAGAACGTGAATTAATGAAATTAAGAAATTGTATGTTATCGATTATTTATGCAGATGCAACAAGTATGTGTAGCCGAGAACATTCAGATTGAGATGACACCACTCAACATGTACAACAAGTTCATAGAGAGAATCAGACGCAACCTTCATGTAGTACTAGCATTTAGTCCTATTGGAGATGCATTTAGGAACAGACTTAGGATGTTTCCTTCTCTTATCAACTGCTGTACCATTGATTGGTTCAAGGTAAAAGTCACATACATTTATAGTGGTTTGGAATAACATGTAATTCATTGCAATTGATGCAAGTTAGTTCTTTTGCCATGTACTTGAGAGGAAAGACAATTACTGCTAAGTTCTTAATTCTTTCAATTTTGTTAAATTCATGTTGTTCAGTCTACAACTACACTTATTAAACCTGACTTATTCATGAACCAGAATAATTTACAAAATATAGATTAGAGCTGCTCCCTTTCTGGGCAAGGACAGAGAAAGAAGGTTGTACAGCTGTATGCAACTATAGTCTTGTGCATCCAACTGGATGTAGATTTAATTATGTAGTACACTTTTCAGGACAAATAAAATTATGGAATGACATCTTGTTTTACTTTCAAGGTCTGCGAAGCACTTAGGCGTTCTTTGTACTTTTGATTTTGAAAATTGAAACAAGTCTTAATAAATTGGGTTTCATTTCAAAATGTATTGTGGCAATTAAATTATTTCATACTTTGGAACTATTTTATTTGGTTTCTCTTGTTTTTCTTTCCAGGCCTGGCCAGAGGATGCTCTGGAAATGGTAGCCCACAAGTTCTTGGATGATGTTGAGATGTCGGATGAGATCAGAGCCGAGACGGTTGTCATGTGTAAACATTTTCACGAGAGCGTCAGAGCTATGTCAGATAGGTGAGTGCTTCTAATACATACATGACCGTTGACAACTAGCCACTCTTGATGATGAATTTTGAGAATTCTTATTGCAATCATTATACTAATGAACTACATGTTGAAGCCAATGAACAGTTCTTACCTCACCAATTGGGCTGGATTGCTTTGTATCGCACTACTTTCAGGTGAAGCTTGTATTATCCTTGTCCTTTGTTTTTCACTTTGATTTTCACTTTTTACTAAATCCAATACGGCAATGGAGGACATACATGTAAAAAGTGCTGACATACTCTGTTTATAGTTTGTAGATATATTCCGTGTGAAAATTCTACCTACAAAGTTTAGTTAGTTTTTATAAATTTGATAGATGTGTATGAATTAAAACTCTGTTTTTTTGTTTTTGTATACAGGTTTTTCACCATACTGAGGAGAGCCAACTATGTGACACCAACCTCGTACCTAGAGCTCATCAAGACTTTCAAGACGCTTCTTAATCGCAAGAGAATGGAGATCTTTACTCTTAAGAATAGATACATGGTGGGACTTGAGAAACTTGACTTTGCTGCATCTCAGGTCAGTATCATTTTAGACTTGGTCCAAATCTCTTGTTTCTCAAAAAATAGTCAGAGGAGTGTATCTATTGATTTGATCTTGATCAATGTTTTCCTCAAAGTAATATGTTTCCTGCTGTGGTATTTCAATATCTATGATGCAAGATGAGCTAACAAAAATATAGAATCAGCTATGTGTTCTTTTATATGTGAGAGATGGAGGTTCAGTCCATTTTGTATACTGCCATATGGTATCATGAAATACAAAGCAAAATATATTTAATATATCAAGTACAAGTATATGAATACACATTTGATTTGATGATGGTCAATGTTTTGCTCAAAGTAATATGTCTCCTGCTGTGGTATTTCAATCTCTGTGATGCAAGATGAGCTAACAAAAATATAGTATGCAAATATACACTGTCTTGAGAGGTTCTGGTTAAAACTATGTGCTATTGGAGTCACTGAGGCCCATTGTTTTAACCAGTACCTCTAAAAGAAGGCTCGGTGTTTTTGTTTTATATTTGTTTTATCCATCAATTTTTTTTCTTCTAAACCCCAGATAGTACTCTCAAATAGTACTTCTACTCCCAAAGATACTTTTTCAGAGCAACTTTAAAATAGTTGAAATATTTCTCAAAACCAATAAATTTTTGATGCAGGATATAAAATTGGCTATTTCTTTTGATGATTTTTCTTTCTGACATTAGTCATCATCCCCTGTGATGCAAGGGGAGGGAGTAGAGCCGTTTCCCTTGACTCTTTTTTTTACCCTTCTGATTCTCTTGATAATTAGATCTCTGTAATGCAAGAGGAGTTGACAGCCTTACAACCAAAGCTGATGGAGAACAGTAAGGAGACTGATAAACTGATTGTGATTGTACAAGCAGAGACGCAGGAGGTTGATGCTAAGAGACAGATCGTTGCTGCTGACGAGGCAGTTGCTAATGCTGCTGCTAATGAAGCTCAGGCAATCAAGGTCAGTCCGATGTTGATACTAATCTTGCTAGATTTCTAGAATTTTTTTTTTTTAATCGTTGGAAATATTTCTTAATGTACACTTAGTTTGTAGGCATACAGACTGCATAGTCACCCATTACAAGTTTCATTTATCCACATCGAACATATGAAATTGTAAATAGAAAATCTTTGGTTAATCGTTAAATACATTTTGCATCCATGTAGTGTGGAGTTATTTCTATTAGGATAAAAGTTTGACTGTCTTTTTATTATTCCAAAGTGTTACAGTTTTTCCTTTAGTAATATTTTGTTCAATTTCATGAATTTAAAGCCCCTCAAAACAAATGTGTTGGAATCTAAATACCGGTATTGATGAAAGCATGCGAAATTTTGGTTTTCTGCATACAACAAAAAAAACAAATTATAAATCTTTAACTAATATTTTTTTTGCAGAAATGTGTCTCAAATGACATCCTCTTTTACATTATGATACAATTTAAGTGAAATTTTGCCATCAAATTTGGGGCAAATTTGGGGCTCCCAACACTTTAGAGCGGCTCAATTTAAACTTTGGGTTTTACCTATGTACCAAATCAATTTCTTTGTTTATCTAAAAATCATTTTGTTTATTTGTACATCTGCAGGAGGACTGTGAAGCGAATCTAGCAGTTGCCATGCCAGCATTGGATGCTGCTGTGAGAGCGCTGAATACACTGAAGCAGCAGGATATCACCATAGTGAAAACCATGTTGAACCCTCCGGCTGGTGTCAGGCTGGTTATGGAAGCCATCTGCATCATGAAGGTTAGATATAAATCATTATTGTGATGTCCATGTTGATGGTGGAGGTGTAAGTGATGGTAACAGTTATGATGGGGGTGGTGGTGGTGGTGAAAGTTTTGGTGGTGGTTATGATGGGGGGGGGGGGGGGGTTCTTGATATTCTCAAGAAAATATCACCATTGTTAAAACCATGAAATATATATCCCCCTGTTCGTGTCAGACTGGTTATGTAAGCCATCTGCATCATAAATGGTTAGAAATGGATGATGATGATGATGATGATGATGATGATGATGATGATGATGATGATGATGATGATGATGATGATGATGATGATGATGATGATGATGATGATGAGAGTTGTGGTGGTCAAGGTTGTGTGGTCGTGATGATGTTCATGATAATGAGGACGATGATGATGCTGGTGATTGTAATGACAATGATTGTGGTGATGGTGATGATGATGATTGTGATGATGATAGTTGGGGTGATATTGATGGTATTGTTGACCATGGTGATGATGATGGTAGTGATAACGATAATTTAGGTGGTGTTATTGTGTAAATAATAGTGATGCTACCCCTGATGATGACAATGAATATACCAATAGTTGGTTCGTAGGGCAAATAGACGTAACTTTCTTTGTCTTTAGTTTTATGTGTAGATAAAAAAGTGCAAACATTTAGTTTGTACATACTATTTTACCATAAAAGTCAGTTTCATGATGGTGTATAGCAACCAAGTCATTTTAAGAAATTGTTTTCTTTTTGCAGGGGATAAAGGGAGAAAAGAAGACTAATGATCAAGGCAAGCAATTTGATGACTACTGGCCAGGAGCGAAAAGGGTAAGTGTGCTCCAAACATGTCTTAGAGAACAAAAGACGGGTATAAATGCTACATTTTAGAGAAGAAAATTCATTTGAGCATTTGAGCAAACAAAATGATTATTCAATGAAGAGGCATGCATTTTGTGGATGATGCTTAATCTGCACTGTTGATATTAAACTTTAACCGAACAGTGCAAATAGAGAGATTGACTGAATTTGTTGATGAAACATTAGATTCAGATTGAGAGAAGTATTGATTTAGTAAAAAAATTGTGACCAACTAGACTTTGTCATCAATTTAAAGGGATCCTGCAACTTTGTCTTAGATTCTAAAACAAAATCCTGGATTTAACTCATGCTGCAAATTATAAACCTATAGGTCAGTTAGGAATCCCATGACTTTTACAAGCCAATCGGCTGTCTAATTATCAAGATATTTATGATTGGAAATTGAAACCAAATTTTGTGTTTTCCTAACGGCTTCGTAACCCTACAGTCTATTGGGGAAAACGAGTATGGTAAAACCGGTCACTCAAAGATTTTTACTTTTTTGAAGCACTTCTTGATCATTTTGAAGCGCTATTTTTCTTAGGGCTTCAATATTACACCATATCACAGACACTGATAACATGTAGGGCCATGCATCTCAGATTTAACATTGTTAAACGATACCTTTGATCGCGAGGTCAATATATATGAATCTTATGCTATTTGCAAATGGTTTACACAACTCCCTCACTTGACTGTAGATGCTTGGGGATATGAAGTTTCTGGAGTCTCTGAGGGAGTATGACAAGGACAACATCCCTCCTGCAATCACCAAGAAGATCCGAGACCAGTATATCAACAATCCAGACTTCAGACCTGAGGTGGTCAAGAAGGTATCCTCGGCATGTGAAGGTCTGTGCAGCTGGGTCAGAGCCGTGGAGGTCTATGATAGAGTGGCCAAGGTAATGTACAATCATGTTTCATATATTTTTTTTTAGCTCACCTAAGCCAAAGGCTCAAGTTTTCAAGATAGATCATGAAGTATCGATATGATTTCATACCAAAATGTTGATATGGATTGTGGCTACACATTGTAGCAATCATTTATATGTTGAAGAAGACCTAAATTTGTTTGAATGGGATACCTGCCCCTGCAGGGAACTTGGGAGCTGCACCCCTTAATTGCCCTACTGTTCTAATTAATCCTATGTTCCTGGTGCAAAGGAGATGGGAGCTAGGTCCTTTATTGAGAGGCCTCTACTTTTATCGGCTCAGATGATAATTATGTGGTGATGATTTTAATTCTCCTGTAGAAATAAAAATGAAGGTATAGACTAACAGGTAGATCTCTGTTGAAGAGCCTTTGATATTCGTTGCTTTCATGACTATAGAGGAGCTAGATCTAGAGTAGATAGCAACACACTAGCCCCAACAACCTTAACTTTTATTCATTAAAATCATCGGTTGCGAGCATGCCAGATGACATTTTACCAGTTGAACAGTCGTAACAAATTTTGTTTTATTTTCATGTAAAGAAGACGGCAAGTTAAGTTCTCATTTTTGCTACGTTCTATTTGCTAGATAGTATTAAAGCTCTTTTTATAATGTGACGTGGTCTCATGTAGGTGGTTGCCCCCAAGAAAGCACGTCTTCAGGAGGCGGAATCTAAACTAGAGGAGCAAGAAGGTCATCTCAATGAGAAAAGAGGTGTCTTGAAGGAGATCATGGGCAAACTGCAAGCTCTGAACGATCAGCTATCTAGTAAAGAAGGAGAGAAGAAGGTAAGAGATGTTTTTGGTTTGCTCTCGGCCCTGTTCTGATTCTGAAAGAAATAGCATATGATCTGAATCAATCATACCTCACCATAATAATAATATTCTGTTCTTGTTTATCACATTGTAACGTCCCTATGAGCTTCCAAAGAGCTTTGGAAATTATTATCCTAGTTTTAGCTTTGACAGCTGTTATCAGCGCACAGTGTATTTTAAGGAAGAATCCTACCAGGTACCTATTTACCTCACCTGGGTCGAGTGTGGCAAATGTAGATTAATGACTTGCCAAAGGACATTAGTGCTCTTGCGGGACTCGAACCACGGACCTTGTGATCCACAGTCCGGTGACATATTCACTCGACCACGACACCACTACGCCCTGAGTATGATATTCAAGAGATACACTCTTGTTATTTCTAGATGAATGGATGGTCTTATGTCTGATTCAGATCAATCACATCTCTTTATAAGATGGAGCCTTTTCAATATCTTATCCTATTATTATTATTGTGCTTTGCCAGCCAAGTTCAGATTCATGGCAAGGATGAACATTCTGTCCTTATGTCTCTGTTGATTATTATTTATTGAAATATATATTTTAGATTTTAATTTTATTACATAACTTACTTACAAATCAGTACAGACCATATCATATGAGTTTCTTAATCATATATTCTCATTGTGTGTATTTTGAAGGATTTGGAGGACAATATTGAGTTAACGAAGCTGAAACTGATCAGAGCTGAGAAGCTGATTGCTGGACTTGGAGGAGAGAAAGATAGATGGCTACAGGTAAGATAGAAGACAACTGTACAATCTATGAAAGTTACATTGTAAAAAAAAGACCAAGATCATTTTAAGTTGTATCATGGTGTACTTTCTATTAAACAGTACATTCGATCAAAGTGGATGCAATGAATGGCGAGAGATATATAATGAAGATAGTGTTGTGTTAGAATTCAACTGAATGACAGTGGGCAGACAAAATTTCTGAAACATCAGTTTCAATCTGTGAAATTAACATTCGTTTACATTGTAGTAAACAAAACTTAGGCTTTAAAACATGTATATTTGCTGATTGCTGATTTATAGATGGCGTTTTTTTTACAATATATCAATCTATTTCCCCATGTACAGCTGACAGAGGAGCTGAGTGAGACGTATATCAACATTGTGGGTGATGTGTTGTTATCAGCTGGTGTAGTCGCTTACCTTGGTCCATTTACATTATCATTTAGACAGGTAAGAGGATTCACTATCATTTATTTTTATTTTATCTTTATTTTATTTCATTTCCAGGAACATAAAGGAGTATAACAATAACAAAGAACACAAGAAAACAAATTACAATATAAAATACAATAGCCATCAACTAATTCCTGAGGATTACCAAAATAAACTGAGTTTCTGTAGGAGGCTCTCTTCATTAGTTGATGGTATAATACATAACTATACACAATATACATAAATGACATAAAAGATGCAAAAGATAAATCATAAAATAATTATATGTTGTTAAGGTCGTAAGAGTGAGAAAGAAAGAAAAAAAGCTCCCTGGGTGTCAATCTTGTTAAAAGGCGGGTTACATTCGTTTCTAAGCTATTTTTTTTCTTATTCAGATATTTTGGAAAAGTACTCGTGCATAATAAATCTGAAATCTGCTGCATTTACAAATACTTTAATTGTTCTTTGACATGTTCAAGTTTGATGCTCATGACAATATTTTACATTTTTTGCTCACCTGTGCTGTGTTAGCTGTGTTTTACAAAGCCATTATAAAGTTCATTTGTTTTGTTGAGTATATATTTTTGAGGGATATTGTGTATTGCCAAGAAGATAGTTACAGTGAATCAATGATATCTTAACAAAAAACAACCAGAGAAATATGAGCCATGTAACATCAAGTTTCTTAGCAGTTCTGAGTGAAAAGAAGCTGCTTGATCCTTGTTTAAAATGTACCAAGATATTCACTGTGTTCCACATTAATGGTGCCACATACATTTCCAGATACCCGGTGATGATCAGTTGAGTTCACAAGTTTGAAGATGAAACAAAAATGTTTCATTTATGTTTCATTCAATACATTTTCATGAACAAAAAAGCAATACAACAAAACTCTACTTCCCTTCATTTTGATTGCAGGAATGTCTGAAGGACTGGTATGATATGTGTGTGGAGAAGGTTATTCCAGTATCAAGCGTCTTTTCTCTCTCTGCTACTCTCGGAGATCCGGTCAAAGTTAGAGATTGGCAGTTAGCAGGCTTACCTGTTGATAAGTAAGTTAGAATCAGTGAGAAATTTATTGAAGATTTCAATTCTCTGCACTCTTTCTATGGTTCAGTTTATAGAGAATATCTTACCCCATATGAAACAATTCAATTTATAGAAATACTTGAAAAAAGAATGCTGTCATTTGGTTATCTGACTTTGCTGTTACCAGCTCTCATTTTATTGAGGTCCAAGGAACTTTAAAACATGACATGTTACAGGGCTCCTTGAAAAGGGTTTGGATTTAAATTTTTTGAATTTATATGGTTGAGTCTTATGAATTTCTTTTGACATTTTGGGGGTCCAGACTTGGATTTTGAGCCCGGGCCATGTGTCCCGGGGACCTGCTAGTGTCAAGCCTTGCATATCACACAATACAATATCCCACCGCTGACACCATGTTGTGATATGGGACATGGCCTAATGTCAAATACATAACACACTGTAGATTATAGACACAATAATAAGTGGAATCTTGAGATGATAAATAGACTCACATCTTATACTCAGGTAGAGGTTTATTGGGGCGGACCAATAGGCAGAATTACAATGATATGCGTGCGTGCATCATGTAGTTCCGTTAACAATACATGTTTAAACTGTCATAATACAACAATTATGAAAATGAAAATGTTGAAAGAATGATCAATCTGGCATATTCTAGGAAACAATGTTAATTTCTGTTTGATACCTGGAGACATAGAACTTGGAAGTTGTGGAGTGTGCTACATATGTTTTCTACTTGCCCAACAATTACCAAGACAGATTAACTTTCATGAATGCATCAACTTCTATTGCCTAATCAAACCTCTATTATGTTTTTCACCCTCTAGCTTCTCGACTGACAATGCTTTGATAGTGACCAATGCCAACCGATGGCCTCTTATGATTGACCCTCAAGGTCAAGCCAATAAATGGGTCAAGAACATGGAGAAACCTAACAAGCTACAGGTCATTAAGCTATCTGACCCCACATACACAAGGACATTAGAGAATTGCATGCAGGTTAGTCAAAATTGTATTCTTGTCCAAGACAATAAATCTGTCTTTCCTTAGAATATCATTTGTATTATTTTTAATCATGTAAAAAACCTAGACAGAGACTGTTCAGAGGAGAACTGATGAGGACATGCATGAATGTATCAAAAATTGATTTTGGTGCAATAATCAAGTGTGTGTGTGTGTGTGTGTAATTGGGTTTTTACAGACATGTATCAATCAGATATGATTATTTACGTCTGGGGACCGACCTTTAACATCACCATCCAAAAGACGTGACTCAGTTTCGAACCTGCGTCCTCAGCTGAATCAGTTTGTAACTTCACCTGTTAGCTGGATTACAGGCGCACGCCACAACGCCTAGTTAAAGGTAAAGGTACCTTGATATTTAAATTAAAAGACTAGATGTTTCTACCCGCACTAATTCAGTTGCTTTGATTAGTGGTAGTAAAATAATTTCTCTCCCTCATCTTCATCATGTTTGAAATCATAATTATGCTTTATTTGGGTATAGGATGCCAAATTACTTTTTATTCTAATTTTGCTTGATTTTGTGTATATCACAGTTTGGTCAGCCATGCTTGTTGGAGAATGTCGGTGAAGAATTGGACCCTGTTCTGGAACCACTGCTGCTGAAGCAAACCTTCAAACAGGTGAGTAGAACTAATGAAATTGGAATATTATGATCATTCTTCCAATAACTCCGGGCACTATAATTGGAGATGTTGTCTACTTGTGCAGGTTTCAAGCTTTTGATTTCATGGCATTTCGTGCATGTTCTTTGTGCAATCTCAGTTAAAACTGAGTCTTATGAAATTATCAATGTTTCCTAAAATTAATAGTTTACAATTACAGGAGAACAGTAATTGATGAAATAATTAATCTTTAAAGATAAACCTGAGTTCTGGTAAAAAAAGAAAATTATTTCTCACAGAATCAAACGAAACTTACACTGAATGTTCAAGATTACAAATGTAATTTGCCAAATGATTTTGGTAGAAAATGTATACTGGCTGAGTAATGAGCATAGAAAGATAAGGAAATCAAGGTAAGTAGGATCTGACACCATTTGTGTAGTCCAATATACATCTTTCTGTGTGCAGTGCTTGTTACTTTACCAAGACTGGGCCAAATTTATCATGATTTTGATGACTCCAGAACCTTGAAGTACATACCAATACTTACATGCTACATGATCACCTTTTTCTGATTCATTTCACACCTTTTCTTTCACAATGCTTTCGCATGACCAGAACTCAACTTTATCTTTAAGCATTGATCGATGATGTTGATTCCAATATAAGATTCTTATCCTACAATTAATAATTGAATCAAATGATTTTGTCTGTACATGTGTCAATTAAGTCTCATGAATTCTTCTTCCTCTCTGTACAGAATGGTTTGGACTACATCCGTCTTGGTGATAATGTGGTGGAGTTCAGTCGAGATTTCAAGTTCTACATCACAACGAGGCTTCGTAATCCACACTACCTTCCTGAAGTCTCTGTCAAGGTGAGACAACAATCCCCCTATATGTGTTTTCCAGTATAAGTTTTGTCCATTTGAACTAAATTAAGTGTCCAGATTGTACAACTTGGAACCGCAAGGTCTTTCAATAAATATTAATATATTTTGGATTCTTGATAGTATAATGGGATTTTCAGCATTAAGCAGTTCAAATGGAATTTGCAAAGTGTACCACTGTTTCTTGGTCTTAAAAAAAAATGCAGTCATTGAAACTGTATGCCTTTGTGTCTTGCATTTGGTATGATAGTTTCATTTATGTTTTCTTGAAATTTACTTGGGATTTTGAGACACTATATCTTATTTCCTGTTATAAAATAAAAGAGGAATAATATACTTCCTCAGTTTCAACTTTTTAAGATAAAGGACATGTTACAGATCTGTAAAATGTCTTAGTTTAAAAAAAATGGTACCCGCTTTTCGTCTAATATTTTACAGGTGACATTGCTGAACTTTATGATCACACCCCTTGGCTTAGAGGATCAGCTTTTGGGCTTGGTTGCAGCCAAAGAGAAGCCAGACTTAGAAGAGAAGAAGAACCAGCTCATCATTGAGAGTGCTAAGAACAAGAAACAACTCAAAGAGATTGAAGACAAGATTCTAGAGGTTGGTATTGTCACACTTTTTACCAAAACAAGCATGTGTGGATATTTGTTTTTTGTGTCATGAATTTCCAACAGTTTTTTTGTTGCTTATCTATGTCAGATCAGTAGGTTTGTTTGGAATTCACAATGTGTTTAGATTCCGAAAAATCAACCAGAAAAAGAATGTTGAAAGCAATCAATTTATTTTTCTAAACCATCCTTTTACCCACAAAAGAGCAATTTGTGTATGATCAAGCTAATGATCAAATAATATTTCTGTTTATTCATAGATATAAAATGCACCGACTGAATGCCTGACCTTGTTCTGAGATTATAGATTGAAATCATCTGATACAATTTGAATATCATATTTTGGTATCTCTAAACATATATATTTTTGTCTTCTTCAGGTTCTATCTTCATCTCAAGGTAACATCCTAGAAGATGAGACAGCCATAGAGATCTTGTCATCGTCCAAGGTCCTCTCCAAGGAGATCTCAGAGAAACAGGAGATTGCCAGCAAGACAGAGACTGAGATTGATGAGACGAGAGATGGATATAAACCGGTAAGAACATATGTGAACAGGTCTAATTTATCTCTAGCAGTTATGTTATACATACATATAAAACAAGCAGAAGCTAGCTTTTAAGTTTAATGTTCTTGTAATAATAATACTACAGAATTTGTTTAATATGCGCCATCAATTTAGTTAACTATTCTGAGGCACGTACAGATGGAGATTTTTACCCTGGCTTTAGCAAGGCTGCCATTACGGCGCTCTAGCATGTCAAGGAATTCATTCCTGCCAGGTACCCATTTACATCACCTGGGTTGAGTGTGGCAAATCTAGATCAATGTCTTGCCAAAGGACATTAGTACCGCAGCGGGACTTTTACTGCGGACCTTGTGATTGACAGCTCGGTGACGTTTGAACTCAACTACGTCACCTCTACAAGTAGTGTTAAATACTAATTTTGTTTACATCAGAATCTTCTTTTTCTTTTCTTATTTTCCCACATTATGAAACTCCATGTCCCTTGTTATTTGTAATACATCAAATATATGAGTACTAATACTATTATTTTATCATTTTGTGGAGAGATTGGATTATGATTTATACATTGTCAGTTTCCACTCCTGTCAATGCTAATGAGATCATAGGATCAGCTCCAGCCAAAGATGAGGATTAAATGTCTTCCTTCTCAAAGATAATGGTGTATTTCATTTGAATTCATTGAATAAGAAGACATATTGAGTGATCACATCGAGATGGGAAATGGTGACTTATTTGCACTCTTAAGTGATAAGAATGAATTTGTCCATTTTCTCTCCAGGTTGCCAAGCATTCATCGATACTCTTCTTCACAATCTCTGACCTAGCTAACATTGAGCCTATGTATCAGTACTCATTGGCCTGGTTTATCAACCTCTATCTACAGGTAAGATATAAATCTCAATAATACATACACTTCAATACTTAAGTTACATATTATAACAAGATTGAATTCAACTTATTCTTTCTCATAGTTATAATCCTTTTCAAAGCATGAAATATTACTCTATCATGAACACGCAAATAGATTTAGTCATACAAATGTATATGCTGTATCTATCACATCGCATGAATTTGTCAATAATAATCAAATGAAGTATATGATGAATGAATTGATGATGTATATGACCTTTCTTCACTTCTCATAATTGCCGCTCAGTCTGTCTATGACACAAAAGGAATGACATCAGAAATGCTAGCAGAGATTCCAGTAAGTCTTGTGTTTCCATGTAGTGTGTTGAGGTGAAGGGAAGGAGTTGTCGGTGCTCAATATGCCATGAATTGGCCTCATATTAAAAGTGGCAGACATTTTGGGGGCTTAATTATTTTTGTTGCACTAATCAAGCTTTTATTTGTTGTTGATCAGCACCATGACGTTGTTTCCACATAGTGAGATGAAATGAAGGGAAGACTGAGTTATCAGTGCTAAATATGCAATGTGTCGGGCTACCCGAGGTGACAGACATGTTGGGGGCTTTATTTTTTGTTGTTGCACTAATCAAGCTTTCATTTGTTGTTAATTATGTATTGTCAGCACTCTTGATGGTGAAGGATAATACATCCTTTTTGTGTGTAACTGCTTTAATTAACACCATGAAGTAACTTACCTTTTGGAAATGACACACAGCATATAAGTTTAATACGAATTACTGGAAATGGAACTGTGCGGTACATAATTTTGAGCAGTCATTGATTTGATATTATATTTATCTATGTAATCACTTTTGTTTAATATGAATACCACAATTACTGATTTTATGATAGGTATGCCTTATATACCACATTCAGTTTAAGAAAAGGGGCAACTGGCCGAAAACAGCACTCACTGCACAATTCTTTTGCATAATATTTGTGCTTGTTTAAGTTTCACAACCTGGTTGTATGGTATGGTTGTATGGTGCTTCTCTTTAGTTTATATTTTTCATTTTCAAGCAGTATAGGGAAGTAAGAACTGCACCTTTTCTTGTAATGCCCTTGCACTTACACTTCACAGCACATAATCTACTGCCTGAAACTGATGTATGGACTCATCTTGATATGTTCACTAAACGAATGGAAGCAAGATCATTTTTAGATTGCATTTCCCGTAATCTATGGAATATTCTATAAGGCTTTGCAATATATATTGAATGTGTTGTTATAACCAAGAAGTAATTTCACAATCTCATTAATATTGTGTGTAGCCTTGTTGTTTGAAACTCAGGGCCTTGGTGCAATAGGACTACTAACCATTTTGTATTTTACTTAATGTGTTTCCTGTACTAAATGATGCTATGAAGCTCTCTTTAGAAATCTAGCCATCTGATTAGTCGAAATTGCAGTCATGATTTGAAAAGTGCCCTCATACCCGCCTACTGGTCAATAGGCTTTTTAAAGATGCCCGTTGCCCCGGGTAACAGGCAGCATAAATTAATTGTGCTCAGATCCCGTTGGTTTATGTGTTAAAATTGTCTTTGTGCGAGCGCGAACACCATACAGTGCTTTTTGTCTGCGTTTCCCAAACGATTGAAACTTTCAGTCATTTTTCCAGCAAAAATAAACAGACAGTTTTCAGATTTTCTGTGATGTTTTAACCAATCTTTAGTCAATAGAAGGATAAGGTAAGAAAGAAATTCTTGGTAGATTTTTGTTTCAATTCGGCATATAAAAGACATATCGACTGCTTTAATATTTGAGGTCTGGCTGTTTTATAGGCTCTCGGGAACTTGCACATCTTGCCATGGCCCGGCGCGCGCCTGGGTCACGTTCCCTAGAGCCTATAAAACAGCCAGGCCTCTCAAAGTAGTGGATATCTCTATACTATTAATTGTCACAAGTTAAATACCAGAATTTCTGATTCAATGCTAATTATTTCTTACAGTCCATCAGTCTTAGTGAGCCCTCTAACGACCTTGAGAGACGGATCAAGAGCCTCAATGATCACTTCACATATAGCATCTATCAGAATGTATGCCGATCATTGTTTGAGACGGATAAGCTGCTCTTTTCATTCATACTTTGTATTGGCATTGCCAAGGGCAGGTAAGAACGTTGTTTTATTTCAGTTACTTCAGTAATATCACTATCTGTTCAGAACAATTTGTTTTTTAATTTTGATGTATAGATGGGTTGTCAATATATATGGTACATGTATATATTGCACAGTATTAATTGAGAAACTATTATTTCATGGGTGTGTCATACATCCAATCACATACATGTATGCACTATGAGGATAGAAGAGAAGAAGTAGTGAAATAGTATAAAGAAGATCTCAAGCTATTTAGTGTTCTGTCTCTGGTTTACTGTTGTGGTTTACAAGTTCCAAAGTACAGCCTACCTCAGGATTTTTTTTCTTCCTTTTTTGGTATACACAAGTTTTTTCATGGCCACCCTTATTCCCATTATAGTGTTTTTCAATTTGTACTCTATTATACTGTTTAATTGTTTACACTCATATATGTTTCATGTATTTATCTATGTATTTTTAACATATTTGCTGGAATTTAAATAAACAAATTTATTGAATTGAATTGAATTGAAGAAAGTAGAGCAGTACAATGCCAAATGGACGAAGTGTGAAGTATTTGATTATAAATGAGATTATAATGATAAAGTATCTATTAATGCCAATGGTGTTCTTGAGATTTCATATCTGATATTGAACTCCTTGCATTTTGTTTTCAGAGGAGAGATTGACGATAGAGAATGGAGGTTCCTTCTCACAGGGGGTGTGGCCTTAGAGAATCCATTCCCCAATCCTGCTCCTAATTGGCTGTCAGACAAGTCATGGGCGGAGGTCGTCAGGGTCTCGCAGCTTGATGCGTTTGATGATTTCATGCTCAATTTTAGGAGTAATGTAAGTAATACTTGTAAAGTGATTTGTTAATTTGTGTTTTTATAAGAAGGGAAGTATGTAGTGTATATTATTCTGAAAGAAATATAGTTTTCTACATGGACATGTATGTGCTTTGATGTTGTGTGGCACACATTGAAATTCCTTACAAGGAAAATGTGGAGTAACATGGTTATAGTTTTGTTGTTTTCTTGTTATTAACTCTTTATTAGGTTATCCATTTTATGAATGTACGAAGGAGTCATCAACTCATCTGTCTTGCAATATGATTGTAAGAAGGATTTGAGATTATACCACAAGAAGAAAAATAGTTGCAAAGTGCTGAATAATAGACATCAAAACCAAAGATATTGTTTCATGTTACTACAGACTAGGTGTTTACAAAATCACTGAAAAGTCACCTACAATTAAAAAATTGTTTTTTTTTGGGGGGGTGTATTTTTCCAGATCTTAGAATGGAAGAAGCTGTATGACTCACCGTCTCCTCACACTGATAAGATACCTGAACCATGGGATCTTTCTCTGAATGAGATGGAGAAACTTATCGTCCTGCGTATAATCAGACCAGATAAAGTAAGTCAACACTGTTCTAGTATTGCTCACCTGACCTCATCGCTGAATTTGTATATATATATATTTATATGATGATGATGACGAAGACGACGACAACGACGACGATGACGATGGTTATGGCGATGATGATGTTGATGATGATGATAATGTTGATGATGATGATGATGATGATGATGAAGAAGATGATGGTAATAATAATGATGATGATGATGATGATGATTGAAAAAGATAGAATAATTAGTATGA
Organism: Strongylocentrotus droebachiensis; assembly: GCA_035222895.1. Taxonomy (NCBI): domain Eukaryota; kingdom Metazoa; phylum Echinodermata; class Echinoidea; order Camarodonta; family Strongylocentrotidae; genus Strongylocentrotus; species Strongylocentrotus droebachiensis. Next base: position 762,510 of record JAVYIG010000154.1, on the reverse strand, counting down.
TAGTAATAATAATGAATATAATTATAATAAACATGATAATAATGATAATAATCTGGATTTATATAGCGCTTAATACGAATTACCGTCTGTAAGAGATTTATAGATATCGAATCCCTGGTCATTGGAATCATTCATTCACAATGTGCACCATCTCCACTTCCGGGGGAGAATATATATATTTCACGATCAAGTGTTGATATCAGCTTGACATGTAGCATCAGCAGGATGTTAAATATGTATTCATGGTTCAGATTTAATTAGTGTACACTTCAAGGAGTTGTGAGATAATAATCAGACATGTATACATCAGCAGCAATAATTTGACATTTTGATGTCACACACTCTATTCATCATTTTCCTTACCAGATGGTACCAGCCGTCCAAAACTTCATCATCAAGGCGATGGGTCAAGCCTACATCGAACCTCCGACCTTTGACCTTGCTAAGAGCTATGTCGACTCGTCCTACTTCACTCCTCTCATCTTTGTGCTTTCACCTGGAGCTGATCCTATGAATGTTCTCATGAAGTTTGCCGTGGAAAAAGGTAGGATCTCAAATGATACCAATCGCATCATTTTGAGCTATATAATGAGACAGATATGAATTCGATCTGGTTTTAGTCGGGTCAAAATATGGTTTGTCCCCCCCCCCCCCCAAATTGCAACAAAAGGTTTTTCAAAGGTTTCTAGTAGTATTCAACCTCAGGAATAACATACTAAAAGTATACAAAAATTGAAGGTTCAGAAAGATGTTATTCTCAAGATGGCTTCCAAGATGGCCGCCCATACCTAAAAATGGCCATAAATCACTTACTATCTTTTTTTTTTCATTACAAAATGTTATTTTTCTGAGTATAAACAATGTCTTTGTATCTTGACATAAGATATGCATTAAGAATATTTATGTACCTCAGTATTTATATTTTTAATCAACATTTCCAAATCTTTGTAATTACCCTATTTACAGTAGTCACCCATAGTCACAACACAGAATTTGGTAGATGCACAACACTAATGTATAGAATAATAATTAGCATTAATCAGTAGCAATTAAACAGAACTGAACATTTTAATTTGTTTTCTGATACTGACAGGAAATTTAATAACAAATCATGATCTTGTTAATGGAAGCATAAACGGTTTATTTTTTTGAATTAACTGAGTAATATTTGACTAGATAATTGTAGGTATCTGTTGTGTGGTGTGTGCATGTTATATTTGGAGGGCATGTGTTTTACCTGGTGCATGCTGTAACTAAAATATTAACAGTGGGTTCTGTTTCAAGACAAGATACTGAAAGGCTGAAGAGCTGTTTGATACTATGAGGTTAAGTATTTAATTTCATGTTGAGTGATTTAGGAGATCCAGTATAGTTGATATGTTTAAATATGCAATGCAAAGAGGAAAGAGTTCTTACCAGGAAGTGTTAAAACCAAAGTTGACAGAGATGACAAATATGCCACGCAGCTTCCAGCAATTTGAAATGAGTTGTTTGACACTGATTCAAAGATTTGCAACAATATTACATGATGTATAAATGTACTCCTTATACACAAAATATAAATCCAATCATGTCTCACTCACTGGATCATTCACTATATATCATGAAGGAGGTCTAATGATTTGTAGGCATGCATAAATGCAGAACCTGTAAAACCAGAGACCTTTGCATGTAATGAAACTTTGAAAAATTGGTGAGTGGTCTAGATTTGCAAAGGTTTCATATGCTCCCAAGTAAATTCAAGAACATCACAAAATTATTGGAGGATTTGAACTTGTGGCGTAAGTGGATGTTGTTTATTTTGTGCAAACTTTTGGTTTTACATCAAGTAGATGGACTAAATCGTTATGATTTATTTATTTGATGCATGCCAATATATATATGTGTTTGATGATGACTGTGTATTAATAAACAGGTTTCCTGAAGCCACCAAAACAAGACTCCATGTCTGTCAAATCCAACATGAGTCGCGCAACGAGCAGTCTTGAGCTCCTAGCTCACAGGAAGACACCAGATGCGTCTACTCTTCTTGATTCAATGAACGAAGGTGATGAGGGTGGAGAAGAAGAAGAGATGACAGAGGCTGGAGATACATCTTCTTTACTTCATGAAACATCACAGCAGCTAGACAGTGGTAGTACAGAGAATCTAGATAAAAATCGGCCGCTCCATGTATCTCACACTAACAAGGGCAAAAAACACAAGTTGCTGCACCCTTCTAACCTTCATGGTCACCCCCAAGATGAAAGCTTTGAGCTTGTAGAAGATGATCTGGTCGATGTCATCCCTGCTAGACGTGTCCTTTCAGCTATTCCCGAAGTGGACAGTGTCTATGACTCTGACGCTGATCAAAACATTGATACCCCTTCACCAAGCATCCCCAATCCTGTACATGCTCCCAATCAAAGCAATGCAACCCTGAACACCACCACCTCATCCTCAAACTCACCCCATCTTGTAACCCCTTCCCCAAACACGCCCCGGCTGCACGGCACCCCTTCCCCAAACACACCCCTGCACGGCACCCCTTCTCCAATCCCACCCTATCACATGCCTGAGAGTAAGGAGGATGAGCCAGACCTTGTTGCTTCTGATCTGGGAGATAGTGAGATTGAGACAGAGATGGAGACGGAGGATGATCCTTATAATCTTGTAGAAGCTGCTGGATTAGAGTACCTCGCCGACAGGAATCGTCACCGAAGAAAGTCCAAGATCTTCCGATCATCTCTCGTCCGATCTCTCAGTAGTATGTCTTGCACAACCTTTCCTCCCACGTACCTTCATCCTATTTACCTCATATGTTCTATTCAAGTTGTTCTTTTCTACTTGGGTTCTATGCCTTCTTGAATTTATGGAACACTTTTGAGCCATCTACCCTGCAACGTAACTTTATTGAGATCATTGATCATACTTCTTTCATCATTGAGTTGATATTTCCTGCTCTTATGTATTTGCATGTTCACTTGTTTCTTCATATGATTATTTCGTCTTTATCTTTGTACAAAGTTATCATATGATGTCCTTATGGAAAGTATTGTATTTGATTTGAATAAATTCAAACAAAATAAAAGTATACTCTGGATTAAATTCAAACAGTATTGATTTAACTTAACTAGGCAATTTGAAAGTACACTATATTTTCTAAACAATGCCCATCTACACGTAAGAGTAATATTACCAGTGTGGTTATTGAGCAAAACATCCCACCTTTTCCATGGCAACAGTATTATATAAAGATGCATACATCTACTTCCAAATTTTATCAAAGCAAATCAAAGTATTGTTATGACATATTGATTGACACATGTTAGGGAATATAAAAAATATTTGTTTTCGAGCATTCTATTAATTTTTTCTTCTTCAATTAACCACATTTGTTCCCATTAAAGTGAAGATATTTAGGTTTCTTAAAAAAATATTTTCAGTTCTGTTTGTTTTATATTTCTTGATGATTACTGAATAATAATTAATCAAGGTCACAACTACAAACATTATAAAGAAAAAAGAAAAGAAAAAAACTTGTGCATACCGGTAAGCTTGAAGAGATGAACCCATTTAAGATTTTAGTCATTCAACATCACAGGTCGTACAATAGAAAATTTCTCTTTAAAGTTATGTGTTTGTTTCTTTTTGTATAAATCTATATTTATTATTAGTCTTTTCATCTAATGCAGGAGTTTCTATTCATTTTCTCTTTTCCATTTCTAGTTTTGTATACTTCACATTGTGCATTTCTACATGGCAGGCTTCGTGTCCTCTTGATGACCAAACAAGTTTAAATTTTACAATTCTCTTTGTTTCTTTCTGTTATTGACTCATTTATCACATCAGCAGTACACTTTGGTTTCAATTTTTCTTACAGCTGAATTCAGGGGCGGATCCAGGAATTTCTTGCCGGGGGGGCACACGGTAGGAAAGAGACTGGCCGGGGGGGCACGCCCCTGTTTTTCAGTAAATTTTGGGCGAATTTAGGGCTGATTTTAACATATTTTTTTTTGGCCGGGGGGGCACGTGCCCCCTTTTTACCCCCCTGGATCCGCCACTGGAATTATTCTGGCAGAAAGCAGATTATCACTTAACTTTTTGTACACACATATTCTCCAGGCAGGCTTCCAGCTGCATGACGTTGCATGTGATGGTTATTAATGGAGAACTAACGCAAGATATTGCACCAATAATAATTTTAATCCCTGTGTGCACTAACGTTGATCATCATCTTTATCCATAGTGTATCGTAACAAGATATGTGTGTGTGTGGGTGATACTAATTGCATGGTAGTTTGACCAATGCTTGTACACGCTAGTGCTATACAAGTGTGTTCTTACCAATTAAGTTAATGTACTTGTTTTCTAGCAGTGTGATGGGGTTACTAACAATAGTTTAGTTAAAATGTTAAAGTTTACATGTTATGTGTGTTTAATACGAGAGCAGTAGACCAATATGTTTTCATTCATACATTTTTATGCTTATTTATACCTACCGGTAGTTGTAGTTACCTTTTTCTTTTTAATGTGGGGCTTTAACTCTAATTCAACTTTTTGAATGTGTTTTTATAACAAAATTAACAAGAGAAACTGAAAGAAGACTAAGGGGGGGGGGAGACTTTGTAATTGTTTTATCTTGTCTAGGATGGAAACTAAATTCACCATTAAAATTACAGTCAGAGCAGAAATAGATACTTATGGTTACGTGTATGTTGTTAGTGCAGGAAAAGGGGAAAAGCATTTAGAAGATAAATCCAAACATTTTTGTACACAGGAAGACAGTGGGAATGATACCAGTATGTTGATATGTCGATATATGAGAGATATAGCTGTATGCATACTAAAGCAATTTGAATGTATTCTCTATCTAGGTATGGGAGGTAATGGTATGGCAACCGTATCCCTTGGACAAGGGCAAGGTCCTATTGCTGCCAAGATGATCAACGAGGTAAGATAAATAGTCTAGTCTATAGACATACTTTACTTTAAAATAATAACACAATACTATACTTCAATCTCAATGAGTTTTTATATCGATATGAATGATTATAATAATAGCTCACATTTATAATGCGCCTAATACTTATTTCTAGGCACAGCACATATTATTACCCCGGTCATTGGACAGGCTTACCGACAACACTATATATGCACATTTTCCACTCCCTGGGGAATATTCCAGCCAGTTGCCATTTAAAAAGCGCCACATGCTAATCCAACCACATTATTTTTTCGCATCCTACCGGCTACCCATTTAAGACCTGGGTGGAGAGTGGCAAATGTAGATCAATGTCTTGCCAAAGGACATTAGTGCTGCGGCGGGACTTGAACTATTATTTAGTTTTTAGAGAAACACTTGTCTTTTACAAAAGAATTCACTTACAGATTTTGTTTCAATCAACAGTTCCTTTTTTATGACATTATCTGTACCTGTATTGATATTTAGTATGGATGACACTCAAATTTATTTCAAAAACATGAAATGAATATAACCTCTTAGTCACATTACATTGGTAACCCATTGCTTACTGGAACTGGGTGGTCCGTGTGTTAAGCCTATGGAAATTTGATAATTCAGTAGTCAGCGGGTTAATCCTGATGATGTCTCAACATGGTTATGATTATATCCTCATCTTTGATTTGATCCTCCTTTCCAGGCTGTAGAGCATGGTACCTGGGTGGTGCTTCAGAACTGTCACTTGGCGTTGTCATGGTTACCGACCCTAGAGAAGATCTGCGAGGAGTTGATCACAGACAGCGAGAAGACCCGTCCTTCCTTCCGTCTGTGGTTGACCAGCTACCCGACCCCTACCTTCCCTGTCTCCATCCTCCAGAACGGCATCAAGATGACCAATGAACCTCCCAAGGGTCTAAGGGCTAACCTGCTTAGATCTTACCTTAACGATCCTTTATCGGATCCAGAGTTCTTCAATGGATGCACCAAACCAGACGTAAATATACATTTTTATTTTGTCTTTCTTTAGAAAATTATAGATTAAGATGAAATATGTTATTTTTTAGATTTACCAGGTCAGCTAGGAACTTTTTTTCATTGATCCATAATATTACTTTCATTATCCGAGAGTTTTTGTTAAAATATTTATATGTGCTTGTGTGTTTATATACTAGTACTGAAGAAAAAATGATGGAGGAGTTTTAAAGTGTGTTAAAACAATTACAATTACAATTTACTTGTATGAAAAAGCAGGTAGTAGAAGCAGTAGATGAAAAAAAAAAAAAAAGGGAGGAGATAAGAAAATGGCAGTAGTTAAATGCTTGTAAGCTTGATGAAGCTAATACAGTATTTTATTCTATTAACCATGAGAGGTAATGAGAGATTTATGATATCTTCTTTCACAGCTATGGAAGAAGCTACTGTTCAGTCTCTGTTTCTTCCATGCCTTGGTTCAAGAGAGAAGGCAGTTTGGACCTCTTGGTTGGAATACACCGTATGAGTTCAACGAATCAGATCTTAGGATTAGTGTTAGACAACAGCAGGTAAGCTTATCATCCTGGATGCATGTGGTTTTATTTGTTGATTTGATTTGATTTGATTTATTTATTTCTGTTTGATTTTCTTTTTCTTTTGAATTTTTAAAAATATATAACAAACAAATATTGTAAATTTACACATGACAAAACAATATATGTAGAATAAAGTAAGGCTGGCTGTAACTAATCGAAAACATCAAACAGGAGGATTGACAAAGTAAGCAAAGCTTGATAGCATGACTACTTTGGGGTATTTTTTATCTACTTGAAAATCTTTGCAGGCACCCTTTATTTGTATCATAATTTGTATTTGTATTTTACAAATTTGTTTACTTATTTATATATTTTATTTCATTTATTTATTTATTTATTTGTTATTTAAAGGTACTATGTCCCATTTGCAGGCCAAAAAAATGAAAAAGTTAAATTCCAACTGCATTTGAAAGATAATACTAATTTAGAACTTCCCTAAAAAAGGTGGGGCTTGAAAATGTCTTCAAGTGGGAAAATAACGACTATTAGTTGTCAAATCGACTTTAGGGCTATAGAGCCCAAAAGTAATAGTCTAGATTTTCAGACAATTGTACCGAATGGTCATACGTTTTATGCTGCGCAAAGATTCAATCAGTTTAATCTTGGCCATCACAAGAAGTGGGTTATTGATGTAGACAAATGCTCATGTACCCTTTACAACTCTTTTCATGTATGTTATTACCAAAGAAGAAAAAAGCCAGTCAGTCACTCAATAGTGTCTGACAGTGAAGTCTAGCAAGTAAACGGGTTTCCTTGCATAATTTGAATATGAGGACACTGCTAACGTTTAAATTTCGAAGATAGGACATACATGATATATTCATAATTCCTGCAAAGTTCTACAGAATTTGAGGTTGGCTGCAAAAGGGACATAGTACCTTTAAATCTCAGGCTTTTCACTCTACTGTTCTACTAGTAAGAGTATAGCCATACATTAAATGCTGATGTGTCATAGTTTTGTTTGCATTACATTGCTATTGAATCTAGTGAGAAGCAATTGGAATGGATTATGTTTCTTTGCATATTTCTTCTTTGCATATTTCCAAAGAAAATGGGAAAATTAAATCCTTAAAACATTTTTATTGACACCATCTTGATGATTTGAAAAAAGGTACACTTACCATTTAATGAAATTGACATGTTAAATCATCTCTTGTCCATCCAAACAGATGTTTCTGAATGACTACGACGTGATCCCATTAGAAGCCTTGACCTATCTCACTGGAGAGTGTAACTACGGCGGTCGAGTGACGGACTACCACGACCGTCGTCTGTTGATCAGTCTTCTAGCAATCTTCTACAACGATGAGATCGTTGCGGAGGAAGGGTACAGCTTCTCTGAGAGTGGCAACTATCGATGTCCGCCTTCTGGTTCTCATGAGTCATACACAGACTACATCAAGAGTCTTCCTCTGATGCCACACCCAGAGGTATGCAGGATATTTTTTACTATTTTTTTACTATTTTTTTATTAATTTTATTTAAATAAAAATAATAATAGTCCGTTCTTGTAAAGCGCCAACACATTATGATATAAAGTCTCTATGCGCTTCCAAGGAGCTTTTGAAATTATTACCCTAGCTTAAGCTCCGGCAGCCGTTATGAGCGCACAGTGCATTTCAAGGAATAATCCTACCAGGTACCCATTTACCTCACCTGGGTTGAGTGTGGCAAATGTAGATTAATGTCTTGCCAAAGGACATCAGTGTCGCAGCCGGACTAAACATGTTAACTCTCAGTATTAAAACTATTTTCCTGAGAGGCTCTGTACAAATTATAGGCTACAAATACAGAGGAAATTGAACTAAGTTTAAATACATATATACCATATCATGGATTATTTGTTTTTGTTTTTGTTTTTATACACCATGATATAAACTATTATGGCTGGAATTCCCACAGGAGGTTTATCTCACTATTGTTTGAATCTATGTAAGTGGTAGTTCATGTATGTGCAAGGCTTCATGCCCAATGGACTAGCAATATATACTTATACAATTACTGAGTCCATGGTGGAACCTTAAAACATGTTTGAATTTAAATATCAGGGAATTTAAGCATGTTTGTTTGTAGAATTCATTTTGAGAAGACTTCCTGTTTGAAATTAAAACTAGTGGCAAAAAAATGAGGTTTGCTGTACAAGTTTATGATGTTGCAATCTACCAGATTAAGGTGAGGCTTGCACATTTACATAAAACTTGTTGACATGAGGTTAATCAGTTGTGCAGCTCAGCAGTTTTGCCCAGACTTTGGTATTGTTCTCAGAAAGACGTGATCAAAGTAAAATAACTTTGTACCTACCGGTAGACTAAACAATACCCAGACTTATCAGCATTATTAACATGTAAACTATTCTTTACAGGTGTTTGGTCTTCATGAGAATGCAGACATTACCAAGGACCAGAAGGAAACTCAACAACTGTTTGATGGAATCCTTCTTACACTGCCTCGACAGGTATGCCATTATTCATCATACACCATCCCTGTTTGGAAGGAAAAAAATCATTTTAGAGAAATGGTACAAATGGCAAAAAATAAAAAATAAAAAAGGGAAAAGAAGCAAAGTAATAAAGCATTCAATGCAAAAAGAAATGTGCCCATCTGCAAGTCATCAGAAAAAAACAATGTGAAAGGAAAAAATACAAATGATTCATTTTAAAGTTGTTAAATTTTTGAGTTAACTCATGATATGCTTTTTTATTTGATCGGGATATGTGTTTTGAAGTTTACACATAATACAATTTGTATATTCATATCATGTAGTGCACCTCATGTTTTTAGCTGAATACAAATTGAAATAAGTGAATTGAAAGTGAAATATTAAACATTGTGGTATCAAAGATTCATTTTACTTTGACGACATTGATTGTAATCTACCTTTACATGCTCTGGTGCTCACTGTATGCAAAACCAATATGTCTACATAAGCAGGGTTAGTTTTCTTTGTTTTATGACATAAACTTTAAAAAATGAGAAAATGTAGCCTACAAAATAGTACAGATTTGTAATGATCACATCCAGACTCATGATTTCTAAATTGCTTGTTGCTATGTAAAGCTTTCATTGAGGATGTTGGTCGATCATGATAATTTTGAGGCATACTTATTTTTGTTTTGCTTTTTCCTGTTTTCTTCACATTCCTTTAATTGCTTTAAATATTTATGCAGTCTGGAGAGGTATACAATCAGGATTTTTTCAATTTTTTCTTTTTTCAATTTAACATTAATTTGACATTAATTTAACAGAAATTTATTGCACTACACGACACTATGATTTAATACGGGCAAACTGCCTGTAATAAATATCTGTTCTTACTATTGTGGTAGTTTAGTTTAAAGCCAGGTTTGCAGTGTGTTAATTCTTTTTCATTTCTAGCACGTGCATGATATTGAGTTCTGATAACCAATGTAATTACTACAACTACTTCTATGCATCTTACCGTGTTTCATAAAACTTGTTATCAATAGCAAGACAAAATAGTTTTTATAAGCTACTGAAATATTTGCAGTTGATTGGCTCTGAGCAGATTTATGGTAGGTCTGTGGAACTCGATCATTGTTGATAACAAGTTTTATGAAACAGGGCCCAATTTTAAATTTAGAAAGCAGGGTACCGGTACTTTGAGATGAGGTGTAAAACTGGGACGTAATTCCATATTTAAAAAAATGTTTCATCTTTGAAGCTCCAGCTCATTACATGTTGGTTCACAGATATTTTATTGTTATTTGTTGGCAAGTCAAATTGCTGTTTTCGTAAGACATTAAACTAATCCAAGGAAGGACATTTCTTTGCAGACTTCGGTGGTGAAAAATAGAAAAAGAAAGTCAAAGAAGAAAGTGAGTTTGTTTAATAGTGGAGTATTATTGTCCTCAATATACTTGTTGATTACACAGTTCATCTATAATCATTCCACCACATTGAATATATCCACATGCATCAATATTCAGTTATATTCAGTCAAATGCAGCATTATTCATGTATCTTCATAATTGATATCATAACCAATATTCAGTTTAATTGTTGGTACGTGTACAGTGCATCTCGAAAATCATTTCATTCATATTCATTCTACCATATCAAAAATATCCACATGCATCAAAATTCTTTAAAAAAAAATCAAATGCAGCAATTAGTCATGTATTTTCATAATTGATATTTCATACAATATTCAGTTGAATTGTTGGTACATGAACAGTGTACAGTGTATCTCTCAAATCACACATTATATCCATCTGTAAATCAGTAAAGGTTATACAAAGTTTTGGGAAATTTTGAAAATTGGGTGGATAGTGATTCTTTATAATTTTAATATATTTGGATGACCCTGTGGATGTATTATAAGCACTAGAAAATTAAGCCCCTAAAACACTTCTGCTTTCGAGATAAATTGAATATAAAAATGAATTTCAAATAGCGCCTACGACTGTACAATGGTAGCTGCAACCATGAAAATCTTAGAATATGTAGTTGTGATATATAATTTCCAAACGGGAATAGCTAATCGATCGATTTTAGTCAAGAAACATTGTTTATAGCTTAATTAATATGTTGACCTTGAGAGAGAGCTATACAACATAAAGAGTGTATTATTTACATTTTCATCACTTTAGACTTAATTTCAACCGCGACAACAATCACTGAATATTGTAGGATCGCATATGCTTCCAATATGCTCATTTGAACCAAATTCATGACCTCATTCCAAAACTTTGTGTTACCTTTAAGTAGAAGGTAGTATGGGTCATTGTTTTAATCATGTAGTATGTGTGGAGATATGCATGTGTGTGGGTATTGTGAATGAATATTGTAAAGGCGTGTTCACTGATCACACAACATAACTCTCTTTTTAATTTAACTACGAGGAAACAAGGTTGCACTGGCAATAAAATACATGATAAACTGTATTCCCTTTTCGTTATTTTATTGGGTACTGATTTGCAGACACAACACTTGCAAAGTGTAGTCATGCAAGCAAATAAATGATTCAGAATGAGAATCACATGAATGAGGATCGTGGATATTGCACGGAGTTTAAATGGTCATGTATGAGATGGACATGAATAAATCAAATGCGATGAATAAATAGAGCTTACGACAATGGTAGAAATGACGTCGAAAGTCCATGAAGATGATGATGGATGAAACGAAGAAAGGGGCTCACGCGATGATTGTGCGGAGGCTTGATGATGGAAACGCGACTTCGTTGACGTGGCTGAAGAGCCGAGAAGAACGCGATGTCGATGCCGACGCTCATGATGATGATGAATGTAGCGCTCGGGCGAGAAGAAAAGAGAAGAGATGTGGCGCTCGACGACGAGGCAGTGAGTCGCTCGATGTCGGAGGCCCAGGTTGAAATGTAGACATCAAAGCCGGTATAGTGGTGATCGTGAAGAGCAATGAGTCGCTCGATGCTGGATCGATGAGCCGGACTTTGAATTGAAATCATCAGAGCTGCAGTGAGATGGACTCATTGATGAAAGTTCAGGCGAGCTACAGTGAATCGAGCTCGTGTGTGAAGAAGAAGCTACCGAAGCGAAGAAAATGGCAGCTTCCAGTGGAAAATCAGGTGCCATGCCGGGTCCTGATTTAAACGTTCCACTGCAAGACTGCCCGTCCTCTGAAGACGGCAGAGAAAGAGTTGATGTGCCATACAAGAGGTGATAGGCACAGAAGAGAGTTCTCCAAATGAAATGAAGGAGGTTAGAATTGAAGATGAATTTGCTCCTTGTGAATGCATGAAGCAAATTGTGGTAGTAGAGGTGACATTCTCATATTGACGTGTTACTTCATCGAAGAACTATGAGAAGTGTGTAGTGAAGAAAGTTAGAGAGTATGATGTTGTTTTCATCCTTCTTGGGAGGCAGGATAAAACAAAGAGGGTACTATATACCAATTCTGGGAAGGGAGAGTGAGTCACTGGTGATTACCAGGTACAGGGACATTGAAGCCATTATGCTGACACTTGTTGATAAATATATAGGGGCAGTGCCTGGCATAATGTCAGAGGGCAATGTCCTCCCAAATTGGGTTTGCAAAATAACAAATGACATTAAGAAATGAAAAAGGATGAAATGAGGAAAATACTACATCAGCCCCCTCCTAGAACGTTGAATAGAAGGAAACGGGCGATAATAGAGAAAAAGTAATAGTCCGAATGAAAATATGAGAAAGTCTCAATTTAAATGCCAAACTTGAACATAGCGATCTGGGAAATGTACTGTTCTCCCTGACTGAGTTACAACAAGCATGGTATGTGAAAGGCTTTCAGTAGTAATGAATAGAACAGTAATACATGACATGGTATGCATCGAATAAACGTGTATAAATGCAAGAGCATAAAACATTCGAAACAAAATCCAGAATGTATACATTAGAAAGAAGAAAAATAATGTGAAATCCAAAAAGACAGGGAATAATAAAATCGTACAACCAAGCTTCCAAGTAAACGCGGGGTCACCAATGTGGAGATATGCGTGTGTGTGGGTATTGTGAATGGAAATTGTAAAGGCGTGTTCACTGATCACACAACATAACTCTCTTTTTAATTTAACTACGAGGAAACAAGGTTGCACTGGCAATAAAATACATGATAAACTGTATTCCCTTTTCGTTATTTTATTGGGTACTGATTTGCAGACACAACACTTGCAAAGTGTAGTCATGCAAGCAAATAAATGATTCAGAATGAGAATCACATGAATGAGGATCGTGGATATTGCACGGAGTTTAAATGGTCATGTATGAGATGGACATGAATAAATCAAATGCGATGAATAAATAGAGCTTACGACAATGGTAGAAATGACGTCGAAAGTCCATGAAGATGATGATGGATGAAACGAAGAAAGGGGCTCACGCGATGATTGTGCGGAGGCTTGATGATGGAAACGCGACTTCGTTGACGTGGCTGAAGAGCCGAGAAGAACGCGATGTCGATGCCGACGCTCATGATGATGATGAATGTAGCGCTCGGGCGAGAAGAAAAGAGAAGAGATGTGGCGCTTGACGACGAGGCAGTGAGTCGCTCGATGTCGGAGGCCCAGGTTGAAATGTAGACATCAAAGCCGGTATAGTGGTGATCGTGAAGAGCAATGAGTCGCTCGATGCTGGATCGATGAGCCGGACTTTGAATTGAAATCATCAGAGCTGCAGTGAGATGGACTCATTGATGAAAGTTCAGGCGAGCTACAGTGAATCGAGCTCGTGTGTGAAGAAGAAGCTACCGAAGCGAAGAAAATGGCAGCTTCCAGTGGAAAATCAGGTGCCATGCCGGGTCCTGATTTAAACGTTCCACTGCAAGACTGCCCGTCCTCTGAAGACGGCAGAGAAAGAGTTGATGTGCCATACAAGAGGTGATAGGCACAGAAGAGAGTTCTCCAAATGAAATGAAGGAGGTTAGAATTGAAGATGAATTTGCTCCTTGTGAATGCATGAAGCAAATTGTGGTAGTAGAGGTGACATTCTCATATTGACGTGTTACTTCATCGAAGAACTATGAGAAGTGTGTAGTGAAGAAAGTTAGAGAGTATGATGTTGTTTTCATCCTTCTTGGGAGGCAGGATAAAACAAAGAGGGTACTATATACCAATTCTGGGAAGGGAGAGTGAGTCACTGGTGATTACCAGGTACAGGGACATTGAAGCCATTATGCTGACACTTGTTGATAAATATATAGGGGCAGTGCCTGGCATAATGTCAGAGGGCAATGTCCTCCCAAATTGGGTTTGCAAAATAACAAATGACATTAAGAAATGAAAAAGGATGAAATGAGGAAAATACTACATATGTAAACATAGAGGTGCAAAGCTCATTTACTCAAATTATGTTAGATTAAATGTCAGCAGCATTGTATTTGCAAAGCCAGACAAGGCAACTGCAAGCAACTTAGATCATATTCCCACCATTACATTTCTTTCATAAAGAATGGATTATAAAAACATTTTGTGCATCTATCTTGCTCTTTGATCAGAGGTTCAGATGGATCTATCCAACACTAGTGTTGATAACAAAAAAGTAAATACAGTAGAAATTCATGAAGAATCTAAATTCCTCGTGATTGGATGTTCCGTATCGATACATTTGTAAGGTGTTTTGAACTTTATAGTTTGAAGGTCTGATCAGTTATGGATCTCAGTGATCTATGACTAACCCCACTAGTAGCTGACTTCACTTTATCTGATTGAAGAGCAATAAACACGCATAATTTAAAATTGTGAAAATTCTGTATCTACCGGTAATCCTATTGCAATTCCTTTTAAAGTCAAGTTATACATATAGTTAAGTTGTAAGGTGTGCAATGATCAGCCTTTGTAATATGGCCTCACATCATGTTGCCCTATTCAAATGTTTACTTAACATTGATTAACATACATTATAGCATGGTGTGATTTGATTGCATGATGTATATGAAAGGCATTTAAATTTTCAATTCTGAGTTGATCTCAGACTCATTATAAGCCATACAAGGCTTACAAACTTTGTTGCATGTGTTTTAACAGAATAAAGAAGGTACATAGAGTAGAGTACCTATGCATGTTTTTTTAGTGCACGTCATACTAACATTTGAATAATTTCTTAGTTCAGATACCTAGAATCACACTTGTGCTTCATTTAAGCATGGTTTCTATCTTGCATGTGTAGAAAATCTTGTCATATTCTCAGTTCTACTTCTTTTAATGGAATAATGTTTCATACTATTATTCATGCATATGTACTCAATTTGAATAGATCCATTGATTTCTTTCAATTTCACTTGATATAACATAATAAGATAAAGAAGAACACTTCTTATATCGATATCAACCTATCTATATATATTAAATTTCTCATCTTTGTCAAAGCCAAACTCAGGCTTTCCAATTTACAGGTTCTTGTATTGAACCTTATTCATCACCCTTACCAGTAGCTAGTGTGTGTGCTTGGAGTAATTTAGTTTGTAATTACTAATATTTTGAGTTTACTTGAATGCATCATGACAGGTGAGGTATATTTTCATGTAGTACATGTATGTATAAATCTTTAGGTGAATTTAAAGATCGTTTGTTTAAACAAGTAGTAAACAACAATATTGTACCATAAAAATATATTGGAAGAATATAATGACACTCTAAATGACTTCAAGGCAACATCTATTTCTCAGGCAAGAATTTTAAAGAGATCAAATGTTACTTCAACTTTATAAACATGTATTATTAGCCTGTTGAACCCCAGATAATATATAATTTGACTTTGAATTCTGTATCCTGGATCTTAAAATGTATGGCATTGGAAAAGCTTTGACAACTGTTGAGGGTGGAGTAATGATGATTGTCTGTTGTATGCAGTGTGCAAGGAAACGAAAGGCCTGACTTCATCAGCTCCGGCCGCCAGTTTGCCAAATAACCCGTTATTTTTAGACTCGGGATATCATCCCGAAGCTCAAAATTGCGTCTTCACCAGACCGACACGCTCATCACAAACTAGCTTGGACGGGCGCAAATTAGCCCGTTGTTTCCCAAATAGCGGGATGTTTTGGAAACAAGACCAACATTTCTTGGCATATATTCTCGACCAAATATCCTACTAATTGCAACTGTGGGCTGATGAAGACGCAAATTAACTGGTTAATTTGCGATAGGGATAGTTAAAATAGCGGATTATTTGGCAAACTCGAGCTGATGAAGGCGGGCCTAAAGCTTGGATAAAGAGGCGTCCAATGGACGATGCATGAAGAGAACACAAAGATGTATGGTGATGATTTCAACATTAACGTCATCTTCATCATTGAAAATGTTTGGGAGGAAAATATTACTTAGAATTAAACAATTGATATTTTCCCTTATATAATAGGCATCAGGAGGGGAAAAGTCATCTCAACAAATCATTGAAGATCTGGCATCAGATATTCTATCCAAGATACCTCCCAACTTCAACCTAGAAGAAGTGCAGGTGAGAGTTTTGTTTTGTTTGTTGGTTTGTATTTTAATACAGTGAAACCTGTCTATAAAGACCACCCAAGGGAGACAAGAAAAGTGGTCTTTATAGGCAGGTGGTCTTTATGTACAGGTTCCTTTATATATGTTTCAATGAGAAACCATTTTCAAGGGAAACAACAAATGTGGTCTTTGTAGACATGTGGTCTTTCTATACAGGTGGTCACTAAAGCAGGATTCATTGTATATATAAACCCAGTGGAATCGATACTCCAATAAAGATATGTTTATGGTATCATTTAAATGAATTTTCCGTAGTATATTGCAAGCAAGATTGAATCCATTATAAGATATATTATGAAAAAATGAGTGAATTTATGTAGGGTTAATACTAAATACTGCTAAAGATTTAAGTACAGTTTGTGAATTTTTTCAGAGAATTGCTCATAAGTGAGAACAAAAATAAAACCTGACTTTATAACAATACACCATGCACTGCAGTGTTATTGATTATAAAATTGTATTAAATATGTACAAAATTATATGTGGTGGAGCAATGCTAAATGTGTGAACATTCATGTACATTAAATTTGAAAGGGGGGGGGGGGGCTGAATTAATCAAATATGTATTTTTTTACCTGTGAGATTGACAATTTTGTATATTTTGATCATTTTCCTGCAGAAAAAATATCCTGTGCTGTATGAGGAGTCAATGAACACTGTCTTGGTGCAGGAGTTGATCCGTTTCAATCGCCTGATTGAGGTAGTCAGGTCCAGTCTTCAGGATATCCGCAAGGCCATGAAAGGATTGGTGGTCATGTCTGCAGAGCTAGAAGATGTCTTTGATAGTATGATGGTTGGAAAGGTATGTACCTCGATCAAGAAACGGTGGAATGCATTATGTTTGGTATTGCGGTTGTTTGTTATCAGTATTGTCCAAAAGCAATAGTTTTATGATTATGACAGTTATCCTGTGTGGAGGTGACTTTGACTTGGGCTTCGAGAATTAAGATATACAATTTTAGCCCCTTTGTCCCAGTCTTTAAACAAAATAGTGAAATCAGACAGTAAACTAGCAAATCAGTGATATTTATATAATATTGGATGGCTTTGAGTGTAATACAAGAATATATTGCTTGAGTTATGACAATATTGAACGAGTCGGAGGGAGTCCAATATTGTCGTAGCGAGAGCAATATATTCTTGTTTCATATAAAGCCAAATAATATTATTATTATCTATATCAGGCTGATTAGCTAAAGAACAAACTTTGACTTACCTTGGTAAACATGGATTTTTTGTGTGTGATATCGATTTCGATATCGATATTGATAGTTGAAGTTCTCGGAGGACTGAGCAATACGAAAAACAATATTGGTCAGTCATCCGGGTACTACACTACAGATCTTGAATACACTGATTTATTGTACCACTTGGAAGCCTTATATAGATAATTATGTGAAATATTGTATTAATTGTTCTGCATATTATTAATTTTCTTTCTTGATAAACTCCTCTTTCTTAGGTACCAGGTATGTGGGCAGCCAAGTCTTACCCGTCTCTGAAACCTCTTGGTAGCTACATCACTGATCTTCTGGCAAGATTACAGTTCTTCAAAGTAAGTAAAGCAATTGATCCCCTTTCATGTATAGTTTATATAAAACTCAAGTATTTACATATCATATGTTTGATTGTTTCTTAGGCTGATATCATAGAGAACATTCAAGGAATTTAGTATATGTCATAAATGTGATTTTATGTATTCCCACAATCCAAATGTGGAACACTTTTACCTTTTAAAATTCATGGGTTGAGAAAGGTGGTTGTATGACTAAAAAGTTATTAAACAGCATTAACCTGTTGACAACTGAATTCTCTCATTCCCATAGGTTTGATAAAAGAGCCAACAAGTTTCCATAGGCAAGGGGTTAAAATTTAAAATAAAGGATAAATATATCTTCACATATTGGATTAAACTTTGTCTCATTGTTCACATTTTGTAATTTTGTAAGGGTATCGTTCATTGCTTCCAAAATACCTGTACTTTCATGCGTCATTACTGATGTATTCTGACTCTCCTTTCTGTTTTCAATTATAGGATTGGATACGTGACGGGATGCCTACAGTCTTCTGGCTATCAGGTTTCTACTTCACACATTCCTTCCTGACTGGCACCATGCAGAACTTTGCTAGACGATACAAGATCCCAATCGATCAGTTACTACTTGACTTTGAGGTCATGAAGAATGAGAGTAACATGGATTCTAAACCAGTAAGTGAATTACAAGTGAATAACTCTTGTGGTAGTAATGTTTAGCTATATGTTTTTCAAAGTCCACTTACAAAATAAATCAGGTCTGCAATGTACAAAGTACACAATTAAACATCGTTCTAAGGCAAATTTTGATTTAAGTCAAGACTCGATCTTGCTATATTCCAAATGCTCACCTCAATATACAAAAAAGATTGTAAATGAAGCTAAGTCAATCCTTCTACTTAACAGAGCTGTTGTGAAGATTCTTTTGCAGGGTGACAAAGTAATTATTACTAGTTTTGCCAAAAGTAGCCATATTTTATTTTTACAGGGTGATAGAGTATATGTGACATGTTTGTTCTGCGTAACTAAGCTGTAATAATATGACTTGTTAGTTCTGTCTATTTGAACCCTAATAATGTTTTTTTTACAGGGTGATGGAGTATATGTGACTGGTTTATTTATTGAAGGAGCTCGCTGGGATCGACCTACCCATGTCTTGGCTGAATCACAACCCAAGATCCTCTATGATACTCTACCTATCGTATCCTTTGAGTTTGAATTGTCATTTTACGTTCTGATCAATACTGTTAAAGATTTCTGAAAAGAGTTTGAATTGTCATTTTGTGTTCTAGATGACCAATAATGTTAAAGATTTCTGAAAAGGTTTGAATTACCAGGATGTGAAATTGAAATAGAAAAACATAATGTGTTTTATATCAGTATATATACATGTATCTTTGATAAAAACACAGGCAACTTCTTCCTTACCTTCTAAAGGTCTACACTAACGCTAATATAAAGGGTGAGCATTAATGGGTTTACTTTGGTATACAAGTATTAAGCAATTTAGATACATTATTAGATATTTAGTTTTAACATGCATATTAATGATTTTTTTTTAGTTTCTGTATAGTTTCCTTAAATTCACATTCATTAGATTTGGATCAAACCTATTGAGAAGTCCAATGTAAAGTCGACACCATCATACTCGTGTCCAGGTAAGTTTCTGATAAATTTGTTTTACATGTATTTCTTGTCTTTGGCAGACTGACATTTGTGATTCATTTGTACATACAATTAGCACCATCCAATACATGATAGATTTTGTGTCGTAAAATGTTTTTGATATTCCGTGATCATAGTGTCCAACAAATCTTTAATTTCTGTATTTCTTTTCTATTTTATTATAGTTTACAAGACGAGTGTCCGGCGGGGAACATTGTCTACCACTGGGCACTCCACTAACTTTGTCTTTGAGATACAGCTTCCATCATCTCATCCTCCCAACCATTGGATCAACAGGGGTGTAGCCATGCTCTGTCAGCTTGACAACTAGATCAAAAGAGGTGTGGATAACTGGCCATATTGTTGGCTTGACAACTAGACCAGCAAGGGTGTAGCTTTGCTCTATCAGCTTGACAACTAGATCAACAGGGGTATGGCCATGCTGTTGGCTTGACAACTAGATTAACAAGGGTGTGGCCATGCTCTATCAGCTTGACAACTAGATCACCAGGGGCGTGACCATGCTGTATCAGCTTGACAACTAGATCAACATGGGTGTGGCCATGCTCTGTCAGCTTGCCAACTAGATCAACAGAGGTGTAGCCATGCTCTGTCAACTTGACAACTAGATCAACAGAGGTGTAGCCATGCTCTGTCAACTTGACAACTAGATCAACATGGGTGTGGCCATGCTCTGTCAGCTTGCCAACTAGATCAACAGAGGTGTAGCCATGCTCTGTCAACTTGACAACTAGATCAACAGAGGTGTAGCCATGCTCTGTCAACTTGACAACTAGATCAACAGGGGTGTGACCATGCTGTCAACTGGACAACTAGATCAAAAGGGGAGGGGTGTGGCCATGCTGTCAGCTTGACAACTAGATCAACAGGGTGTGACCATGCTTTGTCAGCTTGACAACTATATCAATAGGGGTGTGGCCATGCTCTGTCAGCTTGACAACTATTTCAACAGGCATGTGGCCTTTAAAGCATATACTTAACACTTTGGAATACTTTTGAAAGCATGACCATTTCTTATCGTGGCATCATGTGTTTTACTATTTATTTTTCTGATGTTTGTTTTAACTAAAATATATCACCTTGACAAAAATGTAGCGTGACAAATGTGGAGATTTGTATCAGGAATGTGCTATGCAAAATTATGTGTCTTAGCAATTGTTTTGTTTGTAAACAGTTCGTCCGATCGTCCCATAACTGGTAAAATAAATGCAAAATAGAGTGCATCTATGGAAATTTCTTCTTGTTTAGGTTTGACTGTGTGATATTTGTGTTTATAATTGTAAATTTGGCGATCAGAGTGCCTAAAGACATCTGTGTCGGGCATCAATAAATTATTTTTGTTAAACTTTCATGATTTAGAAGCATTTATGCCTTTAGTTAGACTTGTATGGACAATTTTTTTCTGACTGCTTTACATGATGGCTTTACTCATGAAAGTAAATATAAAAGTACACAATCCTAAACAGAAAAAGGAAACCATATTAGTTATAGCAAAAAATTATTTTGCAACTTTTAAAATGAGTACAAGCAGTTATGAATGATATATCTCAGGCTGTTTCAAAGCCATTTTTTGTTGTCTGGAAGCATCTTATTGTACCATTTATTCATTCCAATATTTCCCTAATCAGTAATGAATTAAGGGATATATTTATCGGAACATGTTACACACATTTCTGCAAATATATTTGTATTACTGCTTACTGAATTCAGTTGGATATATATATTGAAGATGAATCATGGAAAAGGTCAAGTAAATATACATATGTACAAGTCTGTCTTCATTCAATGTCCATCATTTTTTACTTTACATCATTAGATTCGAAAATATACATCAGGAAATATATCATGATATATCAATTTTTGTTAGTGGAATTTGTAAAAATTGTATACATTGTATATCAGCCACTCTCAATAGACTGCAAACCCATGATAATACATTTTGTAGTTAATGTACTTTTTTTTAATTATTTATTATAATATTGAATATTTAAATTAAATACCAGCTGTGGCTTCAAAGAATAGAGTCAAAGAAGACAACTCATAATGAACCGTTGAGAGGGTATTTGCAATGGCAAGATTTCTATTAATTCTATTAATTTGTTACAAAATTTAATGTGTATGTCTTTTGTGTACTTTATTTTTGATGATTTGGTATGCAATTGCATAAATTTGAATAAAACCAAGGGATGTAAAGCATTTCATTGATGCAGAGAAAATTTATTTTATTTCTTAGGGAGCAAAACAAGAGAAGAAACTAAGTACTTCAGTTCAGTTCAGTTCAGTTCAATGTCCAAGCTCAAATTCACAAGTCATTGAACTAAATATTATCTTTCTGTAAACAATCAAAACATGACTTGGTATACAGCAAGATCAGGACATATTATTCATTGCTGTTCTTTTGTCCATTGTCAGTTTCCCTCCATATGATGAAACTTTTCATTTCTACAGCAAAGTGTGTTCATTTTACCTTTAATACGGTACTCACTGGTGTATTTCATGCAATAGGATTGTAAATTTCTGAATGTAGAGCATTGTACATTTCTCTTATACTCATTGTAAATAATTGATGTAAATTAGCACATTTTATGATCTACATACGGTATATTTGTATATAAACATTTATCAGTATGTTCCATAAGATGTGAAGTGTTTGCACCGTACTGTCCATGTGTTTCATCTTAAGATGATAATATGCGTTACCAAATACATCTAGTTGTAAATAGTTTAGTACATTCACAATCATGTAAATAAATTTATCTATATAGAATTATATTCTTAAAATGCTGATTATCTTCAACTCTATGCATTGTACATGCTGCTTCCAATAATTGGACATACTTGTAGAATACTTCTTTATAAAATTTATACTCCCTGTTTGTAGATGTAAGTTGTCTCATGTATGTATGTATGTATGTATGTATGTATGTCTCATATAATGGAAATATTTAAATTTTGCTGCTACACAAGTTGCAATCAAAGATTAAAAACTGCTATCAACATTATATCAGCACTATGTTTCATTGTTAATGGTAATGTTCTATTTAATATATTTGTTAAAAGTAAGAACGAAGGATTTGTAATTTGTCAGTATACAGTTCATGACTAGTGATCCAAGAGAAGGTGTCTACATCTATAAACTGTTTGTACATTTTGTAAAAATACAACTTTTGCAGCAACCTCCAATAATTTCTTCTTAGAATTCATAAATCATTCTGTACTTTTTCTGTTGATGCACATCACCGATATGCAGGCAATTCTACTGTCGTAATGCAAGTTGGAGTAGCATATATAGTTGTTTGTGTGGATATACAACTGTATAATATAATAGGATGATTTTTTAGTAAACCCATATAGCCGTTTTTTCATAAGTGTTAACTTGATTAATAGTAGTATAAATTGCCAAATTAGCCATGAAAACAAAAATGACAAACTAATATTTACATTCCAAAATATGCTCCAGTTTTACCTTGAGTTTGTGTTATCTGTCTCTTACTGAATGTACATGGGTATTTTCTTGTTTTTGTTTGTTCTGTATTGTAACTGAACTGCGTGTTACAAAAATCAATATTTTGATAAAATTATTTATGAAAGAATTATGAGGACAAATTGATTTAATTTATTGTACAGTTGATCATGAGATTTGTATAAATTCTTTACCCTTTGTAGATAATAAATATATCCTTTACATGATGTAAAACATTTTACTTGATGTTGGAGTTATATGTATTGTGGTATGGTGAGACATTGTATCAAAGAATTAATACATTATACAAAAACAAAATTGGATGAATGGGTTTGTAAGATTTTATGTGTCATTTGAAAGGGAGAGAGAGAGAGAGGAAGAAGGAGGGGGGGTGAATGAGAGAAAGAGATTTAATAGATGCATATGATAGTCAAATGAAGAAGAATATATTGGGTAGGATAGAGGAAATTATCACAGGAAATAATTGCTCTGAACAAAATGGTACTTTTTCACATAATATACACTCAACCAAAATGGTAAGTCTCCCTTCCTGATAACATATTATAAGGAATGTTTGATAAAATTTGTATCCAAATCAAACTTATAAATCAATTCCTGAAGATGATATCAAAGCATTTATGATTAACTACTGTATTTACAATTGTTGTATTTTGTGGAAAACCTTATTTAGTAAGAATGCACAAAGGTGAAGTAAAGGAAGAAGATTTTTTTTTTTTTTAAAGTAAAATAGAAAAAAAAAGTTAAAGAAAGAGCTAACAATGAAAACAAGAACAAAAATACCAATGAAACAAAGCTGATAATTTTCAAATGTAATGCATAATATATGCATTATTTTATTTACATAATTTATTTCTATCAAGTGAAATTGGATTTTGAAATGGATTTATATGTAGAAATAATAACCAAGTGGTCATTGACAAAAGACAAAGGTTGAAGTACTCGTTTCATAAAACATCAATACCACTCTTTGGGCAAATAAATTACAAGTAAGTGTGTATTAAACGGTTAGTGAATGCTAAATATGAATTGTCATCACAAGTGAACTTTACATGTGGTTTGACCCAAGGATAGGCTGTCAATTTAATACAATCATCGGGTTCACTAAAATATTTGAATGTACTCCTTTCGTTAATTATGACAAAAAATAGCTTGGACTTGCCCATTCATGACTAGTAAATGTATTGCAGCCCAAAAGAGAAATTGAGAAACTAATTTGTTTTCTTCTTTGAACCCTTTTTTCTTGCATTTACTGTACATTGCTAGGAACTCATTCCAAACAGCTAAGTTTTGTATCAGTCAAGAAACAATGAATGTCATGTATCTTATCTCTGGAGAATACACATACTGAGCAATATCATACAATTAACAACACAGATACATGTCTGTGATATGTGCAAGGTAAATACTACACCAGTATACATATCAAACCTGGCAAAATATGTTTAGTATACACATTTTCATAACACCATCAAATATGATCAAATAGTTTGCTTTTATGCCCATATATTACATTTAGTAATCAGCAAACATGATTCACTCATGTCATACTCATATTCTGAATGCTATATTAATGAGTGTGTATAATCAGTACTAACGGAGCTTCACGTACTTGTACATGCATGTCATCATTTTCACTCATGTGGATTCTTGGCTTGAAAACAAGAGTGGTGCTAATGATTATCATTTCTATTCTGGCAAACATGGACTTCATACATAAGAGTCTCCTGTTAATTACTGCTCATATACATTAAAATACACATGGATGAAATTTTAGCCATTATTACAAGCATAACAATTTAGATTTCACTTGACTTGACCGGTAGTTGACTTCATAATATTTTTACCAACACAAGTACCTCTCAACAGCCAACATGATTTCTTGTTATAGAAACTGCTGTGCCATAATATGTGCAGGCTGAATACAAGAAAATACAATGAATTTCAAATTCTTCGTTAACATGAGCATTCTTTCAAAGTGAAAATTTCTAAATTGTGGTTTAATCAAGGAGCACATTCAAAATCATTTGATAGCTCACATGACAATGAAAGAGGAAAGTCATAGGGTTAGCATTGGTATCAATTTGTTATCAAAGATGGTGAAGAAGTTTATTAATGAAAGCTTTAACAGAGATGCCAACTTTTGGAAATCAGAAATAGGGAGGATTTGTAATCGACACCAATTAATGTGCGCGTAGCGCACATCTCGAGCGCGTAGCGCCCGACACATGCGGCCGGGGTCCAGGGCCCGCCTTAGGGCCCTGGAAGCTCTGGGGTTCTAGATGCTCTCTGGTGCAATCTGAGCCTTATTTTGGAGCATTTTACATGTGTATTTAGTTAAATAATTCCCCCTTTTTTTTTAAATAACATAAAAATTGTACAAAATGCATGATGAATTACTTTCAGACTTCCGATTACACAGGTACTTGATACTGTATTCGGTCTTATACTTCCGAGACCATTTCCTGGTCTTATTTTGCTGATTTTCCGCCATTTGGATTCTGTGGCAATATCCACGCATTGGTTACGGCGATCCATATGCTGAAACAATCTTTCGCTACTCTTAATTTGTCTTTTAACATAGTGGAATTATTACATGCTTAAGTTAGCAGATGATATTTCTCTTTCAATTCACAGATATATATACTGATAAGCGCCCTCCAAAAAAAATCATAATAAAAAAAAAAAAAAAAAAAAAAAAAAAAAAAAAAAAAGAAAAATCTTTTTTTTTTTTTTTTTTTTTTTTAATAAATCGGGAGGATAAGGATGGTGATCGTAAGGTCGGGAGTTGGGGTGAATTATCGGGAGCCTCCCGATAAAATCGGGAGGGTTGGCATCTCTGCTTTAAGCAAAAAACCTTCCAAATTGTAAATTCATTCATCATCTATGGCAAATGTCAAGTAAATCAGATATCAATCAGGTAATGTCACAGTCATTTGTACAGAAAAACTTTCAGCCAATTTGGTTTTAGTTAGAGAAAATATGAGACAAATTTTTTGTTGTGTGCTCGCCCATCAATACAGCATGTGATGTTTTGTCCAATCGGAACCGAGTTGTCCAAATTCTGTATAGCAATGGCACTGGTTTATATTTTAGATTACAGTGGTATGATTAAGGTCTATAAATACAAAATTCACAATACTATTCTCACGTTTCTTTGCAGCTTTGTGTAATTTCGTTTGAAATCACATTACTTGTACTTCCCAGACTTCTTCCTGATGCCTCTCGACCGATTCTTCCTTCTCCTCCTATCGGGTTTACGATTCCTCTGCAGTCGTCCTAGTGAGATACCTTGCCTTCGCTTGATGAGGGTATGTTTCTCTACCAACGGTGTTAGTTTACCCTGCTCAGCTAACATAGACAGGAATGTGAAGATGAATGGATCGTAGTTGTGGGTCCGTCTGTTGTCATCAATCTGTAGGAAATATGATTTCACATGGACGAGTTAATGGTATTTTCGAGATTGCAGAGCCTTAGACGGTCAATTATTGATTTCTGCTAAAGGATCAACAAGTAAAAAAAATGTCACCATTAGAAAAGAAATACACACAAACTACTTTGTCTTCTTTGGCTCCACAAGGATGTGTCAAAGGCCAATTTTGTGAACTGTCAGACAGGGCCCCATCTTAAAAAGAGTTGATATTATTTGTAACATATTTGTGATTGATATCAATTGCAACTATGTACGTAAGAGATAGGAGACTGCAAACTTGCGATTGATTGAAGATATTGATCGATCACAATTCTTTATAACACAAGGCCCAGGTCTCCTTCTTTGTAGTTTGAAATTAGATATTCTTTTCAGCACTTTTAAAATCTATCTAGAATGAGACAAGTGCTTTCAAGACTATCAAATTGTGTCTCTAAAAATTACCTTGTACTTATTTCTCTTCTCCCGTTCATCCTGTAGTCTCTGCTCATACACACTGATTTCACTCTCTACTCCTTTCAAGACATCAAGAAGCTCCTGCAAATAGGTTTAAAAAAAACACATTTACAGGAATCATGTAAAGTAAAATTATATGTAGGTGAATGGCACAGAGAAAAAAAAATATAGAATAGAATAGAAATAAGATAAAAATAAGAGAAAGAGAAGGACAGACGGACCAAGATCGATTGGTAACAATATGATTATTTATTTAATTTTCTGCAAAACACATATTCTGTAAATCATTGTTTTCTGACCAATAAAACTTATCAAGATAAAAATAAAAATAGATAATAATAATAATAGTAATAATGGGATTAAGTGAGAGTGAATGATACACGTGTGTTAGATTTTTTACATAAAGTATATAGTTTATCCCTGAGGAAAGCAGAATAAATAGTACCACTATTATAAATATGTGGACACAGTACATTTCATTTTTTTTAATAGCAAGTATCACATACATGTAGCCATGTAAGCAGAGATAGTGTTCATTAAAGCCCATCTGTACTAGTTTGGACAGGGGATTAGACCTCCCTGCAGCAAGGTCACTGACAGGTGGTTATCTCATCAAATCAGCTCTCAATTAAGTTACATAAGAAAAAGAGGATCATGGGGGACCAACAGGCACCGATTAGGCATTGTTTGCTATATAGAGGGTGCAAGTAGCTATAAGTAGGACAGTGGGGCTTTAATACATCTTACCCCTGGTGTAAAGTGCTGAGTATCATCTTGTTTGAGGGCAGCTTTCTTGATCTTTGTCCAGACGGCGGCTTCTCGTTTCCCCGAGCCACGCCCACCTGATCCATCCTTGTTGAAGAGCTGTCTCTTAGCTTGGATGTCAGTATCATCAAAGTCAATACCCGGTCTCTTTCTCAATGACCTTAACCTGTTTAGGGGAGAAAATGGATATATTATATGTCATTTCTGAAAAATTTGGTTGATTTGATACAATTCCACTTTGAACTATGACCTTAGTTATATGAAGCTTCCACATAAGTACATTGACATTATATTTGTTAACCAATTGAACAAAGGCTGTTTTAAGATTGTGGGACATAATGTAAATTGTAAGACATTTTTTTGCATATGGTAGGATCTATAAAGAAAGAAAGCACCAAACAATATCTTGGCCCAATAGGAGGTTAATTTTTTCAAAGTGTGCTATTATCAATTTAATTTTGAATTTGAATTATAGTTTGGGATGCAGAGCTAAACGACTTTGGCAAATAATGTTGCCTCATAGAATGATAATCTGCCTGATGCTGCATATTAATGCCTCAAATAGAATACAAGAGAAATGAAGATCTCATAATTCATACACTCAGGTTTACCTTCCAATATCCAGTCCTCCAATCTCCCCTCCCTCATCGATAATGGCCTGCTTCCTTTCATCTTCAATCTTGGCAATGGCAGCTTCCAACTTATCCCTCTCATCCACGCTAGCACCGGCTTTCCAGGCCTGGAACTTATTGAGTTTGCTTGTGGTTGGACTGCTGGACCTAGACTGATTAGCAGACTTGATGAGAGGAGAGTTGAACGCACTACCCATCTCAGAAGCCGTGTCCGTGCTGTAGTTGCTAGGTGACGGTGATGATGGGATGCGATCCGGTGCCGTGTGGATGGTGAGAGGTTGGCATAAATCTGGAGGAATCTTTGCCGTGAAAGACAGAAGCGTCTTGTTGCTAGTACTTGGTTCTGATTTAATCTCTTGTTTATAAATCTCCTGTTTAATCTCCTGCTTAATCTCCGGTTTAATCTCTGATTTAATCACATCTTCCTTGATCCTCTCACCTTCATTACTCTCATTTTCTTTGGTGTCCTTTTCTTGAGTATCCATTTCATTTGTGTCACCCTTCTTGATATCCTGCTCCTCCTCCTTACATTTTTCCATCTTTGTGCTTTCTACCTTTGCCTCTGTCACATTCTCCACGTCAATAATCTCCACACTCTCTGTCCAGCTGCCTCCACCGGCATCATTGCTATCCGTCTTCACAACTATACAAACATTGCCTTCATCCTTTTCTGGTATCTCACCCACGCCCTCAGCACCTTGCTCCTGTCTATCACTTGGTCCAGCCTTACTTTGGTCCTCTTGAAAAGACAACTTTAAACTCTTGTCCGAACCCTTGTCAAGGCTCTTGTCTTCCTCACTCTCAGATTCTGCCGAGTCTGTATTGGGACTTGACATTGATTGTTCATCACATGACAGAGGAGATTTACAATAGTTGTGACTGTCAAGGGCTGCCGGTAATCTAAGAAATTAAAAGAGTAGAGCAAAACACAAAAATTACTAATAAACTCACTAAATATGATTAGATATGTAATTCAGTCATTATTTTTTTACATTTAATATTTTTGTAAAAAGAACTTTATGTAATACAACCACTGGAACTGGGACATTATAAGGTTAACCTTTTCTGTCCCTGGTTTTCTAGCTGTTATTATTTGTTGGTATCTATACTGGCTCAATTGTCTGTTTCTGATTCATTATGTATTTTCTTTATTGTCACATAAAATAATAAGCAGATGCAACAAACATATGTCCATAATTGTAGAATAATAGATTACATGATCATTCTATCCGATCAAGTAATGTACATGATAAGAATCTATTATGGTAGAAATACTGAGACAATTGTTAATCCTTCAGATTCAAACGTCCAAATCTTGTTTGAAGACATCAAGGTATTAAACACTTTAAATAAGATATTGATTAGATATAAGCTCTTACTTGTACACCACAGGTGTTGGGCTTGGACCTTTATCCATCTGGGCATGCTTCTTCTTCTTTTTCTTCTTTTTCTTTTTCTTCTTTTTGACTGAAGTGATCTCCTCTACATGTTGCCTGTATGTGTGCTGAGAGGTGAAGTTTGGGAGGTTCTTTGCAGAGTCACCTAGATGATGTTCAGATGATGCTGATTCTCTGTGCTCTTTAGATGTGTCACATGTTGCATCAAAAACTCTGGACAACTTTAGTGATAGTTTCCCTGATGGAGGTTTTTGTGTGGACTCCACAAGCTGTATATCATGGAAAAAGAGTACTTTAGTTCTAGTAGAATTTGTAATAATTGTAAGAGTGAATTCCCATAAGACGTTCTATTGTTTACTGTAGATTGAATAAAAAGCAGGGTGTCTTTATACAATGTCATACAAATTAAATAATATAATTAAATAATGTAAAAGCAGAACTCTTATGAGTAAGACACTTACCCACATTTTCAAATGGTTCATATTAGCAAAATCATTGAAATTACAACACTAAATTTTGCAAATCAAGAAAGTGTTTTGATTAATTTTTTTAAAAGGCTGTCATTAACAGCAACACACCCACACGTAGTCACACGTACGTACACACATAAATAAAAAATGTTAACAAAAGGTTCCTTGTCTTACAATACATAATTCTCATGAATGATTTACTTATCATCAGAATGGCAAAGTGAAATGGTCTACTGGGATATAGAGTATATAAAATAATTATGTTGTTAACAGAAATGTTAAAAAGGAAGTTGTCTATGATTTCATATCATATATTTACCTGATTAAGGGTCTGAAGTAGAATCTCTCTATTTGATCTGAGTGTAGAGAGCTTCTGTTCTATGGCTATCTTCTTGTCTGCTACAACAGCCATCAAACTAAACCTGATGTCAGATGAACCACTGGAATGTAATAAAAGATACACATTATTTTCAAAGAAATATAGACTACTATGAAATCCTTTTATAAAGAGAAAAAGTTTTTTTTAAAGAAAAAAATCCCCACAGCAGAAAAAAAAAGGACAATCAAAAAGTTTGATACTGTGCACTACTGGACTAAAAATTATATTTTTTAAATACAAACGAAATAATATGAAACCTTTTCAAAGAGAAAGATGCACTTTTAATAACAAAATCACCATAATAGGAAAAAAAAGGTAATAATCAAACAGTTTGATATGGTGCATTTGTCTAATACAAATAATATTTAAATAAATATTTACTGAATAATATGAAATCATTTTCAAAGAGAAAGAAGTATTATTAATAAAAAATCACCATAATGGAAAAAAAAGTGAAAAACTAAACATTTTGATATGGTGCCCTACTCTACTACCATGGACAACTACTGGTTGATGCCTACCCATAAGTCATGAAAATAAACGAGAGAGAAGTACACAATGACTACTGCACAGCCAAACTAAATAAAATGTTCACTTACCCTTCATTCTCAAGTCTATCAGCAATAACTCTCTGGAACTTAGCAGTCCATTCTTCTTTCTCATCCCAAGGCCCTTTAATCAGAATCAAACAACTTAGCTTTTAAAAAAAAATGAAAAACACAGTTCTGGCCTTAAGAAGAGCATCATACAAAAAGCTCTTTTTAAATTTTACATGTGTATATCTTTATTTTTAATGTACATTTCCCCCAAAATTCCAATTTATAATTAACATTCATTAAAATCAGTGGCAATATCTCCATTCAGATGAAGAAATTTGGAATTTAACATTACGGTAGTTTGGGGAGCGACGGGGACACATAAATGACATGCCACTATTCAAAGTACCTGGTAAATGTAAAATTTGGCATGTGGCATATCTGGACATCAATGACATAACACATCATAGAAAACTTAACAATTTAAAGTAAACACAGAATTTATCCCAGAAAGTTTTTAAGTGAAGATCAACGTACCATGATCCAAAGGGCCACGTTTGAGTCCATCCAGTTCATAGAGCCTTCCTCCTATAGGGACGTAGCTGACGAAATGAAAGGTTTCTCTAGCTCTTGTGATTCCTCCGGTTGCTTTCTCTGGTAACCTTGGAGGTTCGGGGTGAGCATGGGCATTGTGGGCTTGGGCTATCTCTGGTACATTACCAATGGCTTCACCTCGATCCTAGCAGGTAGGAAACAAAATAAGAATGTACCCAGGATCGGGTTTAAGTGCTGATGTTACCAAGACCAAACGCAGACTGTTAATTTCTATTTAAAATATGCACTTGAAAATCAATATAAGGTTAACTGAAGATAGGCTGACACACTTTCTAAAATGATTGACTGGAGGCAAACCTTTGTGGGTATACATTTTATAAGACACTTGATTATTAGACATATATGTGAAGGGTCATTCCATGTCAAATCACCCAATGGTTTTAACCCGACCATTTTTGATTTTCATGAAACTTAGTGTACTTGTTAAGTGTGATCTCACAGCACTAAATCCGAAATTTTAGGTCAATCGGGTGAGGGGTTTGGGAGATATGGCCCCCCAAATTTTGAGATTTTTTCAAAAATGGGGGTGGCGGGCCTACCTTTGAACCCTCGTATTTCGGGACCCAATGGATCAATCTTCACAAAGTTTGTATTGTTGAAAAGGGTATTCAATGAGGATTCCAAATCTGCCGCCATTTTGAAAATTTGTACATGTACTTTGACCTCTTGACCTAAGATTTGACCTTGAAAATGACCTTGTGGATCACGTGAACTTGACAACATTTTTCATGAAATGTAATCTCTTACATGTTCACTAAAACATATAAAAGTTTCAGAGATGTAATATTTTTTGTTTAGGAGCAATAAGGTTGAAAGTATCCATACTAACAGATATTCACAATAAAACCTATTATAATGTATACAATACATGCAATATGCACAGTACAACGTACATCTTCCACATGCTTTTTTGTTCTAGGCATATCCATTCTAAATGTCAGCAGTACTTGAATAGAAATAAGTTCATAAAGGCCTAAAGGGTTAACAGGATGTATGGCTTTAAGCCTCTGGGTTCTAGGATAATTACCCCCCTGAAAAATTAACCCCCAGGAAATGTCCCCCCCCAACCCACCGCCCCAAAGGACAATTACCCCCCCAAGGACTATCACACCCAGAGGACAATTACCCCCCAGAAAATTACCTCCGAGGACAATTACACCGTAGGACAATTACCCCCCCCCCCCATTCGTTAAAGGGGAAGTCCATCCTGATAATTGGTTTTTTTCAAAGCAGATTTTTTTTGGGAGGTAATTTTCCTTGAGGGGTAATTCTCAGTGGGGGGGGGGGGGGGAATTGTCCGGGGAGTAATTGACCCGGGGGGGGGGGGGGACAGATTGTCCTAGGAGGTAATTGTCTGGGGTTAATTGTCCTCTGGGTGTGATAGTCCTCGGGGGTAATTGTCCTTGGGGGGGGCGGGGGGTGGAGGGGGGGTGGGGGGACATTTCCTGGGGGTTAATTTTCCAGGGGGGTAATTATCCTAGAACCGACTCAGAGGCCTAAAGCCATACATCCTGTTAACCCTTTAGGCCTATATGAACTTGTCATTTTATTTCTATTGAAGTACTGCTGACATTTAAAATGGATATGACTAGAACAAAAAAGCATGTGGAAGATGTATGTATGCATATTGCATGTATTGTATACATTATAATAGGGTTTATTGTGAATATCTGTAAGTATGGATACTTTCAATCCTTATTGCTCCTAAACAAAAATTATTATACCTCTGAAACTTTTATATGTTTAAGTGAACATGTCAGAGATTACATTTAATGAAAAATGTTGTCAATGTCACGTGATCCACAAGGTCAATTTCAAGGTCAAATCTTAGGTCAAGAGGTCAAAGTACCCCAAAATGGCGGCAGATTTGGAATCCTCATTGAATACCCTTTTCAACAATACAAAATTTGTGAAGATTGACCCATTAGGTCCCGAGATACAAGGGTTCAAAGGTAGGCCCGCCACCCCCATTTTTGCAAAAATCTCAAAATTTGGTGGGCCGTATCTCCCAAACCCCTCACCCAATTGACCTAAAATTTGGGATTTGGTGCTGTGAGATCACACTCAACAAGTACACTAAGTTTCATCAAAATCAAAAATGGTCGGGTTAAGATTTTCAGATTTTTTGGGTGATTTGACATGGAATGACCCTGAACAACCTTAAAGGTAGCGTTTAATAATGTTAAATCTGAGATGCACGACCCTACGCGTTATCAGTGTCTGTGATATAGTGTAATATTCGCGTTATCAGTGTCTGTGATATAGTGTAATATTGAAGCCCTAAAAAATATTGCGCTTCAAAATGATCATGAAGTGCTTCAAAAAAGTAAAAATCTTTGAGTGACAGGTTTTTACCATACTCTTTTTTGCCAATAGACTGTAGTGTTATAAAAAAACGTTGGGAAAACAGTTTTGAAATTTTGAATTCCAATCATTAATACAATGTATCTTGATAATCAGACAGCTGATCGGCTTGTAAAAGTCATGGGGTTCCTGACTGACCTAAAAGTTTATAATTATGATTAAAGCTTGAGCTAAATTCAGGATTTTGTTCAGAATCTGAGACAAAGTTAACCAATCCCTTTAAGCACTTACAATTCTTTTTACAAATTCTAAAACTTCAGTTTATGTTCTTGTCTACAAAACCCCAGCAGATAGAAGGAGGGATAGGCTCTTACCTCTGGGCTGAAGTTTTTCGTAAACTCCTTGAAGTTTGATAGAGTTTTCCCCAAAGTAATGTCTTGGCAGTTGAGGAGTATGCTTAGTAGAGCATGTGTTGCACAGGAATTTGGTACCATCTAAATACAGCAAATGGAATAGATCACAATTAATATTTATCAAATTGCTATCAATACAATCCATTACATGAGGTAATGGAAAATGAAATAAACATGTATCATGTACCGGTACTCAGAACATACAGATTATGATGACAAAATATTCTTGTGAATGATGCTATTACAATAAATTGAGTGGCAACAGTGTTATCAAGATCGTAACATTTTCCTTTCTTTCAATTTTCAATTATTAATGCTGCAATAGGCTTATCTACATAATGATAATTCCATACCATGAAATACATATTTAAGATAATGAAATAAATTGCTATTTTGTAATGATATAAAGCTAGAAGAAAAACAAACTAAATGACTACATGAAAGTTAATCAACTTTTATCAAACTAGGCCTGAGCTCACCTGATGGGCAAAGAACATGTCTTTGAGAAGGCCTGGATTAGTGACGTATGCATCATCGGCTATAGACTGAACCTTACGTCTCGCTCGACGTTCTTCAATCCATTTAAAGAGAAAGATAAATCCATAGACCGGTCCATCTATAGGCTTCTGAAGGTCATATACCTCCTCAACCTGTACACCTTTCGTTCCTAGATTCGATGAGAAGTTAGACCACATATTTCAGAGCTGGATCATGTTTGAGAAATCTTTGGGGGTTGGAACACTAGTACAAATGACAATCGGCTGAGTAAAACCAGTACCCACTGGTCAAAAAGTATTACGGCTTAATTTTACATGTTCTTAAATCAAATCAGAGAATCAATAGAAAAGGGAAGGTACAAATATGATTGTACTCATGTACATTTCATTCCTCCTCTTATTCCTCTTCTGAATTAAACTATGAGCATACCATACATCTTTTATTGCAAGGATTTTAAAGATTGACGATTTAACAACTCCCTACTAATGTATATCAATTATAATTTTATGGCCATCCTTTACGTCAGTAATGTGATGCATATGATATCATGTTTTCCTTAAATCAGTAATTCAGTATAAGTATTTAACACTACTAGACATTTATAATATCACATAAAATATTCATAATAAAGTAAAGAACTATGTTTTTATACTTTATGTATGCATATTCTCAGATTTTACTGTATCTTTATGCTTTGTATTTGACAATGTCTTTTGAACAATTTCAGCATCTACCTGCATGTTCAATGAGTTTTATGACAATAAACCTATTCAATTCAATTCAATTAAAAACATGTAACACTCAAGTATGTAAAAGAAAGTTGTTTATAATATTATTGACCATGCTGACCTAGATGTCAGATAGAAGTAGACAAATAAGTAATGTGGTTGATATTCAAGTATATACAAAAATCAGCTTACCAAACTCTTGGACAAGAAGAGTGAACACACCTGGAAATTAAATGAGATAAAGTAAAGACTTTAAAGATTAGACTCTAAATGACTTTATCAATTTACTTATAGTCTAACAGTTTTTAGACTTAAACTGTAAGTAACAGCTACCTAACTAAGAGTTCAGGGGGCCATTCCTCAAAACCGTCAGACAACCCATTGAAACGTGTGTTATAGATTCCGAGAAACTGGCCCCGGCCCGGCCCCGGACATTATTTCAACTTCAAGAAACCGTCATAGACTAAGTAAAAGTTCACCGGCATTCTATTAACGCATGTGTTATAAACACGAACATACATTTTAACGGGGTGTTGCCTGTTGGTGAACTTGTACATTTATTAATTATGATGACTTCTCCGATCCCGTTTCGAATAGAATCAGAGCCAGCGCTAGACCGAATTTTCCGTCTCTTTCGTTCGTTAGCCTCTTATTGGGGTAGGGTCGGCCGGCTCTCTCTTTAGAGATGGAAGCCGTCTATACACATGTCCTTGCTAACGCCACGATCTAAATCAATCTCATCCCTTCTAGTCTACGCCGAAGGCAAAATGATTATGAAGGAAAAACTGTGCGCCATCTACACGTTCGTAATGGCGTTATCACAGTTTTTCCTTTATAATCATTTTGCCTTCGGCGTAGACTAGAAGGGATGAGATTGATTTAGATGACTCCGGCAGCGAGAGTTTAACACACCTTGCAAGATTTTCAACACGGCTGTCAATTTAGACCCGTAATTTCCTTAAAAGGGACCATTAAACGGATTATACAGTCAAGTAGGTAAGTGGAACCGAGGTAGTAAAACCTTCTCCTAATTTTAAATAATCAATGCATGAGGTAAAATGACATTTTGGGGGATTTTGGGGGCAAAACGCTACGACCAGAACTGGTCGTGGCGTTAGCAAGGACATGTGTATAGACGGCTTCCGTCTCTAAAGAGAGAGCCGGCCGACCCTACCCCAATAAGAGGCTAACGAACGAAAGAGACGGAAAATTTGGTCTACGCCAGCGCATGCCGGCGCGCCCAGTTGTCCGTTTCCATTGACATCGAGAAGCAACTATTAAAGGATAATAGACCTAAATCATTCTTTTAAATGGTTATATCTACATGAAGTAAACATAAAACTAGAGAAAGTCAATCCACGGAAAGCCAATACATTGTTGTTGTTTTATTTCAGTCATGCACGGGCGTTGCGGCCTATTCGCCGCTTATCTCTCTCTGTTGTGTTGTTGTCCCTCCGCTTTTCGGAGATCAGCGAGTTTATCGCATTCGAAGTAGTAGGCTGCTGTAAATATATTATAGAATCCTTAGTTGGAGGGTATGGAGTGCAGGCGATGGGCATGAATTTTGTAAAGATAGTGAAGTGTCATCTTTAAAATAGAATCATTGACAGTGGAGGGAAGGTATCATGTTATTCACTTTTTGTGGCACAATTATCAATATGTGGGACCATTATAATATTACAAAGAAAAAACAAACTTTGATTACGCCATTAAAAATCATTATAAATAATAAAATACCTGGATCACTTTCAAGTTCAAGCCATTCTCCAGCCATCATTGCTAATAATAGATGGAAGTCAGACTATATTCGACCTCTATTCTCACTCTCAAGTCGCATCTTTTTCACTTCAGAAAAATCATAAGCGCGTATGATCTATGGAAAGCTGTCTGGTATATTTATTGAGTATAGAAAATACAAGCACATGCCCGCAGAAGCCGTTATTTTTTGTTTTAAAGTCATGGTTTGGAATATGATCCTTCTAAACCAAATTTGATGGCTGTTATTAAGTAATGTAAAAGTAATCATTACACGTAGACAGTATTATTTTCACTATTCTTGGTTTATCTCAATTTTGGCACGTCATAGTACACATAGTTATTGCAATGCATATCGATGTCATAATTCGTGCACACGCATACAATTTGTATTGTTTTGTAAAGAAACAGCTGGAGCAGAATCAATGGGGTAAATTGTAAAGTGAATAGGTAAATATTTTAGAATTTCAAAATAATTGAATAGACTCTAGTTAAGCCACTTTCCCCACCCCTTGATGTTTTGATACTTTTGGTCCTCATGAGTGACGACTTTTTAAAGTATAGATTCTAGACTAATAATTTTGGTTTTAAAATTAAGGGGGTGGGGTTGATTGGATTCGAATGTCGGGCACTCAGTCAGGATCGACCCTGATCATCATCAGGGTACACAGATCCAGTCCATTTGGCATTTTGTTTGTTTGTTGGATTGATTGTTTTCCTTCCTAAGTAATCAAATGGGAGTAATATCAGGATATTTTCAACTATAGCTCACAAATGTCAGTTTTATTAAAGAAATGACCCATATATCAGACGGTTATTTCTGTTTACTCGTGATGTGTACAGCATCGTCTCTTTGCTGAAGTTGTAGGTAGTACTAGTTGTTGGATGTTTTACAATTTATACCCCCTCCCCCATCTTTGTCCATTACTTCCATCTAGTGTTAAAGGACCTATATAGTAGCACCCTTGTCCAAATCATTTTGATCTCCACAAGGAGTATTAACCTGTATTGGGCTGTAAAAGAAATCCAGAACCGAAGAAGGACATTTTTACAATTTGTTTAAATTATATAATGCAAGCTAGACTATGTAACTTTGTAATACTTTTCTTTCTTTCAATTATACTGTAGATATACTTCTAAGTTCTACTTCATTACTTCTTTGTCGAATGATGTGGAACTTCCATTGAGGCAGAAATGGGGAATGTTCAGCTACAAGTGAATGACTTTACACCAGTGCGACCTGATGAGAGGAAAGAATTGAAGCTCACCAGGAAGATAACGAGTGCTGATTATCAGAAAGTAAGGGCCTAGTGTAGGGAAGCTTTAGTCTATATTTGACATTTTGTTAATGAACCCAATGACTACTGAATTCTCACACAGCTCATAGGTTTAATACAGGAACTACCTGGTTCCTGTAGGCAGTGGGTTAATTTTGTTTTTTGACATCTTGTCTTTCTCAATAAAGGTCAATTTAGTCTTAATACCAATAGTTGAATGTTATAGATCTAGCAGCACATTTTTTGTAACTGATTTTTTTATTAACAAAAATTAGAACAAAATGCAAGTATCCTCTCATTTATCTCTGCATATATATTTGATCACTTGTAGTATAAAAGTTTTTGTGTACCGTATGTGTTTGTAGGGAGGCTTTCTTTTTAGCTGTTTTTTTTTTAGGGGGGGGGGTGGATGTTTTGTTGTTTTAATTTCCAGTTTATTATAGTTTATTTGTTTTTAATTTTCCGTCTAGCATGTAGCTGGTGAGGATTTAGAAGGAGCCTTGACTGAGTTACCATGGGCTCTGGTAGACTCCATCTCACTCTTTGAACACATGGATGCCAGCTTCAACCACATATCGGTCATTCCACCGGAGATACCGCTCCGTCTCCCGCATCTCTCCTACCTCAACATGAGCCACAACCGCATCCCTGCTCTACCGGACAGCTTCTCTCTCCTCTTTCATCTCAAGACGCTGCTCATTCATCACAATGAACTTGAACATCTCCCAGATTCCTTCATCCATCTGGTAAAGCTCGAAAAGCTGGACGTATCCAGCAACAAACTGAAGTCTTTACCGGAGAATATAGGGGTCATGGAGTCGCTGCATAAGTTGAACGTCATCGATAATTCATTAACACTGTTGCCTTTGTCTCTTGGGAAGTCTGGAACGATAGAAGTGCTGCTGGCGTCCAATAATAAATGTGCATCACCTCCACAGAGTGTGTGCGATGAAGGATCAGAAAAGACATTGCGGTTTCTTAGGAAGCAGTCTGAAAATGGGTACATTCTCAAGAAAAGCAATACCGGAAACGTCTTTAAAAGATGTAGAGGTATATATATATCATTATTCTTTCATTTTATCGCATGATAATTGAAAAAAATTTGCTACATGTATCATCTTCAGACATATTCACTTTCGTTAAACATGTTTAACATTGTTATTTAATTACTGTCTGTAAGAAAAAATGATTTTTTTTTTTTTTTTTTAATTGCCCAGATGAACCAACATTGATGAAAGAAACCTTATACCACCTCTTCATACTAGATTGATAAGTTCTTGAAGGCATACATGTACATGAAGAAATTTCAGTAATTTCTAGAATTGAATAAATGTTCTACCTTATAAATCATAGTTGCTATTAGTAAATGTCTTGATATACTGTTCCCCTATAGCAGGAAAAGATCTTATCCAAACTTTTTCAGAAACACATTTTTATTCCATTCAAGAAAATTGCCACAAGCTAAAAAGCGGGCACTTCATCACTCCCCAATTTCTATTGAGGGTTTCTTTTAATTCATCATACTGTACTATATTCTGTGCACTGTATCATAGGTGATGTATTGCAGTCACGTGTTGCCAATCCACAGTGTGCACAGGCACAGTATGCCCAAGAGCTGACAGAGACGACAAATACTAAAAGCAGAATCCGCACCCCTCTTCGGCCCCCTCCTGGGGCTACTACTCTGGAGGCAGATGAGCTCATGGATAAAGTGGTTGGTAAGTTTGGGCTATTTCTATTGGGTTCCGTGCAGTTTAGGATGTGTTAATGTGAATGAATTGAATCAAAAATATTCACAATTGGTATTTAAAAAAAGCGAATATTCTAAGATAATAACAGATTTCTTACAAAATATAGGTGTTTTTTTTTAAACGTAGAATAAACAATTCTCAGTAGACCAGATGATCTAATAAGGCCTTTAAGTATAAAAAAAAGAAAAAAAATATGTAATCAGCTTGTGCTGTTAGGGTGTACTACTGAATCACAAGCAAAAACAACAAAAAGGAAAACAACTAATGAATGAATACAAATTGGTACATCAAGTTTTATTTGAGAGAGTATCTAGATTGATAAATTGCAATATTGTAACATTCTAGTCCAATATAAATTTCTCTACTGAGAATATCATGAAACGTGCCAAATTTCAAATCTCATCATTTTCCTTGATGTTTATCTCCGTTAGGTCTGCTGTATGGTGCTGCTATTGGTGACGCAGTTGGTCTGTGTACTGCTTGGATGACACAGGATGAATGCAGGTTTCACTATGAAGAAGATACTCTTCATCCTGGTCAGAGGATCAGTGATAAACATAGACTTCAATGGGCCAAGGGAGACTGGACTACTGCCTTTGATCAATTGGTAAGATAACAGATTTCAGGAAAGAACTTCAGTCTTTGTGTGTATTTAAAGGTATGTGGTGACTATTTTTCTTGGAGCAGATACGTGTATTCAATCAATTTTAATTCATTTAGAAATGATATCAGTTGCCAGTGATAATTATTGTGAAGGAGATCTATTTCT
The DNA here is from genome assembly GCA_035222895.1 of Strongylocentrotus droebachiensis. Taxonomy (NCBI): domain Eukaryota; kingdom Metazoa; phylum Echinodermata; class Echinoidea; order Camarodonta; family Strongylocentrotidae; genus Strongylocentrotus; species Strongylocentrotus droebachiensis. The sequence continues at coordinate 721,150 of JAVYIG010000154.1, read as the reverse complement.
CATTACAGATTGAAATGATTGAAATGATTGAAATAATGAGATTGAAATGATCTCATTGTTAGATTGAAATGATTAAATGATCTCATCATGATATTGAAGTGATGAGATTGAAATGATGAGGATTGATATGATTGAAATGATCTCATTGTTAGATTGAAATGATTAAATGATCTCATCATGATATTGAAATGATGAGGATTGAAATGACTGAAGTGATCTCATTGTGGGATTGAAATGATTGAATGGTCTCAATGTGGATTGAAATGATTAAATGGTCTCAATGTGGATTGAAATGATTGAATGGTCTCAATGTGGATTGAAATGATTAAATGGTCTCAATGTGGATTGAAATGATTAGAATGATCTCATTGTGTGATTGAAATGTTTGAATTATCTCATTGTGAGATTGAAATGTTTGAATTATCTCATTGTGAGATTGAAGTGATGAGATTGAAATGATCTCATTGTGAGATTGAAATGATTAGAATGATCTCATTGTGTGATTGAAATGATTAGAATGATCTCATTGTGTGATTGAAATATTTGAATTATCTCATCGTGAGATTAAAGTGATGAGATTGAAATGATCTCATTGTGAGATTGAAATGATAAGATTGAAATGATTGAAATGATGAGGATTGAAAAAATTGAAACGATCTCATTTTGAGATTGAAATGATTGAAATAATCTTATCATGAGATTGAATGATATGCTGTTTTGCCTTTTTTTCCTTCCAGGTTCTGACCTTGGACTCCATTCTCCAATGGGCTGGTGTGGTAGATGAATTAGACTTTGCCAAACGACTTGCTCATTGGTATAATCATGGCTTTCCGGAGCTTGGTGATACCAAAGGATTTGAAGGATTCAGTAATACTGTGGCTAAGGTAGGAGAGAAGTTTCTTTGCTCTTTTCAATTTATAGGATGAAGAGGGAAAAAGGGGGAATTCCAGTATATTCATATTTTCAAAGTTTATTAAAGAGAGAAGATCAAGAGGGAATAAAATGAAGTGAAGAAAGTTTAAATTAGAAATGGCACAAGAAAATGATGCAAGTTAAATTTTACAACTATTAGTAATTAAAGTTTATCTATTCACTTTATCCATGTACATGTATCCTTAACTTGCAAAAAGCTTTATAGAAAAAGTATTATCAGATTATATGATATATATATATTATATATTATCCATTCACCTAAACCATTAAATACCATTAAGGGAGCTTATAACAATTATGAAAGGATGTATGAATTGAATCACATTGGATGGAAACCATATTACAGGTGGGATATATTACAACAAAAATCATGAAATTTGGGTTTAAAGTATCTTGTTAAAAAGAAAAATATCAAACCATTGTATACTAAGCCTGAAACAACTCAGGCTGTGGTTCAAAGAGAATATGTATCATACTTTAATTAGATTTTATTCAATACAATTTGTTATTGATAGCTTTTGCTTTTTTATTGTCCTCCACCCAGGTGATAGCCAACCCCTTGTTCTGTCAAGAACCCAGTGCCATAGCTAGAGGTTTGTGGAACAGGAACTACGATTGTCACGACTCTGATTCCTGTGAACATCTAGCTGATAACTGTGCCATAGTAAGAACAGCTATCCTTGGAGTGCCTCATTTCTACAGACTAGAAGAGGTCGAGGAGAATGCTTTAAGGATATGTACAGCGACACACCAGGATCCAAGGTAGGAAACTTATTTTAACATTACGTTTTTGTCTCGCCTGCATAACAAAAAAGCAAGACATAGGCGCTGCTTTTCCGGTGACGACGGCAGCGGCAGCAGATCAAAACTTAACCAAGGTTAAGTTTTTGAATTTTTAATATCATTTTGAAAGAATGAGTTCTTATTGAATGAAACTTGTACTAAAGCGTTATTAAGTATCCCAATCATGTGAGTAGAATTTCAAGTCACTAAGTCTAGGTCAAAGGCCATTTTAGGTCAGTAGACTTGGATTAGGTTTTTCACAACTTAATATAAGAATTAATTCATCCATTTTTGTTATTTGTTCATATTTCATGAAGTTATCAATCTTGTTACAAATAATAGTTAATGATTCTTCTGATGATTTTTAGTCAATATTTACTTTAAAATGCTGATTATGTTCAGAGAATTTCATTTTTTGGGGCCTGCCAATGAGCCATTTTGTCTATAAATAATGTTCCAACCTCAATTTTTCATCATATCTAATTGATTAATACAGGCGAGACCACCGAGAGCATTTCCCTTGTTTATTATTATTGTTATGCTTACTTTAAGTATCTCTTGGGCCTCTTGCATAACAAAACAAAAATGTTCAAGCACAATTTGACTTTCAACCAAACAGTATCATGTCAACATTCTTGTCAGTCCTCCAGACTTTCCTGTTCCCAGGCATGACATCATCTCAAGAAAATAATGCTAGCAAAGACAGGGGAAACTAAACTCAGTCAGACACTCTAAGAACATTGAATTTGTGAGAGAAATTGTTGAGAAAATGCCATGAGCACCCAGCAGATGAAGAAATACAAAGAAGCCATTATTATCATCATCATCATCATGTTATTAACACTTTGGAGACGACGGGCTTCTACAGAAGCCGAGCGAGTTGTTAAGTCTGTGACGACGGGCTTCTACAGAAGCCGAGATATATTCCTAATATGTTGACAAAGTTTTCCAGCTTATTATTACCTATTATGTGCTAAAGTTCTTTGAATTATTATTTAGATATATTCATTTATCTCATCTATTAAAAAAATAATATAGTTACGTAGAAAAAAAACTAGAGAAAACGTGATATCATTTCAACTTTACTCTAATTAGTGTTCGGATCGAAAAAAGGCCCGAAATGCCCGTACAACTGGAGGTACGCGTCCGTCTGTTCTATATTCTTGCGAGGATTCTTGCTTGACGCTACTTCCAAGTTCCGTATGCACCCTTCCGCATTTCAGATATTCGAATTACGGTTTCGACCCTGATTACTTATTTATATTTATCTACCCTACCGGTGTGGCATTTTTTTCATCATATACTAATCTAAGCCATATCGATGTAGGGTATTTACATGACAATACGCTGTTCATTTTATGAACTTGACCAATTTAGCGAATCATTCATGTATGGACCTCTTTTATGAAAGGCTTATCCCCCACCCTAAGAGGAACAAAAGATTGTAAAGAAGTAACTACTCTGGAAGTTTACCGTTTTGAAAGAAGAGGATGTAAGCCTAAACGTAGGCCAATAGGTCAATCTACATGACAATACAAACAACCTTTCTAACTTATATACCTTTACGAGGGCATGAGACTATTTTAGAGCAGGTTTGAGTAAAATATCTTGATCAACCTAAAGCTGGTCTTGGTTTGAGCGGGCATATGAAATGTTCAAATGTTATGTTCTGAAAAACGACCCCTTACTCTTCCTCTCTCTCCCCACGGAATATCACTCTTGTCTTGAGCAACTCGGGCGGTATAGCCACGAATATGAGACTTTTCCTGGGCAAAGATGCTATCATTGTTGAAGAAAAAAAATGCAAGGCAACATAAAAACAAGTTTTCTGGCAATGAAGAAAAGCGAGTGCAAGATGAAGAAAATAATTTGTATTATCATTACTATTTTATTACAATATTGTAAGCATCATCATCATTATTTCATGTACCGGTTTACATGTACATGCCATCTACAGAACTAATCATGAAACGAGGATTATCAAAGTTTTATTGACACGATATGTTGAACGTGAACACAGATGGAGACGAAGACAAATAAATTGAATTATCACGTTGTTTGCACTTCTTTCTTTATTGTTTCATAACATAATGAATTACTATATTTTCAATATTATTTATTTTCGAATAAATAAAAGACTACCAAGACTACGGCGATTAACTCCTATATTAGCCACACCCTTTCAAAAAAAAATACAACAACAACGCGATGCGGAAATAAAACACACTGAAGCACAATTCCAATTTCATGAAATTCCTGACGTATTCAGAGAGGGAGGGGAGGAGGGAGACAGAGAGACAAACAGACAGACATAGACAGATAGATAAATAGATAGAGAGAGAGAGAGGGGATTGTGTTGAATTATGATTTTGTTGTAATCTCTGTCATTGATTTAGCTCTTTCCATTACAAACAAAACAAATCAAATATGCATACAAATATTCAATAAATATTTTATTTATACAGCAACCTCATATCAAAATATGGTTCTAAGAGATGTGTAGATAGAGAAACAATAAACAAAATTAAGCGGGAGGCAAAAACTAAAACAAAATGAATATTTCAAATTATGAGAAACGAAGTCGAAAGCATTCAAAGTAAATATTATTTTCGTTTTCGAGAATAAAACAATGTTCATCTCAAAATTCATTTCCCATATGTCCTATATTTAATTTGCACATTTAAAAAAAAAGGCATTTAGTGTAGATCATGGCATAATGTTGGTCAGAATAAAGTTACAAAATGTGTCGAAAACCCATGTAAAACAAAGGCATAGGCCTATTATTTATGGCTCGGTTGATAATCGGCCGAGCTTTAGCAGACGACAATCATTGACAATGGGGAAATGAATGGAGGTATCGACCGATCTGCGCGTGCGGTGGTGCTTACGCAATTTGTTTTGTGAGTGTATTGAAAAGGAAAGACGTGAAGCTTCAGCAAAATAAGACGGCAATTCCCCTAAAAAATAACAGACTTCATTTTTCGTAATGATAAACAAAACTTACATTTTTAGAAAGGAAAAAGTCTGATCTTTAATTTTTACATTTACTAAAAATCACGAAAATGACTGGATGAGGCGCAATGAGCAATGAAAGTAGAAAGCACCGCCAAATTTTCCATTTCTGGCGATGTAACCGAAATCGCTCCGTCACAGGGGAAACAATCGCTGTGCGCGGGCTCGCACTCAAAGGGTTAAGGACTTGTGTTGAATTTTTATGATTCTGCCACCAAATGTTTTCGGGTTGTTTGTCTGTATGAAGTTATGAACGCCGTCCATCCGTCACGTTTTCGTTACTGCGATATCTCAAGAACCATTGAGTGGATTTTAAACAAACTTGGATCAAGTATTTATGAGCATGAAAGGTGGAACTAAATAGATTTTGGGTAGAAGAGGTTCACAGAGGCATAAAAGTGTTAAAAAATGCCAGAAAATATCTTATTACAAGGTTTATTTTTATTTTTCCACATGATATAACATAATCAAATGAATATGAAATATATACAAATTCAAAAACATAATATTAACCAAACATTTTACAAATGATTATGCAATTGTTTAAATTAATTGGCACAGTGGTAAAACATAGAGTGGGGGAGTCTATTAAAAAAGCATGGCTTGTATTTTATAAACCCCTTCAGAAAAGAAACAAATTACAAGTGCTTTGTAATATAATTAGAAAATATATGTATAAAAATGCTTAGGTAATCCCACACCCTCCCCCTCCCACCCCTCAGGCATTACCAGGATAACTTGAAAAGCGTTAAAGCGATTGAAAGCAAACTTGGATGAAATATGAATGAGCATATAAGGATAAACTGATATGATTCTGTCTGGAAAAGGTCAGAGGTCACAGGGGCATATTATAACAAATCTAAAAAATGCCAGAAAATAACTTATTACCGCCGATTACTTGAAATGTATTTAAGCAAATCAAATCAAACTTGGATGATGTGTGAGCGAGCGTGCAAGGATGAAGTGATTAGATTTTGGATGTAATTGGTCAAGGTGAAACATCACTGGGTCGTGAAAGTGTTATAATGCCAGAATTATCTTATTACTGTGATAAATGACCAAACTGGGCTCAAGTATGTATGAATATGAACAGATAAAATGAAAAGTTTGGGACACTGCCTTGTTCAAGGACACAGGTTACATATTTATACACCTGGGTAGTGAGAAGCAGTGTAGAGAAACTACCTTGTTCACGCACACAGAAGTTGTTCCAAGGCTTGAACCCATGACCATTGCATAAAGTTTTGAGTGTTCTTACTACTGGACCATCGTCTGTAAGAAAAAGAATTGTGGTTAGTTAATACCTGTACTGTGTAGTCAAAATATAAAAACAAGTGCATGGTCTTAAAGAATATATAGTATGCTGAAGTTTAAAGGTATGACCTTGTGTTTTCTTACATTTTTTTCATATGTGGTCAGTTGCATTTGTATATTTGGGAATTTATAAAAAAACCATTGTATCTTAATGTTCACAAGTAAATCTTGGAATGATAATGTGTAAAAGAAAATTAATTTGTGCATAATTTTTGTTTAACAATTCTTTTTAATTGTTTTTAATGGATGTTGCTGGAAAGGAATGCAAAGCTCCTTCTCTGAAGTTTCTGTTGGCTCATCATATCTCTTGTGGCGAATTAAATAACATACTTAGGAACCTTTAACCAAAAAACAAGAAGTTTTTTTTTGTGGTTGAAATTTTTAAAGATTTGAAAACTGGAACCACCTGAAAAATTGATTTACAACTCTGATTAGTTACGGAAGAAGAGGCTGGTGATATGAGGGGTGCTTTTCCTAGAGTTTTTAAAATATATGAAATTCTTAGTTAATCTGAACAACAATTTCTATAACTTAAAAAGAGGAATTACATTGTACACTTATCGATGCTATTCGGAAAGGCAATTAGTAGGCTCTTGTAGAGTTTTTAATTAAAATAATTAAACAATAAAAGTTGATTGGTTTGACAAAATTAAAGAAAAACATTAATTGTGAGAGAAGTACAATGACGAGTGCAATTCATCTAATTTTAATAGAACGGAATAGTGATATAAGGGGTACTTTGTCTCAGATTGATTAAAATGTATGAAATTTTTAGTTAAGAACAACAACTTATACAACTTGAAAAGAGTACTTACCGTAGCCTTATTGACGTCATTCTGAAGGATAATTGATAGAAGTTCCAGATTTCAATTACAAAGTTGAATGGCTTGACAAAAATTTAAAGAAAACACTACAAAATATAGTTATTCAGTTATTATAATAAAATTGTGAGAGAAGTGTTTTGATAAGTGCAGCTCATCTGTTTCTAAATTCTTTTTATTGATTGAAAAAACCATGCAAATAAGAGTCTTTTGCGTTAAATACCCACTTGCACGTAAGGCTCTTGACTACCTGTGCCAGCAGCTACACATTCTGATATATAATCTCTTTAAGTTGATAAATCAGGGAAATAATTTCAGTAAAGATGATAGAAACTGGTAGATTAAACGAGAGGCACTTAAAGGTAGGTTATGTCACATTCGCAGGCTAAAAAATGAAAAGGTTAAAGTCCAACAGGATTTGATAGATAATACTTATTTTGAAAATGTCTTTCAGTATAAAAATAATGAGCAGTAGTTGTCAAATCTACTTAAGTGATTGCAATCTATTTAGTAATAGTCTGATTTTCATCCCCTTGTACCGAATTGTTATACATTTTATGCTGCGCATAGATTCAATCATTTTAATTTTGGCCATTACAAGAAGTGGGTTATTGATGTAGACAAATGCTCATGTATGTTTGTTATTACCAAAGAAAAAAAAAGAAGTCAGTTAGTCACTCAATAGTGTCTGACAGTGAAGTCTAGAAATTAAACGGGTTTCCTTGCATAATTTGAATACTAGGACACTGCTAACGTTTGAATTTCACAGATAGGACATACATGACATATTCATAATTCCTGTAAAGTTCTACAGAAATTTGATGTTCGGTTCCAATGGGACATACATGTAGTACCTTTAATGTAAGCACCATCAAAGCAATATGTTAAAGTTGCTCAAGTGTGGGTTCATTGTATATAAAGAGGGCAGCACACAAACTTATGCACGGGAGCGTAATACCCATTTGCTGAGTGGTATGTAGTGATCGCAAAGTTGCCTACTTAACGAACGACTTTACCCACGCATGAACATCTTTTAATGTGATTGCAATAATTCTACAATTTTTTTTCCAGCTAAGTACCATTCAACAAAATGTAACAAAATGTAACAAGCTGTAAACATCACTAATTAACAATGTGTAAAGAAGTTCTGTGCATCAATTCACATGTTTTGGCACGAGCATGAAGATTATATACTCTAGGCCTTTATATCTTCTAATTAAATATGATTATCTTTTTATGGCCAGTTTCATTTGGATGATTGGTTCCATATTGTTATTTTGCCTTTAAATATTAAAGAAAGGAGAGACATGATGAGAGAGAGAGAGAGAGAGAGAGAGAGAGAAAGAGACAGACAGACAGACAAATACATGTGTAAAAAGGGGGGGGGGGGGAGATGGAGGCAAACTTTGTTCATTATTTGACAGAAAAAAGTACTTATGACTCATTTTGTTTTTGCATTAATGAAGTAGCGTCAGGCCCTGAATTTATACCCCGTCGTTTGTGTTGGGATACATTGCAACATTTAGCGAGAAGATGAACAAATGACATGAGAATAGATACAAACAAATATATAAAATGCAACAGATAAGGATGTATTGTCACCAGAGACTCATTAATGGGTTCCTTTTTACACGGTATCTTTTATTATTTCTTGCCCAAATTCTTTGAAAGTGGCACAGTAGCCTACATATAGCATTGACATTGAATTACTAGTCCCCGATGAACCCTACAAATTTGCTCCAATCAAGAGAATGAGCTATTATAATGAATTGGATTAAATTTGTAATCCATATTTATTTTAATGATGTACAGGTGTCAGGCCAGCTGTGCATTCTTATCATCACTAGTAGCATTAATTCTTCAGAAGGACTGCAACTCGTCATCGTCCGAGGATCTTTCCCTGGAGAAGATCATCACCGTGGCAACGGAGATTGGAAGAAAACATCTAATCCATGATGAACACCAACAGATGTTCAAGAAATACTGCTCTGTATCAAGTATTGACAGGTATTATGTATGTTTTCAAACAATCTGCTTTGTATCAAGTTTTGAAAGATATCATATGCATATAAATGTGATGAGTAAATTCTGCTTTGTATCATATCAAACTTATCGAAAGTATATGATATATATAAATGAAGTGATATATATTTTCGTTAAAATGCTTGAACATGTATGATGAGGTTTACTTTGACTGTCTCACGTGGTAATGTATCATTTGAAGTATTTTCAAGTATGAAATCTTACCTTGCTTTTGCATTAATGAAGTAGTGTTCAGGCCCTGAATTTATACCCTGTCTTTTGTGTTTTTATACATTGTGACATTTAGTGTGAAGATAAACAAACTACATGAGAATAGATATGTTTTCAAATATGAAATCTTACCTTTTTATACCATATATCATCTGCTGAGAGATAGAAGGGCTATATTTGTAATTTGGTTTTGTAGTATGTGGGGAAATGTTGCTTGTCAATTATTTTCTTTTTGCACAATTATATTAATAAATCTTAAATTATTTTAATTACTTAGTAATTTCTAAGGCTCTTCATACAATTATTGTCACTCATATGTACTGTTCCTACCCTTTAAACATCTTTAAGCACATATTCTTCTAAAGTTGAATAGTTGATGTATTTTGAAAATGTGTCAAACCTCAAGACACGAATCCACACAGGAATGTCTTCTTTGACAAGTACATGTGCGTGCATGCTCCAATAGAGTTTTAGAGCATAATATTTTTCATAGATTTTTGAAAGATTTTATTTTATCAGATCTATATGAAATCCTCTTTGCAATTTTAGAAATGTTTATTTACAAGCGACCAGGGAAGCGTTTCTCAAAACTGTCATAAGTACAAGTTTGTCAACGACCCATTGTAATGCGTGCATTAGATTTAATACGTATTCGAACTGGATGTCTGTGAACTTGTTCTTATGACGGTTTTGTGAAACAATGCCCTGAATCATAGAATTTTACTTGGGCAAAACAATTTTTTCTCCTTTCCATAAAATACGTACATACATATTATTAATAGCGGTTAAGTGCATGATAAAACATTCAAAACGTGGATGGAATTTTATGATTTGTCTTTACATAAGGTATTTAGAACGCCTCATTATAAAGAACCCTCAGTGATGCAACAACACTTAAGTATTTTGTTTGATGATATTAATTTGAAATATTTACAGTTTGACGTCACTTGATGTCAACAAACCCAGTCACACATTCAGACCAGTGGCCACTTGTTTAGCAGCTCTCAGGATGTCTAGCACTTCAAACTTCAGGTCTGTCAAAAACAACACCATTTATTTGTCTGTCATTTTGATAATTGCAAAATAAAGTAGTTAAAGGCATTTTGAATGGCAATTTACATCAATCACAAGTAGTTTGTTAATTCTACATGTAAATATTGTCATTGTATTTTGTTAATTGTTCAAGGTGATTATCTTCAGAATTTTATGCTTTGTTTTTTTACTAATATGTAAAGTGAATGAATGGAATACATTTTAGCATTTCATAGAATCATAAAACCACCTGTTACCTCAACTCTGTGACATAATATTAAAACAAGTAATCTCTAATCACTCCATATATTTCTTCATGATGTGAGCATTACAAAATCCAATTATTATTTTCAGATGCTTAAATGTTTTGAAATAATGATAAAATGATTAGAATAAGTTGTGCAATTGGTCCTTGCAAACAAGTATAAAAATTGTTTCTAGTTGTGTTTCAAATGCAAAGGTCGTGTATGATAAGGTTAATGTGATAATGATTACCAATTTTGTTGATAATAATTAAAGTAATGAGTGAGAGATATTTATATTGCTATCCTCTCCTAGAGGGTCACTGCTTTCAAGTACAATTCAACGTTCCTTGTCTGATACTGTAAATGTAATAGTTTGAAATTTGAATGCATTTTAACGGGAAGGGGGGGGGGGGGGTAAGGAATCATAATCTTTGTCCAGATGAGTCATGTATCTTTTCCCTTTTCACCTAAATATTTTCTGAAGTTATATTGTATTTGAAGTTGTACTGTATCATTTCATTTTCTAAACATGTAGGGACTTTTTTTTATCGCACTCAATGCTAATTTTGTCCATAAAATGTCCATTCTACTGTCACTAATTTTTTTTTTGTGCAATTGCTTTTCAACAGGTCATTGATAACACAGATTACGATGCAAGGAGGTGATAGCACCCATAATGCATCAGTGGCTGGCGCTGTTTTAGGCTGTTGGTTCGGCTTCAAGAATCTACCGCCCTCTTGGGTCCGTTGCTTCAAGAAGAGTCACACAGCGTGGCTAGACGTGAAGATCAACGCTCTTCTAGACATGATGGGGCTTCCTTGAATTGGTCTGATGTTGCCAGGATACAGGTTAGGTCATCCAGGTCAAAGGTAGCCTTTAAACAAGGCCACTTGTCTGATAGACGCCGAGCGACTAAAACGAGACTAATCGCGAAAACCCAAGTGAACGCGAGAGCGAGGAGCCCATCCTAGTGGCCTTTATCAATCTGATTTGGATTTCTTATGTTAACCCTTGTTTCCGACTAGAATTCGCTCCAGAAAATGGAGCGTTTAATCAGCGAACGTATCCTCGCACGACGTCAGCATAGTAGTATCCATCACACACACACACACACACACACACACAGTAAACTCTACGTAGTGCGAACATGGACCTACATGCTATGGACTATTACGTACGTGCTAAGACCACTGACCTCTACATGGAACGAATCACGAACGAAGCCAACTGGGAGATCGCCGTTCTGATTGGTCAATAAATCCAAAGTAGGCGTATTGGCATGTTAATATGTATCTATGAATAATGCATGCGCATCAGTGAAACCCACTTTCCAAAAGGCCTCGTGACGTTCCGTCACTCGGTCGCGCGTTCACTCCGGGTATCTAGACTCATCTCAGCCGCTTAGAGTCACGAGGCCTTGTCAAAAGGCTAGGTCAAAGGTGGTTGCAAGGGTTCACAGGGGTCATACATATAAATGTAGAAGTCAATTAAGTATACCATAATGACACTATTTACAGGGTATAAATGTATTTTTGATAGATGTATCAATCTTTCCTTTATGACACAACATAAATCAAACAATCAATTTATTTTATTTTTTGGGTTACCAGGTATATCTTCAAATGACATTGTTTTATAAGAGCACTAAGGGTGCTCTTTATTTGTAACAAGTTTTTGGTAAACTGACAATTTTCTTATGGCCTATGAGAATTGGATTCCTTCACTCTATGATTTGCTGATAATCAAAACAATGCTCACTCGATGCTGTAGAAGATCACTTTGGCTCACAGCAGACAAAATATGCTCTATACACTAGATTATTTACCTTACAACCAGCTACATGTACACATTATATATATACTATATATATACATGTACCTCATCTTTACTCATGTTTGTTAAAATACAATAATTTCTTTTATAGGGAAGAGACATCTAGTTTGTTGTACTTAAATGTCCACACATACCATTTAATGAAAGGTAGTGTATAATGTGTATTACTTTGTTTGGCAACTACAGTTGTGCTGACATTTATGATGCTCATCATTAAGCATCACTAGCCTAAAATATCAGATCAGAACAACTTCTGAAAAAATTGTTTTAGAACACATGATGTTCATTTCAACTTGACTAGAATGTAATACTAGAATTAAGAGATTCAATTTTGCTTAATGATAGGTATCCTTGCCGATTGTATTGAATGTGATTAATACTTGCCAATATGAAGAAAAAAAGCTGTATAAAAATGCCCAGTATAATAAATATTATTTCTTTTTCTTTGGATATTTCAGAAATAAATGTAGATTCATAATTAGATAAATACATTAATATATTTCTTGTGTTGTGAAAGAATTATCAAAACTTCTTTAGATTTTCCATCATAATTTATTTTTATTTTGTTACTGTCAAACAAGTTGAAGAAATAAAGCATGTTTGGAATGTAATAACTAATTTTCCATTTATATCTTGCCATTACTCATGGTTTTTTCTTCTGGTTCGTGAACTTGCCAGCACTACCGGGTATCAATAAACTATCTCATGAAATACACCATTTATCAAGATCAAATTTTGTATAAGCCCATAGATTAATCTATCTTTTTATTCACATCTATGATTAAATGTGTAGAGTGCATTAATATGTGGGGAAATGGTTTTTGATTGATGCAAGAAATTGAAATACATGTACATGTTGTTATTGCTATGGTTCATAGCTAGAGAGGTGTTATAAACTGACAGTATATTTGAGGCCTAAAAAGGACAATGAACACATCAGGCATATTTCATGAATTTATTTCTCATAGTATGGGCATGTGTTGTGATTGGGAAATCACTCGTTTAATTGTTCTTGGAATAAGTATTATCAGGTCCCACAAAAAAGGAATGTCAGATATCATGATGGGTTTTGCTATCAGACTTAAATGTTGTTTCTACCACCTCCTGACCAAGTTTGAGTGTTTAGGGAAAAATGTATTCATCAGAGAATTTGTCATATCTGCTTTTTTTGTGTTGCTTAAATTCATTCCCACCGATACCCTAATACCCCCTTCACATACACGGATTTTCCTTACGAGTCCTTACGGATCGCCAACTCGTAGTCAATCGCAAGCATCCGTAAATAACTCGCTGGTATCCGTAAATAACTCGTCACAACTCGCAACAACTCGTAGACACTCTTGAGGATCCGTGAAAGGAGAGGCAGATTTTTTGACATGTCAAAAATCTTCTTACGATTGTCCACGGATTGATTTGTCCGTAAATAGCTCGTAAATAGCTCGTAACAATCCGTAACCACCCGTAAACTGCTCGCAACAACACGTCACCATCCGTAAACTGCTCGCAAGAATCCGTAAATGACTCGTAACAAATTTTTGTAACGATTCGTTATGATTAGTTTACGATTTGTTTACAAATTATTTACGGATTATTGCGAGCAGTTTAAGGATGGTCACGTGTGCTTATGTGTTGTTTATGATTTTATTCGGGTCATTTTACGATGGTTTTACGTATTGATACGGGTTATTACGAGCATTTTTAAGTGTAGTTACGAATACTTTACGAATAGATACGTATAATTTACGTATGCTTACGAACTGTTTACGATTTTGGGAAAGATATAAAAGCTGCAAATTCGAACACTTCATTTTCAATTATTATTCTTTGGCTAAAAATCTTAAGGACTCGTAATAACTTGTAGCTTACTCGTAACTATTCGTAACAACACGTAAACAGATCGTAACTAACACGTTAGTTGCTCGTAGTTATCCGTGACAACTCGTAACGAATCGTGGACTGTTGCCGTAAATACATCGTAATAACTCGTAATGATCCGTAATAAACCGCAAACAGCTCGTAATAACTCTTAAACCGGTCGTAAAAGTGGCAAAATCGTAAGGATCCGTGAAAGATCCGTGAATTTGTGCGATCCGTAAGGACTCGTAAGAAAAATCCGTGTATGTGAAGGGGGTATAAGGCAGATCTGATTTTGAACACTTTCTAACACTTCTGTACATTTAAAAATGATTATTGTAGTTTATAATAGAGTATATGGTTCTATGTTAGGTGCGCAAAGCTATATATTCTTACCTCACATTCTAATGTGGCACTAGTTATTTGATGTTCTTTTGATTTTTGTTTTCATTCCCTTCTGCTGTTTATGTTATATTTCTGTACATGATTATATTGATATACCTCATTTTAGTTTATTGAATATCTTCTCTCTGAATCATATCTTTTTCAAGCTTGAATACTACGAATCACCCAAAATGTCCATATTATCTTTATTTTATATGGTTATAGAAGTGTATGTGTAAAACAAATTTCCCAATATAGTAGAGTGGGAAGAGATGATAATGAAAGGACCATGAATATGAAAAGATTTTGACTGCATTCGGTAGTATCTCTCACTGTATCAGGTGCTAAATTATGTTACTAATTATTGTTTTCTGCGTTTTTCTAATCTATTATTACTTAATTTATCAGATATTAATTATATTTTTTAAATCTGTTGTTGATAAGTTTGTATGAACGTTAGAAGAATGTTTCTTTCTATTGAATTTGATAGGTGTGTCATGTAAACAAAGCTATAATAAACGAAGCTAGCTAGAGCTGGTTAAAATCCATGAAATCAGTGCATTTTAATTTCATCGCTGATGAACATAGCTCTCTAAAACAAACACATTACTGTTTGCTCGCAAATGACTGCATTACGCATTTAGAACTTCTATTATCATATAAATATCTATATTGATCATACAATTTGATTGTGCAATATCTAAGTCTATTTTACTGAAGTAGGCATTTTGTAAATTTCTTAAATTATTGATTAACATTTAATTATAATGTTTCTATCATTACAAATGTAAGTGGCAGAGTCAATCAATGTATTGTAAAGGAAAATTGAGCATGCTTTTCCCTGTTTAAATGAATACTGGTAAGTTTTCTGTTGACAACTCGTAATTTCAAGACTTACGTGTGTGCATATTTCTTAATCTGGAAAGATATAACTAGGCTAAGCATTCATGTACATGACCATTGTTAGTAAAATGTTCATGTTATTACATGAACCAATGCCTTGTACATTAAACACCCATGCACAGCTTCCTGTAGTCATTTGCTAAAAATATGGTGCTTCCAAGTACTATGAAATATGAAATTTATGCATTGCCAAAGGCTCTAATTTTATTTTTCAAGCGGCTTTCAATTAATGTTTTTCAGATTTATATTTTGTTTTGTAAGGAGATGGAAATATATGAATCATTAAAAATATTCTAACTATGTCTTTTTCTTTGTGGTTTTCCTGGATTCTTAACAATTAATACACAGTGGTGGCACAGGGGAGGGGGTTCATGTGACAATGTCTCTTCTTTTAACAACTACTGGGGTTTAATAACATTTGTGGGGGGACTTGTCAACAAATCTGGAGTAGAAACGTAATTCCAGAATTGGAAGATTTTTTCTGTTTTTGCTTCTCATGGATTTTTGGGCTAGCCCCCCCCCCCCCCTCCTCCCCCTCCCCTGGATAAAACATCCTAGATCTGCCCCTGAAACATAAATGTTGTATTTGAGATCCAAGAATGTGTGAATAGTAGATAATTGGACAGGTTGTTATCATGGTATCTACGCAATGATACGTTGACAGATAAACATGCAAAAATAAAAACATACATATAAAATTTGCTTTTTGTTAATTGTATTATTAATTATTAATGGCCAATAAATGCTGCAACGGGGCACACTTTTGTATGAACTTAAGGCTTTTGGAAAAGGTTGTTGTCGGGGGCACCGTGCCCCTCCCCTGGATACGCCACTGTTTAAAACAAGAAATAAGAGGAAAATACAAAGATTGTAGGAAGTTGAGACCCCTCCATGCAGTCAGGGGAAAAAACGATGGTCATTATGTAGTCCGTAGTTACGTCATGCTAATCGGACGGCGGGCTATCGTATCCACCTGGCTTTTTCTCAGACTGGAAATCTTGAAATACCATGCAAAATCGGTGAAATCAATCACTTAAAATTTACACTTTTTTTGTCATTGCCTTATTTGTTCATTATTCTAGACAATTGGTTTTGCGGTACTTTCAAGCTTACAAACCCCAAGTTCATCGGATAACGAAAACCCCGCCATCAACAAATTGACTAGCGAAAATTCCCGAATCATAAAACAATCTTCTGTATACCGAAACATTTCCAAATAATTAGTTTACGAATGAACATCGTAAACCACTCTCCTTCAAATGAAGTGATTAAAATGGCCATTGATCAATTTCTCAGTCATTCTGACCTTTGCATTGTTTCGATACAAATGATAGTGAGAAAGTTCGATATTAATCAAGGATGGAATATAAAAAAATGGCAAAATCTACCTCAATTGATTAATGAAGGTTGGTAATTAAATTGATTGATTTGGCTGGGTCTCTAACCCAGGAATCCAATTTTATTATTCCATTTAATAGACAACAATGAATAAACAATTCCAAATTGACACATTAATGAATAACTTATCTCTGTAACTTTCAACCTCACGAAAGATATACCCCCATGCACAAAACGTGGGAAAAGGATATAATGACACGTCATTATATAAACAATGTACATCCACCAGCATACTTTAAAATCACATTCTATGATATTCTGTCTTGAGTTTAGGTTCAATGCTTTTAAGGAGAGAGACTGCTGGAGGTATGGAGACAAATTGCGTCTATTTCGTCAACTTTGCGTCCCTAAGACAAACGAAGCAGGAGAAGAAACGCATCTCGAATGGTTTACAGGACGTGACAAGAAACAGCGATACGTTTTAACCTTCTAAACTTGGTCGTGTCTTGACCCAAGGCTCGGCATATTAGATGCATTAAGAGCGCGTCTCTGAAATCCAAAGATTGCAGAGACAGAGAGAGAGAGAGAGAGAAAGAGGTGTGATACAAATGGCCTTATTATTGTTTTCATGTTCTGTTATTTTTTGGTAAATTAAAAACACGTAGTTTTAACATTCCAAACTCTTGTTTTGGAATTACATGACTGACCTTTCCGAGATTACATACTAATTTGTTATTGTTTAAACAGTAGCTGTTCTTGTTATCGTTGTTGTTAAGTGAGTTTTAAGAGCACTTAACATTTCGTTTTGTATAAGATACAAAATAACGTTATGTGAGTCAGGCGCGGATCCAAGGGGGGGGGGGCCGAGCGGGCCTTGGCCCCCTCCCCCCCCCCCCCCGCAAAAAAAAAAAAAAAAAAAAAAAAAAAGAGAGAGAGAGAAGAAAGGAAAAGAAGGGAAAGGGAAAGAGGAGAGAAGGGAAAGAAAGAAGAGGAAGAAAAAAAGAAAAGGGGGAAGAAGGAGATCGGGGGCCGAAAGCAGGCGCGGATCCAGGGGGGGCCGAGCGGGCCTTGGCCCCCCCCCCGCAAAAAAAAGGAGACAGAGAGAGGGAAAAGAAGGGAAAGGGAAAGAGGAGAGAAAGGGGAAAAAAAGAAGACGAAGAAGAAAGGAAAAGAGGGATGAAGGAGATCGGGGAGGTGGGGCAAAAGAACTTGCCTCCCAGGCTGTTGCCTCCCCCCAATCAAAAAATAAAAATAGAAGGAAGGAAAGGGAAAGATAAAAGAAGAAGAGGAGATAAAGGAAAGGAAAAAAGAGGAAGAAGAAAACAAAAGAAGGGGGATATCAGTTGCAATTTTCCCGCCAACAGATTGTGGATCGGGGGGGGGGGACAAAAAGGCCTTTGCCTTAAAAGAGGAGAGCTAAAAGGGAACAAAAAAGAGGAAGAAGAAAGAAAAAGTAGAAAAGAAAGGGAGATCAGTTGCGGTTAATCCCGCCAACAATGTGTGGAGCGGGGTGGGGCCAAAATGACCTTGCTCTCCTCCAGCAAACATAAAAGAGAAAGAAGGAAGGGAAGGGAAAGGGAAAGAGGAGAGAAAGGGAAAGAAAAAGAAAGAGAATGAAGAAAGGTAAGGGATATCAGTTGCAATTTTCCCGCCAACAAGGTGTAGATCGGGGGGGGGGGGGGTGGGCACTGGCGTACTGATAGGGGAAGGGGGGGGGGGCTTTGAAATAAAATTCAAATGTGGTTTATTTCTAATTCCATAACGGTAATTTACAAATAATGCTGAAATGACATAATTTTAAGTATATTATACTTTTTTATGCGTTTGTTGGAAAATGACAAATTCCTAAATTTACAGCCAGGCAAGGAAATGCTTCTTGAGATGCCTACATGTCAGGGCTCGCGGAACGGTGGGGATCGGGATACTCGAAGGAGTTTAGACACATACACTGTAAAAAATAATAGTCGAAATAACTCAATAAAATTGAGGAAAAGAATTGCCTTATTTTTATTAAATAAATATTACCTACAGCATCTTAAGTAGAATTTACTTATTTTGCTGAATAAATTTTTACTCAGTTAAATCGAGTTACATTAACGTAAATAATTTAAGTATTGTCACGAAATTGGTTTCATTTTGTAGATAGCCATTTCGGCGTAGATGGCGTAATTTAAGTTAAATATACAATGCTATTATAGTACGTGTCAATTTTAAGAATGTTTGATTGTTCATGTTTTTGACAGTTTTAGTCCAATTACTTTTCTACCATGCCTAATTACTTGTTTTCTTTTTCTTAGTTTTATAGATAAAAATAAGTGCTTTCATTTGATATATGGTTTGTTTCAATCTGATATTGGAAAGTGAAGTTATATCAATGTTTACGTAATTATTAGAAACCCTAACGAGAATAACAAATGTCTAAAAAATGTGTATATAAATCAAGTGTCGCATGTGCCTATGAGCTTCCTGTCATAGTCTACATAATTGCCGTCGCCCACTGGGCACACTTACATTGTAAGGCAATAAGATTATGTTTGGATATTTGCCCAATAAAGTATTGCGTGCAACGAAATGATTGAGATGATCGTTTGCATGTCCTGCCATGGGGAAACCTAAAGTTGAAGTCTGATTTTAGGTGACGACCATGGTTGGAATTGTCTTTGTTGAGTCTTGTGCATTCTGGCACTAGACAATACCAGGGGTTGTTCTTTCGGTGGACTAGTGGTTGCTGTTTAGGTGGATAAGTGGTCGGTGGTCTGGGGTAGACAATGGTGCAGTGCTGATCTATCACGACCGGGTAGTTTCAATTGGACGGTGGTCGAGAGGTGGTGCAAGGTCAACGGGGTAGTATATCTCTGCCAAACGGATCCACGGCGAGATTGGTACCGGACTAGAAAAAACTACCAGCAGAAGGCAATCCTGACAAGATAAGCTGCTGGGGAGTATTCGACAGAGTTCCGGTTTCGTTACAGTATTGTAATCATTTTAGATAATTAAAAAAAAAGCTATGATAGGATTACATATTGCACGATTTGGTACCCATCTAATCTAACAAGTAACATCCACTAATCATTCACTACTTCTATTTAAGATTTAACCGTATATATATATATATCTACCACCATCACAAACTATTACATACGCTTCAATTCGACACATATTGAAAGGCTCCAAATTTTATATATACTTGATCGTAGCATCTTAAAAGGAAAATTGGTTGACAATTTCCTGAAATATCAAGTTTTGATTTGTTTTGAACTGGGTAACAATTAAAAATTGTCTTGTCTTTGCTTAGCCATGTTAAATGAATTAGTAAATGTTTTAAAGTCCTTAAATTTTCATTCAACCACAAAAAAGAATTGTTTTATTTAAAAAAGAGTTTATTTTGATCTTAATGAATATTCATAGATTATGTAAATATTTCTATTACGCACTGCATCGGTCCTTACTTTAAAAAGATAAGAATAATCAACATAAATTGTTTGAGTAATACGTATAATTTATGATTTTGAGTTAAAATTACTAAATTAATACAAGCTGAAATTACTTAAAGTTCTTATGTATTTGATTTTACTTAAATATTCCACGTATGTTCTCCTAAATTGAAAGTTTGAGTTAGCAAGACTTAAATTTAGCGCGTAAGTGGCAAAACTAATGTTTAAAAGTAAATTCTACATGGAAAAAATACGTAAAAATTACCAATAAACAAATTATTTTTTACAGTGTAGGAGCTCTATACAAACGTGACTATTATCTTTAAACTTAAAATCCATTTTACATAACCCAAGAAAATGTCAGACAAAATCCATTAAACTATAACTGCAAAGCCTGTGCCTAAATTAAAAACTTTAAAAACACCCACTAGTAGATAGAAACGCACTCTCTCGAATGCTATCATTATTTTTGTAATTAGATTATCCAAAAACTCTGTGGAAACAACATTTCCCATACGATGAGGTAGAGTAATTGAGTGCCTAAAACCCTTGGGCTTCCGGGGGGTCTGACCCCTGAACCCCACGCCAATTAGTAACCTGCCAGTGTCACAATTAGGTATCAAAATAATGCTTATCTGACCGTAATTAAATGTCTAAAAACCCTGAACTTCGGGGGCTCTGCCCATGGACCCCGCCGAGGGCCCTAAGGCGGACCCCTGAGTGCTAATCTGACCGTAAATTATTACCTTAAACCCCTGAGCTTCCGGGTCGGACAAGGTATCAACATATGTTCATCTGACCGCAGGCGCGTAGCCAGGGGGGCGGTGGGGTGGTCCCCAAAAAAATGCCGGCCAAAAAAAGAGAGGAGTGAAAAGGAAAAGGGAGTAGACAAAGAACATTTTGAAATTCAGACAAGGATTAAGAGTCAAAAACGTTACAACGATTCGTCTTCTTTCTCTAATAATTTAATGAAACGTAAAAGCTTCCGCGTAAGGGGGGGGGGGGGACATAATTCAGACGAGGATTATTTTTGGGAACGGTACAACGAATCGTCTCCTTTCTCTAATAATTGATTGAAATGTCAAAGCTTCCGCGCTTCGCGAAGGAGGGAGGGGGGAAACTCGTCCCTCCCTGCACCCCCCCCCCCCCCGCCAATTACATCACTGTTGGTTTCTGTGGCCAAGAAAAGTTCTATCTATATGTAAATGAGACAAAATGTGAAGGTATAGAAAATCCACATTTTTAATCACGAGTTAAATTATATGTTGATATGTGTATGTGTTTTTACGCGTAGATCATAATCAAAATATTATACACGGTTCAGCATTTGCTCAAAAAGCTATATAGACCAAACGTACCATAACTCGACTGTCTCCAATAACATTGATAGCGGCTTCGGAGAGGATCTCCTAGTAAACCTATACACGACTTTTTGTTAGCAATGGAATCCAATGACCGGGGTAATATGTAAGGCGTTTAGACACATAGGAGCTCTATACAAACGTGACTATTATCTTTAAACTTAAAATCCATTTTACATAACCCAAGAAAATGTCAGACAAAATCCATTAAACTATAATTCCAAAGCCTGTGCCTAAATTAAAAACTTTAAAAACCACCTAATAACCATCAATGACATGGGAGATAAAGTAATACCATATGGCACTTGTGTTTAAAGGAGAGTTGGTTTCTGTGGCCAAGAAAAGTTCTATCTATATGTAAATGAGACAAAATGTGAAGGTATAGAAAATCCACATCTTTAATCACGAGTTAAATTATATGTTGATATGTGTATGTGTTTTTACGCGTAGATCATAATCAAAATATTATACACGGTTCAGCATTTGCTCAAAAAGCTATACAGACCATGATTAAGGAACAACGTACCATAACTCGACTGTCTCCAATAACATTGATAGCGGCTTCGGAGAGGATCTCCTAGTAAACCTATACACGACTTTTTGTTAGCAATGGAATCCAATGACCGGGGTAATATGTAAGGCGTTTAGACACATAGGAGCTCTATACAAACGTGACTATTATCTTTAAACTTAAAATCCATTTTACATAACCCAAGAAAATGTCAGACAAAATCCATTAAACTATAATTCCAAAGCCTGTGCCTAAATTAAAAACTTTAAAAACCACCTAATAACCATCAATGACATGGGAGATAAAGTAATACCATATGGCACTTGTGTTTAAAGGAGAGTTGGTTTCTGTGGCCAAGAAAAGTTCTATCTATATGTAAATGAGACAAAATGTGAAGGTATAGAAAATCCACATTTTTAATCACGAGTTAAATTATATGTTGATATGTGTATGTGTTTTTACGCGTAGATCATAATCAAAATATTATACACGGTTCAGCATTTGCTCAAAAAGCTATACAGACCATGATTAAGGAACAACGTACCATAACTCGACTGTCTCCAATAACATTGATAGCGGCTTCGGAGAGGATCTCCTAGTAAACCTATACACGACTTTTTGTTAGCAATGGAATCCAATGACCGGGGTAATATGTAAGGCGTTTAGACACATAGGAGCTCTATACAAACGTGACTATTATCTTTAAACTTAAAATCCATTTTACATAACCCAAGAAAAAGTCAGACAAAATCCATTAAACTATAACTCCAAAGCCTGTGCCTAAATTAAAAACTTTAAAAACACCCACTAGTAGATAGAAACGCACTCTCTTGAATGCTATCATTATTTTTGTAATTAGATTATCCAAAAACTCTGTGGAAACAACATTTCCCATACGATGATGTAGAGTAATTGAGTGCCTAAAACCCTTGGGCTTCCGGGGGCTCCGACACCTGAACCCCACGCCAATTAGGGACCTGCCAGTGTCACAATTAGGTATCAAAATAATGCTTATCTGACCGTAATTAAATGTCTAAAAACCCTGAACTTCGGGGGCTCTGCCCCTGGACCCCGCCGAGGGCCCTAAGGCGGACCCCTGAGTGCTAATCTGACCGTAAATTATTGCCTTAAACCCCTGAGCTTCCGGGGCGGACAAGGTATCAACATTATGTTCATCTGACCGCAGGCGCGTAGCCAGGGGGGGCAGTATGGTCCCCCAAAAAACGCCGGCCAAAAAAATAGAGGAGTGAAAAGGAAGAGGACGTATGAAGAAAAGGGTGTAGACAAAGAACATTTTTGATATTCAGACAAGGATTAAGAGTCGAGAACATTACAACGATTGGTCTTCTTTCTCTAAAAAATTAATAAAACGTCAAAGGGGGGGGGACGAAATTTAGACAAGGATTAAGAGTCGAGAACGGTACAACGAATCGTCTTCTTTCTCTAAAGATTTAGTGAAACGTAAAATCTTTCGCGCTTTGCGCGGGAGGGGGGAAACTGAATTTAGACGAAGATTAGGAGTCGATAAAACGACACAACGAATCGTCTTCTTTCTCGAAATGTCAAAGCTTCCGCACTTCGCGGAGGAGGGTGGGTGGAAACACGCCCCTCCCTGCACCCACCCCCTAATTACATCACTGCTGGTCACCATTATGTACCAATATTTGGCTCGCATAATTTCAAATTTGGGCCCCCCCCTAAGAAATCCTGGATCCGCGCCTGATGTGAGTCTTAAGAGCACTTAAAGATACGATGTCCCTTTTGCAGCCAACCTCAAATGATGTAGAACTTTGCAGGAATTATGAATATGTCATGTATGTCCTATCTGTGAAATGTAAACGTTAGCAGTGTCCTAATATTCAAATTATGCAAGGAAACCCGTTTACTTGCTAGACTTCACTGTCAGACACTATTGAGTGACTGACTGGCTTTTTTCTTCTTTGGTAATAACATACATGAAAAGAGTTGTAAAGGGTACATGAGCATTTGTCTACATCAATAACCCACTTCTTGTGATGGCCAAGATTAAACTGATTGAATCTTTGCGCAGCATAAAACGTATGACCATTCGGTACAATTGTCTGAAAATCAAGACTATTACTTTTGGGCTCTATAGCCCTAAAGTCGATTTGACAACTAATAGTCGTTATTTTCCCACTTGAAGACATTTTCAAGCCCCACCTTTTTTAGGGAAGTTCTAAATTATTATTATCTTTCAAATGCAGTTGGAATTTAACATTTTTATTTTTTGGGCCTGCAAATGGGACATAGTACCTTTAACATTTTATTATGTATAATAATATTTCGCAACCAATAGTACTTCTGAATTTAAGGCATATACAACAGTATTAGTATCAGCGGCGTGTGATGAATAATATTAGGGCTTAATGATTTTGAATATCTGTTTGTATCATTTTGGGGACAAATCAACTCAAATTCTTGTTACATAATTGCTAAGATTATCCTATGGATGAGTTATTATTGAGCCTAGTTAAATGGATTACACTGGGTTTAAGCAACAACAAAAAAGCAATGTTTAACAGATTGTCATACAAAATCACTATGCAGTAATTATAAGAAGGTTTATTATAAGTATGGAATGTAAATCGTATAAAATATCATAAATGACTTGATCTCAAACTGGAATGACTGATACCACTGTTGTCATCTTGCATTTCATAAGAGTATAGTAAACACGGAATATTCTGAACGTGTAAAGAAACAAAAATATCCTTGTCAAAATTCAGTGGCAGCTGCAGTGTGGGTTGGAATGAATCGTTCATCCATCAACATTGGGGATTGCATGAAAATGGGTTACAAAAATATAAGGAATGTATTGTTTTAAAAAAAAATCATTACATCCCCCTTTCTCAGAGTAAACAGATAGTAACTCCCACTCTGCCATTCCACTAAGCTTCTTCTAATCTTACATTTTTCTGAAGAAAAAAAAAAAATCGTTATAAAAAAAAAAAAAAAAAAAAAATTGAACATTGGGGATTGCATGAAATGGGTCACAAGGAATTGTTAAAGACATTTCATTATACATCCCCCCTTTTTCAGAGTAAACATATAGTAAAACCCACTCTTCTATATGCCCCTTCTTCTATTCTTTAATTTTTCTGAAGAAAAATAAATCGTTATCAAACCAAAAAATGCCGCGGGGTAATAAATATTCTGCTTCAGCCCACAAGATTGTCGACACGCGAGACATGCAGGTCGGTCTCGTGGCCCATTTGGCGACTGTTCTGAGGGTTTACGAGTCCGGTCCCATGGGCTGTTGCTTTCGTGAGTTGTCTGTCTAATGAGATGTTCTCTTGAATGTAAAACGCTTTGATCAGTCTTCCGCAAAATGAATGTGAAGGCGCCATAATGGAGGGGGACAAATTCTATTTTTCACAACTCGCAATGTTTTTTAAGGCCGGAGATATTATATGACATCGGTGAAGCTCTATATTTAACAAACACAAATCAGTTTGATATATTGTGTCAGAGACTCAAAAATATTGGTTGATGGCCTAGAAACTATGAAAGTCATCCTCAGTGCGTCGGTTTAAAACAAATGCAATAAAACTATATAATAAATGCTTCATATAGAAAACTATTAGCGTATTAGCATAATTATTTTCAAAGAATCGTGGCAATTTTACCTATTTGTGTTGTTTCTTTTACCCATTCTGAAGGCGGGTATTATCTTTCTAAAGGATTCTGATCATGAATATCTAATGATGTGTGATACAGGAGACACTTTGCACAAAATCTTCAAAACTTTGAAGTTAGAATTAACCCGATATGGGTAAGCTGAGTGTGATCATAATAAATATTTTAAAAACAGTACATTACGAATAACATGCATAAATTCTTGATCCCAAGTACATTATTGACTTAAATATGAACGTATATTGAGTAAATCGGCCTTCTAACATAATATTCCATCACCATTTTGTTAAATGTACTATTGGATTTCTTAAACATAGTAGTGAAAGAAGTTAAATTATTTATTGTTTCTGTTTAAGAACTTCCGGAAAGTCGTTCCTGAAAATTTAAAGATAAATTCTCAATATTCAAAGGGAATTTTTCATGTTGATCAAAAATAACAATTCACTGCCAAACTTAAGGAAAATGTCATTACTGGAATACCTCTTCAACAGAAGATGTGTAGACCATTCTCAATAATGTAATAATATTGTTTTTCATGACCATTTGATTAATTTTTATTTTGTAATGTAAGAAGAAAGTTTTGGTCACCATTTCAATAAATTAATCTAAAATTGCGTTCGTCTTCATGGACTTGGGATTTGCGAGCATCACAAAAAATCATGGCTCCTTTATTTTTCACTTCGAATGTTTCCATTTCGGACGGTTGGTAATTTATACAGATGTAAACGTATTTGTAATTCCGAAATTACATAGCTTTATTAATTCCGAAAGCAAAGATGATTTATAATAATTTATGAACCCTGCATATAGGTAACAACGTGGCTTTACCACAGATGCCCCATCGACATTTATTCTGTGGTCGTTTCCTTTCACTAGCCAATGTCCTAAGTGCAATCCTGAACCAAACACTAAACCCAGTACTAACCCTAAACCCAAACTAAAACCAAATTGCGACCTTAACCCTACACCTCTGGAAAGTAGTAAATGTCGCCGGTGCAAAATGATGTCAGATACCTAACAGGGGATCTCTCATTCATCAGTTTGGAAAAATGCAGATCACAAGACCTGTAGCCAAGCAAGCCAAGTAAACTGCACTGTATGGAGAAAGTTATAATTATAAGTATATATTAATAGTTGATATGGGGTTATTGAAATCAAGTAAGCTTGTTTAAGTTTGATATGAATGGGGAGGGAGAATATTAAAACAACCAAAGCAATCTTGCATTGTCTATATTCATTGGTCACTCAAACCTGTTTTTACCCATGAACGAATCTGACCTATCCTACATCATTAAGAAAATGAAAACCCGTTCTTCAAAAGTGCCATGAGCGAAGGCAATGCTAAAAATGGCAATGTTGAGCATTAGTTCAATTGCTTCAATTAAATTATGAGAAAAAAATTAGCAGTGCAATCGAAATTTCCGAATTTCCTATTTGTTACAGGAAGAGAGGGGAAAGGAGTGAGATGTAAAAAGATATAAAGAGATGGGGGTGGTGAGAGAGTTGCGGGAGATAGAGGAAAAGAGAATGGGAGAGAGATGGAGAAAGGGGGAAGGAAAGAGTGAGAGAAAGACAGACAGAGAGAGAGAGACAGAGAGAGAAAGAAAGAATAAAGAGAGAGAAAAGAGAGAAAAAGAAAATAAAGAGAGAGAGAAAAAAAAAAGAGAGAGAGAGAGAGAAAGATAGATAGACAGACAGATAGTGGAAGAGAGGGGGAGAAAGGGCGAAGGAAAGAAAGAGAGAGAGGGAGACAGAGGGAGAGACAGAGAGACAGAGGTAGAAATAGAGAGAGGAAGAGAGACATAGAGAGAGGGGAGAAAAGGGGGAAGGAAAGAGAGACAGACAGACAGACAGAGGGAGAAAGAGAGAGGAAGAGAGAAAACAGATAGATAAACAGATAGATATAAAGAGAGAGAAAGAGAGAGAGGGGAAGGGGAGAGAGGGGGGGGGGGGAAGGGAGAAGTATGAATCGATTACATGGTCATGGTATAAAATTATCTTTTGATTCTAGAGACGCCATTTTGCTCATGAAGGCAGAGGTTTACTGAGGAAAACTAGGCATGCATGCATACTGGATTCCGTCATTATATTAAAACTCTATAATAAGACATATTCATTAAAAGCTCGAATCCATCCAAATGAGTATTCGTTATTCGTATGATAAATACATTTACGTGGGTAGGGGTGAGGGAAAAGTTACGCTTTGTAGTGGTTTGTTTTTAGTATCATCTCGATTCCTCCTCCACCCAAGGTTTATTATTTTATGTATTAATTCATTTTATTATGATCCACGTCATTTCCTTATAAAGGCTACTAATCGGTTTAAATCCGCGTAAATATGTTTCATCTCAAGCAGTCCATTTGCAGAATAATAATTAGACTATGTATCATCATAATCTGAAGAAAAGATGATCCTTAAATCTTGATAATGCATGATATTCACAAACCTTCACTCTTTTGTATAGCAGCTGCGCTGTATCATCCAGTGTCATGTAGTGAGAATCTATTTAATATTTGAAGAAAACGTAAAAGTTTGCACCATTGTACGAGCCTACTGAATTGTTCTTTAAATACACCGCAGAAGTTCTAGATTTGACTTGTGAAAATTTAAAAAAAAATTGTGCCAGTGACCACCGATGATAAAATGGCGCAAAGGCATACCATCTTTTCATATTCATTGTTTTAGGGGTAACATCATCTTCTATAGAGGGGGTGGGGGCATAGGGGAGGGAATGTTGGTCATTTGTTTATGTCTACAATATTTGCAGAATTCTGGGTTACATTACAAACCGCATAATTATGAAACGTTCATTGTAAAGTTTTGGAAAGTACAAATGGCACCATTTCATGCTAAAATCAAGCAGATATTGAAAGGGATGACTCAGAGTCCATTTGTAAGTTTATATGGAAGTATGAGAAGCGACAAGTATTCACTGAAATTTTCTTGGGACACAAGAAACTGCATGTAATGACGCTATTTGACTCAAGGGTCACGTGCATTGGTAAATTGAGGGACCAATGAGCATGAATGAAAAAGATGTAAGTTTTGAATATGTTCTTTTGTTAATTTGACTTTTTTGAATATATAAAAAAATTATGTTTTCTATGTAAATGCAATTCTTAGATAATCATTATGCAAATATTGATGCATGACCTACGTATATCCTATACGAGTCTAATTGCCCCCACGTTGCTCTGCAGCCCCTTGTCTCTAAATTATTCATGCGATATGCACACAATAATTCAATAAAAGCTATATTACATAGTGCAATGAATTTATCTCGTGCAATTCTACGCCTTCCCCATCACATTCGAGAAATCATATAGGTTGAGATGTAAGATATCATTATTCGTGAAAAAGAGACAATTTCAAATATACTTATGATTCGACCATAATCCTATTCATGAATAATAATATTCATTTTAATTAAAGTATATATACAGCGTGACAGAAAAGACATCACTAACCGTCTCATGGCTTGCAAGGCAATCCAAAAAGGATAACATAAAATGATGAGTTTTGCTCATGATGAACTCTGAATCAATTCGACGTTTCCACAGGTGATGACATAGCATCCTTGTCAATTCTGTTATGCTTCAGAAAAGATCTTCCTTATCCGGATGAATATTTATGGATTATGCTGAGTTAAGAGGAAAACAACTTGTTCTTATTACTGATTTAAACTAAAACTGTAACAAAATTGCCTCGTGCAACATTCCGCAGGCAAAGCCGGCAGATTTCTGTATAAAACTGAAGTAGAATATTATTGTCTACCTGATTAAGAAAATAAAAACAAATCTTGCCATTCTTTGATCGCTATCTGCTATTTCATTACTTTTTTTTAATGACAAGTATTTGTGAATTTGATGGATTTGATGGATTTGGTAATCGAAATTGAGTTTAATCGTGAATTGATCCGACAAACTCGAATTTGGAATATTTAATTGTTTACAAAACAAACTGCTGATTCGTCTTCCTTCATGTAAGTAAGTCGTTAAATCTTTAGTTTTTACAATCGGTCATGTTCGATACAGGGAGTGCGGAGAAAAGGGGGGGGGGGGGTGTAGTGTAGAGATGTGACCAGGTAGAAAGGAGACGCAGAGAAGCATCTTGATGGTTTTCGATAAAAGTCTCCAAATTTAGGAGTGATGTCTTGATCACGTCATGAAAAAACAATTAAGATCATAAAGAAAATAGTGTTTGGCAAGTATCTACTTTCGCAATCTGATCTTCAGACAGCCAACGCTCGGCTGGAAGAGGGGAAGTGATCCCAAGAAGAAGCACCTCCTCAACTAGTATTCAAGAGGTGGTAGAGTTTCGCATCATCATCTACTCGGCCTTCCAAATCAACTCCTAAATAACACGTTGTCCGAACCAACAAAAAAAGAAGAAGAAAAAAAAGAAACAGTTTCTCGGAGAACTTGCTCTGTCGTATCATCCTTTTTGATCTACTTTGACGTGGGCTTTGAGATCGGGAGCTTTTTTTTAAATTTTCGATCGTTCGATTTTGATTTTAGAGAGGGAGATGTTTGAAATGAATCATTTTCTTTTCTCTCTAGTATCGTCTTGTACTCATTGGTCTCTGATTCACATGAAATGCAAAGATTAATCTTATAGACTTAATGACTTAATCTTAATGCAATTTAACAATCATAATGCATAGCGATTAAAAATATTATTAATATCAAGATAAAAATGAAAACAAACGTTAAATTGAATGACGTCTATTTTAATGCCGATGTCTTAATGTGGGTCTACTTAAATCGCTCATTTTATGAAAGAAATGAATTAACGAATACATTTTAAAAATCCCTCTTTGTATCGGTCCATTCAGTCATGCACTTCACATACACTTTATTTTATTTCATTCTATATTTTTGTTAACCTGACTTCAAAACTTCAAATTTAATTAGAGTGATTTCAATTTCCATTTTCGATAGAACGGTTAAGTGGATGAATGAAAGGCAATTTGTATTTTTTATGAATACATGTTTTTCTGCTCATTATTTTCTATATCTATTTGGGTAACGTTTGTGAAATTAAAAAAAAGGCTATACATGAAACTTGCAAGTAAGCTTGATTAAATATCTAGAGAAAAGTCCAATTTAAAATAACGCTTTGAGGAGAGATGGAATAGAATAATAGAAATTGCCTATATTGTACTAGAACAGGATAGCAGAATCAGGCTTTGACAGATTATCTTGAAATGTACATGGAAAGCAAAGTTTTCCAGTTTTACTTCCCCCCTCCCCCCAACAAAAAGGGCCAGTCTTCGACTCGCTTGGTGTCAGAGGGCTGAGACTGGTGTAACATTTCAATTTTCTATATTCCTAATGGACTGGTCTAACACAATTTTGGTATCATATTGTCTGCTTTAGGAAGTGTGTCAGAAGCATTAAGTAAAGAGCGTGAAAACGATACCGGCAAATTTACGCGGGCCTTGCACATTCACAAAACCTTTCACAAAGAAGCGAGTTGATATATAGCATGCGAATGTAAGCCTACTTGTGCAATAGAATCCACCGATTTTCCATTTTGTATTTTATATTTTTCACCCATGTTTGTTGATATAGACGTATATGTTTTAGAAATAAAGCTTAGAAATGTCGATACTATAAACAAATAACACTTAACAAAGACAAATATGAAAATATGGTATATGGGAAATAGTGTCTGAATTTCTAAGGGGAGATCCACATCTCCATATCATTTTGTTTTGGAGTAAAGCAGTACAAAAAAAGACAGGTCGCTAACAATTTGAACGATAGGAAAATTATGTTTCTTCTTAAAGCTATGAGATTACTTATTTTTCAAAAAACCCTCTCTCTCTCTCTCTCACATGGTGCACCCGCAAACCTACTGTATACAAAAAAAATCATTATTACAATTAACCAGGTAAACAAAAGGGTCATTGCAGTTTGTTATAGAGTAGGATAGAATCCTAATTTCTCTTTTATGTAAAATGACCAGCAGCGGATCCAGGATTTTCAAAAGCAGGTGGTGCTGAAGCCGAACGTGTGTGCACATCGCACTGTGAGCTTGGGTCCTTCTGGGTGGGGTCCAGGGGACCGCCTTTAGGCCCATGTCGGGGTTGTCGGGGTTGTCGGGGTTAAGGGGCGGATCCCCCGAACGCACTCGAGTTGTTGCGATTCAGAACCTTCAAGATGGCCGTCTTAAGCAATATAAACTCTAATCTATCACTTGAAATTTGCACAGCCATTATTGTTTTGTTTCGTTGGAAATCAATTTTCTCTCTCTCTCTCTCTCTCTCTCTCTCTCTTTCCCAACTACAATTTAATAAAACAAAGGATTGTCTTGGATGGATTCCAGGGGCCCGCTTTATAGCCCCTGCTTGGGGTCCAGGGAGCGAAACCCTCGGACGCTCTCGAATTTTTGAACAATTCAGAACCTTGAGCGATAGAGAGTCAAATCTATGCCTTATAATCTGCACTGTCCCTATTTGTTTATTTCGTTGGACGGAATTCAATTCTCCCTCTCCCTCTCACTCTCTCACTCTTTCTCTCTCTCTCTCTCTCTCTCTCTCTCTCCCCTAAGGGCAATTGTATAGAACAAAGGTTTGACATGGAAAGCGATCGTTATAGCTGTAAAGGCCCCAGTCAGGTTGCAGGGGGAGGGGAGCCCCTGCCAAGGGTCCAGGGGTCCGAGCCCCCTGGACGGTCTTGAGTTTAAAACTTTCAAGATGACCGTCAAGAGCGTTAGAAACCGAAATATTATCCTTTGTTCCTCTTTTACATTTTACATTGTACATAGTCGTCATTCTGTCGATTTCTTTTACTCTGTAATAGACCAGTTCAAATTGAGAACGAATATGTATGTATTAAATGTCATTCACGCATTATTCTTAGCTTGCGGTGGGGTGGGATTTTCATCCCATCCAATACGTTGCCGACCCAAATACTCAGGGTAGCAAGTTTATTTTTCTTCTTTTTCTTCCTCTTCTTCTTCTTTTCTCCTTTTGCCGCCGTCGCCCTCTCGTTTTTCCTTTTCCTAACAAAAAAAAGGGGGGCGATTCGTCCCTGGCTCCACCACTGAAATTACCATAATATAATTTCTATCTGCTGTGCCTTATGTTTTTTAACATTTTTATTCAAGGAGGTATAACAACATGTATTCTATACATTGCGTACCAGAACAAAACGAAACCGAGAATTATCGATGTTTTATCATAACTTAATCACAATTATAATTAATAAATTACACTCAAGAAAGAAAAAACAATATTCGGCTGTTTACTTGTCTGGAAATGGCACTTCTTCTTTATAATAAGCACATAATTATGAAGAGAATTCGGGCCTATTATAGTTCTATGGAATATTGGGCGAGACAAATATGTCTAAGTGGTCCTTAAGTTAAGGGGTTTGTTGCCTGATAATGATTTAGGGTGAAGTATTTTGCATTTAGCAAGGAGTCTATGGTTATGTCACGGTAGTGAATAACAGACAGAATAATCACTTTCATGAAGGTGAGTTAAGTAAACAGAATTAAGTTGTCTTTTTTGGATCGCGAAATATTACGATTGCAAAGACTCTTGAGAAACCAACTGAAGGACTATTATTGACTGCTAGGAACATGGCCGTTGATACCAAAGGTGTAACGCCCAACTAAAAATGTGATCAAGCCGCAAAATAACCATATCCGAAACGTTTGTCGCTCCTTAAAATGACACGATAAGAAGAGAGAGAGGGGACGGGGAGGGAGGGAGAGAGAGAGAGAAAAAGAGAGAGAGAGAGAGAGAGCAGTGGGGTAAAAATAAAGAGAGAGCAGTAAAAGAAGATTAGAAAATTCTGTTTGATCAAAAAGAAGAAAAGGGCCGAGGGTTGGAATTATGCCAAACAAGGGTGTAAAGGGAGAGTAAGTTTACAATTCAGTCTGACCAAGACGAAAACAATTTGAAATTGCAAATTGTCAACAAGGAGAAAGGTGTTGGGGACATAGTGGTTGGCAATTACATACATTCCTCTCTCAATCAAAATTGTCACT
The DNA here is from genome assembly GCA_035222895.1 of Strongylocentrotus droebachiensis. Lineage (NCBI taxonomy): Eukaryota > Metazoa > Echinodermata > Echinoidea > Camarodonta > Strongylocentrotidae > Strongylocentrotus > Strongylocentrotus droebachiensis. The sequence goes on along the minus strand of JAVYIG010000154.1, from coordinate 687,480 downwards.
AACTACCCCGATTATCTAAGATAACTATCAACTATACTGCTGGCTTGAATTCTGCACTCAATTGGTTCTCTGTAATACAAGAGGTTCGTTAAATACCCATGAATAAAACTTTTAAATAGATCCTCTACTTAAACCCTCTTACCATTGCCCAAAATAGACTGTCTATATGCACGAAAATCTTGAGATAAGCTGAATAAAGAATTAGCAATTGTATCTCCACTTAACAATGAGATTCGCTGTTATTTTTGGCGAGGGGCCAAGGTATATCAAAACATTTGAACTGTTTTCCTGTCAAGATAATGAATCTTGATCGGTTATTACATACGTACTAATATAGAGGATCATTCTTTTCCAACAGTAGGAATATGCAGCAAATGTAATCAAATTTCCTATTACAATTGTTAATCCTTCATTGCAGATCACTCCAGAAACTTGTTTTGTGTTTATTTGTGAAGTACAACGTAAAATAGCACGTGGTACTGGTTTTGTGGATGTTGTACGCTCCATCGACAATCGCTCGAGTCCACAACCAACTTCTTTAAACATCTATTGAACTCTCAACTTCAACCATGGACCTAATACTTTTCACAACTCTAACCCTAAACCTAGCCTTCAAAGTCCGACTTAGCACTAGCCCCTCCTTTTTTGACGAAATGAAACCAGGAATATAAAGAATATGTCTGATGAGCCAATGTCGGAACATCTATGTAGTTCGTAATAGTTTCAATCCGTTCTGCGTTTATTCGTCCTTTTCAAGAAATAGGGGAATCAATCTCTACAATATCTAACCTTGTTTTCACGAAAAACTTCGTTTTACACCGGTAGTAGGTGATGTATGTTAATTACAAGATCATCACAGTGACGTCATACTAACACTTAGCCAGTGAAGCGTTCATCTTGCCTAGTTCGCTCCTCCCCGTCGATGATATCCATATAAGTATTCCAACACCTCACTTCAAAAAACCCTTCGACATCAGCATCCAGCCACACCGTATTCTCTCACCGCTCAACACCAATTTGTCAAAACTCTTGAACGCACCCTCTTTTCCCCCCAGAACATTGGTAAGCTTGATCGAGAAAGGGCTCTTTTCCCTCTTCTTCCATTCTCTTTGACACGACTCATTTTGATTTGGTGTGATGGTTTAGCTAAATAATATCGGTGGCTTCTGGTAGCTCTACAGTGGAATTTCGGCTTACTAACATTTTTCTTACTGAATAGATACCGAACTGTATATAACCATTAAGGTATTAGAAACCAATTTTCTCGAACTTTCCCCCTTTTTGGTGCGTAAAGACAGGGAAAGTCTCTGCACTGCACGGGTTTGGAGATTCGCAACTTCTGTGCCTGTAAGTTGGTGAAGAAAACACAATGCTGTCGTATGGACAGGTTGGATTTGTCGCAGTGTCTATGCTGTTTCTACTCCAGATAGTTACTGGTCTCAACCTTCATAGATTAACCCAATCTCAGGATTCAGTGCAATCAGCAGCAGAGCAAGAGATTGCCCACTTACTCCAACGTTATCCAGAAGAACAGATCCTTGACAGAAATAAGCGATTTCCCAAATTTTTGGTAAGTGAACTATCAATCGTTTATATTTTGAAGGTATTCATGAAGCCCTGTGAAGTGGTGATCAAACACCCCGCAGAATACAAAACACATCACTTTCAATTTTATTTCTGTTTCCAACAAAACATTACAAATCAATTATAATCATTTACAACATTAAGGAATACATAATTGAAACAGAGGGGTCCACTAAAAAGCAATGGTTGTACAATTTAAGACCCCTCAAATTGTAGTTAGGAATAATGAGTAATTTAATTAACAAATTCGTAACTACAAAAAGGAACTAGAAATAGAGAAAAGGGGATGCACACAGAGACGAAAATGAGACCAGAGAGTACTTTACATGACAAAGGTAGGAGAACACGGTCACGAGACAAAAAGAGTGAGAGACCCGGGGTACAAACAAATAATACAAAAGGATGAGCTGCATGTGGGATTGAGAAAAAAGATGAGGAAGAAGATTTGCGCATTAGAAAAGAAATATGCATGAGAGGGCACAATGTGATATATCAAATTATTAAAATATCAAATCACAATATAATTTGTCATAACATGGTAATTTGTTTTATTTTTTAAAACATAACTGTGCAATTGCGAACAATAGCCATTTAAGGTGTCTGATCATACCAGCAGTCCGTGTAAGGATAGCCCCAAATAGGCTAATCAATTTGCTCCGTTGCTGCTCAGATGATGTAATGCATTACCAATCTATTGTTAAAATAATTAGAAAAACAAAACAATTCTAACACAGGTAACATAAGAAATATGTGGAACAAACAATACGAGTGTCCTTAAATGCATTACACCCAAGGCCATGTATTAAATAATATTTCTTTATGATCATGCCAATGGTAAAGATATATCGAAAACACCCTTTGTTGCTGAATATCTCAATGAATACTTTATTGATTCTGTAAATGAACTTGCCCCAAAAATTTGTCCTTGATTTGGAAGACATTGAAATAAACACGCCTTCTCATAGTTATTAGCACCAATAATGGAAGTAGTTCATTTAAGTTGCCATACATTTCACTAAATTTTGTTGTAAAGGAGATCAAGTTTGTTCTCATCTAGCAACAGGATAGGTGGGCATATCAGTGAATTTTTTGAAATATTTGTTTGACTTTCCTGTTGTAATTGACTTATTGGTGTATATAGAAACGTGTGCGTTCCCGAAAACATGGAAAGTTGCTCGCGTTAAGCCGATTCCAAAAGTGGGCTTTAGCAATATAATATATTATGAATATATATGTTTCGTACATCTAATTTTATTATAATAATCATTCTATGTCTTACATTGAACTAATTTGTGTGTAATTGTTTGCTTGCTGAACAGGTTACTCTGTGTCAAGATGTGAATTCGAATAACTAAAAAGAATATAGACATAAATGTAGGTAGCAGTATCATAAACAATGTTAGTTTCCAAAAATATTTAGAGGTATCCGCCGCCAGCTTGATTACAATTCAATTAACGCATGAATAAATGACACATGTATGAACTTGTCAAATATCCAGTGAGATTGAGTTATTATAAATCTATCATTCATTTAACATACCCCTTGGAATGCATCGCCAAGTTTTCTTTCCAATTTCAATCAAAAAGTAATTGCAGAAATGTAATGCATTAAATACTGAAAGCTTTCTGTTTTCTTTGAATCGTTCGGAGAATTTTTCATTGATCTGCTTAATTCTTGAATATTGAATCCTTATCCCACTCCTATCTTAAAAAGTAATTATCTAACCACACGAACATTCGATGATACTTCTTCTTCAAATTATTCTCTTTCAGCTATATATTTTTGCATACACAAAGAAAAAATATAGAATTAAAATTGTATAAATGCTAAATATATAGTAGGACACAAGTCAGAGCTTCGATTATGCTTATTTAAAGTTTAAATGATATAGAATTCAATACATCATATTAAACTAATTACAAATAAGAAAAAGTTCGTACCCTAGCGGTTATAAAATCACAGATTTGAAGAGAAATACAGAAATATACATAGATTATTTCATTAAAGATTATTCTCATCAGTATTTCAAAATACCATTGACATGCAAGGTAATTCATATAGTACCAAATGAAACAATTCGTGTTCAGATTATTTCTATGTGTTGTGTTTCCGATTTAATACAAGACACCACTGGCATTTTATTTAGAAGGCAAACAACCAAAAGGAATCCACAATTTGATTCTTTTTCGGAGACCTCTGTTTTTACCCTTTTAATATGACAATTGACTAGTTGTCATGAATAACATTTTTTAATTGAAATAATAAAACCTTTTCGCTCTTATTCTTTTTAAAACATAAAACATGTACTTTCATATAAAATTGTCGTTTTCTCTTTTTAAGTTCGAAGGGTGGGGGTGGGGGGGGGGGGTCGACATCTCATTTCTTTTAGGATTAAGAACTTTCGTCTTTATTCATGTAGGCACCAGTCGGTGCCATTTTTACCTGATTGCATTTCAGCACATAGATGTTTTGTCGATTTGGTATTTTTTTCCCAAGAAAATTCTTTATCCTGCTTCACATAACCCAATTCCTAGCACAGCATCTCTTTTAGAATTAGGCCTTTATTCTATTGTTCTATTCCCTGTTAGATATCTCTTTGGTCTCTGTCCCCCCCACCCCCCTGGAGATGGTCTTAATACCTAACCTAATGAATTACTCTATAATTCGAATACAATCGTGAATATATTACTAGGCATGTTCTATTCAATGTGGGAGTTGGATCAGCATTCTAATTCTTTTCCATATTTCATTCTATTTTCCGACACTTTCTTTTCCGATGATCCTCCCTCCTGGAATTCATTTATTATGTTTATCTTTGAATCATTTCAAAAGATTACCAATCATTACACATCTTTGAAGCTTAAGTTCCTATAATACGAATACAAGGGAAGTGCTTAGAACCAGAAACAGAACAAATGAAGTTTTAAAGAACATTATTCACGGGCTAAGGATCAAGAAGAAGGAAAATAATTACTTTTGAGAGACAAATTCTTCTGAGTTGTAGGGCTTTCTGGATCCATCCTCATGTTCAATCCAATGCTATGCAACCTTTTCAAAAGATATTTTAGCTCTTTAAAAATAAAGTAAATCTTGTCTGAACATGTCTAGATCTTATCATCATTAATATCATAAATAATAGGATTTGCTTTCTGCCTTTGCTCTTAATTTATTCATTTTGATTTAAGGACATGACGGATTCTGTAATCACTTTTAATGATAGCCCTCAGTTCTATAATGACAAAACTTAACAATTATCCATAATCCAACGAAATTACTGAATAATGGTAAAAGCTAAGAATATAACCTTTCGAATAATGCTATAAAGAATATTTAATACCTGGAAAATTTGAACATGGCGGTATAATATGGCCTTTTATTATATATCTTACAATGCTTGTTTTAGTATATTGTTTCCAGTGATCGATACAGTGCGCCAAACATTTGAGGGTCAACTATTTATAGAGTAAATACCAATGTACTTTGAAACGGTCACTCAAGTTTATTTTACACCAGAGTAATTTATTGGAATTGATTTATTACATCTAAAACGGGCTTGTAACAACAGAAATGTGTACTCAGAGGAAGAAATAATCTAGTTATTTAAATAGAAGGTTGAGATCTGGGAAGAGGTGAAAAAGAATTTGTGAGCGTTATCATTGTTATTATGCAAGTGTGGAAGAACATCAGATAAAAAATGTTCCCTGAAAAGCAAGGCTCTTCAAATGCCTCAATATTCTAAATATGGCATGTACATGTAACAGCATACAAATTAGGACGGGTGTTTATCCCACATTTTCGTGTGGTCCCATATACATATTTCTGTGTACAGTGCTTGTAACTTTACCAAGACTGGGCCAAATTTCTTATCATTCTGACGATTCCAGAACCTTGCAGTACGCACCAATACGTATATGCTAGATGATCAACCTTTTCTGATCGATTACACATCGTTTATCTCACAATGCAATCGAATGACCAAAACTCAACTTTATCTTTAAATGCATCAATGGGAAAGGGGCTGACCAGATTAAACTTTAAAACAGATTAAACTTTAAACAAAAGCAGAAACACGAAGTTAAAAACCATCCAGAGACTCCTAATAAATTGCGTTAATGATTAATTAATCATATCATTACAAATCTTTATTCTCAGTTTTCTTATGTATAACTGATTTTCTTATAAAATTGAAGATATTTATGGCGTATATATTCAATACTGAATTAACGCCATTAAACTATTACCAACAACAACATTGGGAAAGGGGGGGGGGGATATTGTCCTAGCTGGTGCTTAATTGATCACCTTTGTCCACTCTTTTGTGGGTACTTCTTTTTGATGAGTTCTCGTTTGTAATGTCTCACCACACCTGCAAGATTAGATGCTGGTAGATTTCCTTATAATCGGGATTAAAGAAATTACATTTTAACGTTTCACAAATTTCTTATTTACTTGCCCGATTTTTCTAGAACTTTCACATATTTTCTATTTTTGCTCCGGTTTATTTTTTATGAAGCGTACATCTCCTTTGAATTCATGAAACAGACTAATCCACTGTAAACTTTGTTTGATCAGTTTGACAAATTAATAAATAAATGAGAAAGATTTGCTTTGAGCCCCGAAAAGTTCTCTTCCACCACACGCACCTATCTATATTCATTCCATTTCCCAACTGTTTAAAATCAGATCCAATCATGCTTTTTGCTCGAGCGAGATAATTTCTGAAAGTCTTTGCTACAATAACATTAAAAATAACTTTTCTTTCCGTTAACGCCCGCTTTTGTGGTTTCTAAAATTGAACAATTCCACATAATTTACAGACACGCTACATTTAGTGTTTAGAATTATACCTTTACTCGTCCGGGTGTTCATGAAAAGCAAAGGGGAAAACAAAGCAAGGTAAGTTTGTGATTGAACAATGTACTTATGATTATTTAAAAACCCACATATAAAGAAGTATTAAACAAACTTGTCGTATATAATGAAGGTGGGTTGGGCAGGTATTCACCTTAATTCTTTGAAGCTCATTCCCATGTAATTTATTTTAAGCAGTGAATGTTTTACATTATTCAAACCCTAATCAATCCTTACTTGGAATAGTAATAACTAAGAACTGTAATGAATCATATCAGCACGCATGATAACTTACCGAGGACCTGAAAAATATGTATTAAGGCCCAACAAATATTTCATTCGATTTCCTTAATTGTAGTTGATAAATAAGGAGGTTTATAACAATGCTTTGCTTTGTAGACCACTACTCTGCAACAGAGCCTCGCTTTGGATTTCCTTTCAGATATTTACACTTCAACAAATTTGCTAAATGTTTTTTTGTTACAAGCGGAACAATGTTTAGACGTGGGAGAGATGCCTGAATATACATCATTTCGACAATACCAATTTGCCGATTTCATATTCCTATATGATTCTAACTTTGAAAATTTATGATTATCGGATCTGCTTATTTCATCAGATTTTATTCCATCTCATTTTCTTCCTTCAAATCTTGCCATCAAAGACGGATTTTCCTCGTTCATGTGCAAGCTGCCTTCAAGATAAAGCTTTCTAAAAACCACTATAAGTCCCTTCAAAGGCTTCAATGAATAATTTTTTTATTTTTTAAAAGATGAAATAAACGGTGTTGAAAAAAGAGAGACGTGCCGATAATGTGTATCTTACGCCTGTGAGATTGAGGGTGGGGCGCGAAGGGGCTGTCCCCCTTTTACTGAACAGAATAGAAACGGCCTTTTTATGGAAGACGATTCTAACTCTCTTCTTCGACTGGCTAGCGGAACCTCTGATATTTATCTTCCTGGATGAAATGTTTCACCAGCGCCCGCCCCTGATATGAATTAGGGACTAATGGTGTGTGGGTGGACTGTATTATATATTCTTTGAACAATAGACTGATTAGGGGGAAAATGCCAGCACTGTGATTATAGGATACAAACCAACAATATTTCAGTGATAATGCAATGAAAGGAGAAGAGGGCTTATATACAATTTTATCATAATATTTTATTAGCTTTTAGTGAGCCTCTGTTAGTGAAACCCAATTATCATGAATCAGTGACGAGAGAGAGAGAGAGAGAGAGAGAGAGAGCATAAGAGAAAGCAAATCTAATAACAATGTGTTTTGAAATCAGGTTTCTTCTTCGAAATTTGTGAAAGTGATTAAGATCGAATCATCGATGTTCTTGTTGTTGTTGTTGGAGTGGGGGAGGGGGTGTGTGTGGTCATTTTAATGTATAATATCTTTCAAGTTGACATTGCAAGCTTTCCTTTAAGTTATACTTTTCCGTATACATGTAAACTTTATTGTGTACATTTTTTTCTTTCTTCATTATTGGCGCACCCAGCAGAACGGAGCAAACAACCACCCCTCCCCCCCCCCGACTGAAGGCTAACAAAAAGACGAAAAAAACAAATTTAAATGATTTTACAGAACATGTTACTTTCAAGGTGAAGTTTGTCCCCCCCCCCCCCCCACCACCACCCCCACCCCACCCCCATCGTCAGTGAGGATTCCACCCCCGTAAATTAATTTCTGGCGATACTTGTGTTCGTGATATCTAAATATGACAATAACAATTGGTATTTATCTTATCTGTTCTAAAAGGTAAAAAATCCTCGTATTGGAATATGTGCAAAAAAAAACAACTATCGGGATTTAAGACTAAATTACAATATTTTACCTTCAGTGTTTGCCATATCGAAAGCGGGGATAATTATGTCTCTACATGATTGCATTTAGAATACACAAAAGAATATGTCGTGAATAAAATATATAATATTGGCTTTTTCACGTATCTCGAATAAGGATAAGAATTTGAAAATGTGATTTAAGATGTAGGGAAACCAAGTAGCGTATCTTAAAGCGAGTGGGGCGGAGGGGCGGTACTTGAAGGGAGCGAGAGGGGAAACAAAGATGAAGCGGAAGAAAGAGAAAGGGAGGAATAGAAGAAAAACAATTATCGCTGATGAATACCCGCCCCCAATACGCGGATAAAGTTAATAAGAAATATAAATTTCGAGGAATTAAAATCAAGAATTTTCTAAATCTCTGTGGCCTTGCTCCGTCGTATAAGTTGCTTCGAGATCTCGTAATATTGGGCCCCAATACAGGATAATGTTTCTGGTTTAAACATAGGGTTTTAAATTTGTACTTCTTGTTGCTTTGCTCCCTAAGTAATATTTCATCAGCCTCTTGTTAAATATTGTGCCCCCAATATACTGAAAATGGGATGCATATAGTGGTATTTGCAAAGGTTCAACGTTCAAAAGAAATCTTACAAATTCGGTCACCTTGCTTAATTCTTTGACTATATGCACTCCACTGAGAAAGTAGTGAATTAAAGACCGCTGTTAAATCGACGTTCAAATTTCGAAACTGCCGCTCGATTGCAGGGCATTTATAAGTTCCCATATTCGTGCAAGTATCATCTTGTATTCTGGCAGCGAGGTGCCCGAATTTAATTTATGTATATTGTGTAGTGTATTCTAATGGCCAATTTACATTTTACCTTAATAAAATAGGATGGTTGATATTTGGCCCTCATGACAGTGTACGCCTATGATTGCAGTGCTTCCTTACGAATTTCCATTTCGGTAAATTGCATAAGGAATTGGGTTTTTGAAGGATAAACTGCACCAACGCTTTGCCGACTGGCTTATGCAGTAACGTAGATATATTTGGGCAGAGGAGGTACAATAAGGCACAATTTCATTGTTTGCCCCCTGCATAATAATACATAAATACAACGCTGGGGGGGGGGTGGACCTTAATAATATAAAGAACAAACAACGAAATCAAAATTGTATTGGTATATCAAAAAAATATATCTATCATTTTAATAAATGAGAAAATTACTCATGCTTTAATTTCTTCTCGCTTGGATTTTGGTAATGGCCTTTTGTTTAGTTCACCTCACAACTTACTCGCAAAATTACAAAGATTACAGAATGCTGCTGCTCGTGTCGTGACCCTGTCCAACAAGTACAGTCACATTACACGAGTCCTCAAATCACTCCATTGGTTGCCCGTAGAAAAACGTGTTGTTTTCAAGATTATTTTGCTATTATTTCACTGTATACATGGCTCTGCTCCGCAGTATAACATCGGCTTGATTAAAGCATTACTTTCCTTCTAGACAGCTACGTTCTTAAAACTCTGGCTTACTTGTTACTCCTAGGGTTTATTGTTATAAATGAGAAATGTCAATAATAAAGAAGGTAGGGATATTATAATTTCATTTTTTAAATGCTTTTGGGGCATTTTCCTATGACGGCGGTCTGGGCGTGATTTTTAATCGCAAAAAGGTTATTTATCGATTTAGGAGAATCTATAAAAAAAAATCCTGGAATTTGACATTTCCTCCATTACCCCCTGAGTGAACTATTAAATATCCACTCTCTTTGTACACGAACACAAATTCTTCGGATAATCTATCTAAAAGTTTTAAAGAGCACGATATGTTTATCTATCATTCATATTGCTTCTATTAATACCATCGGTACGTCACGTCAAACGTCATTTTTATTCTGGGTTCTGCAAGGAATATTTGTCAACCAGATTGTGGTGTCGATTCTTCTTTTCAATCATACTTAAAAGGGGTCAAACCCAAATCCCCTAAAGTGCAGACCTTAAACCAGTATCGATTGAAACCACATCACTTTTAAGTCTCATGTCACATGATCAGAAATCAAGAAGATGCGTGCGACTTTCACCCATATATTTGTTCATCCACGACCCTCTGGGCACCTTTAAAACAAATTTAAGTCATATTTCCTTGTTCCGGTGCAGTTTTTTACAAACTCAAAGAGAACCGATGATTACTATAACAAGTACGAATTCTAAGAGCTTCTGAAGATGTATAGAAGGTCAGAGAAAAATACGTAATAGAATCATAAAGTATTTTATTCAAAATTCTCTCCTGTTTTATAATGTGCAGCTTACCATGAGGAGGATACACAAGCATCAGCCTAGAATAAGTGATCACCTCACGCGGTACAATTTGTAGTTGGTTCTTACACTTTCAAACTTTTGCCTGAATAGTCTTTGACACATGTGCTAGTGTAACCGACCAATCTTTGCCGTGGTGAATAACCATGCCCTGTGGTTATTTTGCTGGCGTTAAAGAGCGTAACAAATCAGCCGGCGCCAATGTTCCCATGCACAATGCACTTGCTCATAAACGCATGGAAGTAAATATGCATGCTCTATCGACGCCATCAGTACGCATGTTGCAAAATGATCATCAAATGATGTTCAGATAATTCTCTTATTAAATACAGAGGGAAATGATAATTAAATCTATGCTTTGACATTATTTAAATTCGTTATTTACAGTAACTTCGAACCTTGACCTATGTCGAGATAATCCCTGAATCAGCTAATTTTATGTGCACTGGATTGAATTATTATTTAAAAAAATAAAATGATGATCCCAGTTTCATTTTCGTTGATATCATCATTGACATATTATCATATTATTTATTCTAATAAACATAGAAAATTATGTTTGTATAAGACCTGATAAATAATTTGCCTTCCTGTAAGAAAATGTCATACAAAACACAGCAGTAGTTTAGTAGAGGGAAACACCCCTTTAAATAAGGGCGGAGGAGGAAAAGAAGAGGGACAAATCTCAATGTACGTCTAAATGTTTGTCACTACATATTGAAATTAGATTTGTTTCAGACAGCTTTTCATTTTCGATTATAATTGGTTATCTTATTTATACGAACTGAGTAAAGGAATGTTCAACATGGTAGCAAAAATACGTTTAAAAATGCAACATGTATAAAGGAAGGGCGGAGGAGGAAAAGAAAAGGGAGAGATCTAATAATGTACGTCTAAATGTTTGTCACTACATATTGAAATCAGATTTGTTTTTCAGACAGCTTTTCATTTGCGATTATAATTGGTTATCTTGTTTATACGAACTGAGCAAAGGAATACCAAACATGGTCGAAACCATACTTTTAAAAAGGCAACATGTATAAAATGATCAAGCCGATGAGGAGACGAGATTACAGTTCTCGTTTCATTTGGATTTAACTAATCCATATTTTAGTATGAGAAGGTAGAACATACTTGCTGGATTTACTGTTTTAACGGTCTCGTATTTTTTCTCTTTGAAATAGCACTACCAATGATCACGTTAACACAAACCCCTTTCCCTGTTTACTGAGTTGGATATTGTGTTTTGTCTAAACACCTACAATGATGATTATCATGAAGATAACTTTAATCTACATCTACAAAGTTTCATATAGTGTTATTTACTCTTCTACTTTAGTACATCGTTTGTGTTTACACTTCCATTGCTACTAATTTAGGATTACTATCATTGTTATACGATTTTGAACGATGGCTTTCGCTATCATCTTTATTATATTTAATGGTTTGATACAGGACCCACTTCCATGGAAAATCGGTTTACGTCATGCTACGTCCATATCATGATCAGCAGACACAGTTTGGGAGCTTGATACATTTTTAGATGAATAATCCTTCCGAAATTGTAGCGTATTATACGGTTTACGGAAGCATTGTCTCGAATGCAGACAACAGAGACAGTTTTCTAATGAGAGCAAAAAGCAACGCTCACAGCAAACTGGTATTGATTTACCATTAGAGTGTTTTTAGATTGGTATGATTGGACATGGTGGCGCGAAAAAGAGCCAAATTATTTGGATAACAAAATGGCGGATTTCCAATCAGGATGCTGTGTAAATAGAATGAGGAAAAGCGGTTAGGAAAGAAAACCTGAAACTGACACCCGAAATTGTTTGCCAAGGCCTTGTGAATGCGCACACGAAGAACAAAAATAGAGAACCTTCTAATAACTGTTGTATTATGATGATATTTATTGGCTTTAGGATATGATGAAATGTATACGATAGGGGCAATGGACATGAAATGTTGACGTACCGAAATGGTAGGAAGTAATTGCCGCTTATGAAACCACGACTTCACACAATTATTGCACGTAGTATGAAATCATTCGTGGACATGATGGAATGCGATTCAAAGGTTTAAAAATATAATTTTTATTTTGTTTGTATCCTGCTCTATTTATATCATCAGGTCATTAGGAAGGAGTTTAATTTTTTTTTTAAATATTAAGTTTATTGTCGTGTACTATTGTCTAATTATATCAATATGTCAGTAGGAAGGAGAGTAAAGGGTTCAAAACTATAAAGTTTATTTTCATGTAACATGGTCTATTCATGTCATTAAGTAAACAAAAATTCAAAAGTTTTTAAAAAATTGAATTGAATTGATTTTTCTTTCTTTCTGCAAAACATACAAATCAAATTACATTTTACAAAAAAAATCTTGAACATATACACAATGACATGATAATAAAAATGTTCACATTAAAACAAAAATGTAACTGATAACGCACTATCAAGAATATTAATTAATAAATCTGCTGAAGAAATAGAAGGGTTATCACAATATGCGCTTAATTTCTTCAGTCATTCTCTTTGTGAAGCTTTTACAATCTTTTTACTATCATTGCACATTCTAAACACATAATCGGTTTATTCGTTTGTTTGTGTGTGCCTGACCTATATCATTGCAAGAATGTCCGATTTGGTTATTCATTCTGCTCAAATTATTTAAAAAAATTAACTGGTCATCAGACCTACATCTTAGTGGGACAGATGACATTGGATGAAATTGACCAATCCCTTCTCAGATGTTTTTCATTCCAATTAGATCAAACATTTTCTTAGAAACACACGTTCACGTAATAGGTCATGTTCACCGTCGTAATAGGTATTCGGAGTATTTTAAAAAGTAATTCAGATTACCTTTCTTGCGGGTAATTTGTATCAGTTAGGTCGATGAATGGAGTAATCAAAATCCACTTTTCAGATCTATATAGAATCTCCTAAGGCAGTTTTGGTGATTTTAGTTGATAGAGAGCAAGATAATCACCATTCTAAGGGCTAAGAATTGTTTCCTTCGAGCGAGGAGTGTGACGAAATTTAGAGAGGAAAGATGACTGCTATACCGGGGCCATGATCTCAATGTCATTTCATTCTCATTTGTTTGGAAATGACTTGGCATTTTTCTTACCCGGCAGATTCAGCTTATGGAAGTATGTGAAAATCTCACAATGCAAATGCTTATTCTGTATTCCGTTATGAGGTTACCTTGACTGTATATAGCCTTCAGTATGAACACTAATTTGTTCGAGTCGATTTTGATTGGCGTTCAACATAATTAAACTGGTTTTAGCCTGAGAGCCACATAAGGACCTTGCGTAATGTCGTAATAGAAATATGACAGATCGAGAGAGTCGAACAAGAGACATATAAAGGAGACCATCAATCTCAAAATTGCTGTCTAGTTACGTCGGCAGAAAATATATGAGCGAAGCCCCCAGGCGGGACCCATCTCCACCCGTATAAAATCACGTCCATTAGGATATAACTCGTGCTGAGGAAAATGTTACTGGATGGGATACGGGTCGGTGACATACCCTGGAGGGATATAGGCGTAGATGCTCTTGAGTGACTATAGTAACGATCTATACAGGGATGCGATTCGCTCTCAAGTGATAAGGACTTGATTCTCAAGTGCCCGTTATGAATTCGACCAATGATATTCAAGAGAAGGGCAGAAGTGGTAATAAAGAAGAATTGAAAAGAAAAAACTATGTAATAACATGTACACTGTAGTTGGCACACTGTATGTTAAGCCTTCCGGATTTGTTGTCTATAGAAGGTTACACTATCAGGTCATTTTCTGTGTAGTTTAGCCAAATTATCAGGAAGAACATTCGCGACGTCGTCATCATTTCATATCACCAAATTCTATTTGGGAATCAAGTTTTAAATGGTTGCCGTTAGCGCTGGCTCACCATCAATGATCATTGCGTGGATGTACACACGACAGTTGTTCCTCTCTTCGGAGCGATTTACATATGAAAGTGTCGAGGTCCCGATCTTTCTATCCCTCACTCTTTCTTTTTCTATTTGTGTTTTTTTCACTACGTTTTTCTTCAGTTGCCCTACTTGCCTTCTTAAAGTTGTAATACGACGATGCCAGTATTCTACCTTCAGCTAGCTCTGCATGTTAGATGCTGAGTGTCCCTTGGATAAGAGGATTCGCGTGGATTAGTTTTCGTCATTCGAGATCTTCGCAGGCGAAAAAAAAAGAAAGAAAGAGAGAAAGAAGAAAAGGCACCACACCATTAAATGTCAAGAAAGAGAAAAGTTAGCTGTCTAAGAGGTCGGCAGTTTTTTCCCTTTTGAACACGATAACATTTATAGTCAATTGAAAACTTCGTTTAAGGGAAAAAATCAGTGAACAAAGAGGAAAAGGGGGAGAGAAGAAGAGGGAGCAAGGCGGGGGAAAGAGAAAGATGAGAGAGAGAGAGAGAGGGAAACAGATGGAGTGAGACAGACAGAGAGGAGAAAGAGAACAAGGTATATGCAAGAAGTCAGGATTGAAGTAGGTTAATTTTTCAGTATCAGTGCTTTTTAAGCTTCTTTTCTTTCTGTAAGGTAGAGATTCATTTGAACTGTTGGTCAACTTTATGGCGAAATTGATTATCGGGGTCGGGGGAACTTAGTCCCGATAATTTGAAATGACTAATAATCGATCAAACTTGCTCCCCATAATAATAGCAATCATGGTAATGTCATAATGTGTAATAATGTGCTATATTTGAAGTTTTTTGTATATCTCATCTAGTATTTTTTATATTTTTGCTCACCCGATTCGTTCACTCTCAAATTGTAGCGACTCCAAAGTTGGTATTTTGGCATACGACACCCCCGGCGCAATTCCAAATGTAGGTATACGTCTATAATAATCCAATTAAGATTTTAAAAAATGAAACAACTACAAATGACTAGATTTGTCATGAACGGTTAGGACTCTGTAGGAAATGCTCATTTGAATTGTCCTGTATAAAGTCAATTAAAAAACAAAAACATTTTTGCACTCTCGCAAACAATGCCTCCTATCATCCAAGCGTGAACAAATACCGCACAAAATGATACTAAATGATTCGGGATAAAACAATCTTTCATAAGATGTATAATAATTTACTGTTCATAGACGATTTTTAAAATAATTAGCAATTTTCTGGGTGTAAATTTTTTGTTGACTCATACTGTCTATGCGAATGCGAAGGAGGGTGTTACAGTTGTGTTAAGGTTGAATGTGTTTAATACCTAATAGATAGAACTAAAGTTTACTATCGGAATGGACTATGACAGATTCCGGAAGCTACGGAGTTGAGTGGGCGGAGAACGTGGATGAGAAGTAAAAGGGTTGCAAAGGAGGACGTTTATGACGTCAGATTTGGGATACGAATAGAGTTTGATAAGAAGAAAAAAAATTGTGTGGATGGTTAACAGACTTCTACTGTATCCTACTCAACTACTACTATAAATAATTCTACTTCTACTACTACTGCTACTGTTACTACTACTACTACTTCTACTTCTACTACTACTACTACTACTTCTACTACTACTACTACTTCTACTACTACTACTACTACTACTACTACTACTACTACTACTACTATTATTACTACTACTATACTACTACTACTACTACTACTACTACTACTACTACTATTAATACTACTACTACGACTACTACTACTACTACTACTACTACTACTACTACTACTACTGCTATACTACTACTACTACTTCTACTCCTACTATTTCTACTTATGCTATATTTAAAAATAATACTTATACTAATGATAGTGATGATAATGATAGTTGCAACACGCTATCCAGATACATGTATTACCCGGTCATCGGAGTTTGGATTTTACGCACACATTGTTCACACATTCTCCACTCCCTAGGGAGCTTTCTAGCCAGTCGCTATTTTACAGGCACGCAGGCATGCACGATGCTTAAGCATTATGTGTCGTACGGAGGATTGAACCCATGACTTTCACTTTTGTTTTACATCCGGAACGGTGTATTGAAAATAAACACCCTACATGATAGTAAATTGTCCATTCCCCCTTTCAAACTTCATTTCCAAAATGGATTCATGCACAACATGAGAAAACTTTTGAACTTTAGAAGACAAGTTATATCATAATTATGCAAGACTTAGTCATGCCTTCTACAGAAGAAGGCATGAATAAGTCTTGGATAATACACAAGTCATGTCCAAGACATTTTAATTTGCATAAGATTACACAAATCATTTAGCGATATGTTATTAATTATAGGTATAAAGACCACTGTAGATTATCATTAGAACATTTGCAAGAATTGTTTTACACAAAGAAGCTGACGATAATCAAGTCGGGGTATTAATATTAATGCACCCCGGAATAGAATTTCTAAATAGACGGCGCTATAGAAATGCCTATACCGGGTAATTATTATTATTATTAGTATACATTTTAGGGCAAAGTGATGCTTAATAATCTTTATGATTATTCATTTTGGGTTATTTTAATTGATTTATCTAAGGACGATTTTATAAGAGCATAAGAAGTGCGCTTGCAGATGAGATTACAATGATCTAACGTTTGGAAGGTGTTCTCAATAAGTGGAAATTTTCCCACTATTTTGGGGCTAGATTTCTTTAAATTCTGGCTAACATTCAGTACATCTCCAACACTTCGTTTTTCCAACACGTCGTTCTTTCTTATAGTTGACTCATTTTACAATTTCCAGTTCCATTTTCACGATATCGTCTAGAAATGCGAACAATCCCACACATTATACTCCAGACGGAAAACCCGAAATGATCGGGTATCTATTTTTAATTCTTCGGTAATGAAATGCGAATCCTCATGTGAAACCATCAGCTCGCAAAAAATGGATATTCTCTTTCCTTTTCACGGACACCATATCAAGCCAAGGGCACTATTGTCTTACAGTTACGGCGTCGCGTTAAAAAAACAAATCCCACGTCGTACTTGGCAATCATGATGATAACACTAACAGTACACATGACACCATCCACTTATTAATATCTTCGAATACTCAAGTCGAGGAAGAAAAAACTTTTAAACATAAAAAACACACTGAAAAGAGGTTAATTTGAAGTGTAAGATGCATTAGTATTTCACAGAAGACACAATTTTGTGAGATGTCAACATTACAGCTAACTTGTAATGTTTGACGTCGTGATCAAGCTTGTATCTACATCAAATACCGACAATTTATTTTTGATATCAAATCGAACGTACACATACTCGGCATAAGAATAAAATATTAACAATTAAACTGACTTTCTCCCTCATTGTCGCATTTCTTATACATGTATGGTTAATCGTATTATGTTCTCTATATATGCATTGATACTAATGGTAAATATTAATTATTTTATTTCAAAGGGTACTGTTCTCAATACAAAAAAATGACATGACACTTGAAAATATATTCACATTTTGACGACAAATAACAAGATAAGAATCTTTTATAATCTAATGCAAAAAGAAAATAATATGATGCCTGCTTAGGACCTTACAGTATGAGAATCCAGAAAGAAAAAAAAATCTCAATTCAAATTGCGAAGTGTCTAAGAAAACTACGCTGCCCAGAATGATAACACCCCGTCGTCCTGGAATGACTCCGCCCCCCTTAATACGCTGCTTGTTGTCTTTAATTGTTTCAGGAAAACAATCTGAGTTGGAATAGATTCTTGTTTCTTGAGTACCATCATCAAGACAGCTTCACGCAAACATGTATCTAAATTGCTCTCCAATGTGAAAAACTTATTATACTAATTATGCAAAACGCTCTAGGCTTTCAAATGCCAGTACTCGCAACATACCAGACAACCCATTAGTGACATTATGAAAAATACATCGTAAAGTGTGGGGGAAATATTGTGTAGTAAAATAGCACAAATCCTCGACAACACTACCTGTTTGCCCGTTAGGTAACTCATCTATATGATTGCGG
Source organism: Strongylocentrotus droebachiensis (assembly GCA_035222895.1). Classification (NCBI taxonomy): domain Eukaryota; kingdom Metazoa; phylum Echinodermata; class Echinoidea; order Camarodonta; family Strongylocentrotidae; genus Strongylocentrotus; species Strongylocentrotus droebachiensis. The sequence continues at coordinate 668,975 of JAVYIG010000154.1, read as the reverse complement.
AACTATTTTCTTAGCATGGCTTAATAAAGGTCGGACTTTGATATAAGAATATACAAAACCCCTCATAATGTTAAATGAGCTCTATATTCTCTTCTCTTTATACGTGAAACATGAGAAGCATTTTTTATCTTTTTATCCAGGACGGAAGAAAATAATTGTGTGGTTTTCACCAATGCTCGTTTCATTTTTTTGAAAGTGTAAAAGAATACAGGAATGATGAAGCAAGTCAAACTTCAGTGAACAAACGCTATGTATGTTTATCCATTAAACCGTATATTCCTAACGATCATTAATTTGAGGGGTCCACAATTGAACAAGCATTGCTTTTTAGTGGACCACTCTGTTTCCAATATGTATTCCGTAATTGTTGTAAATGATTAATTAATTAAGCCTACTGTATATATTTAATTTGTTATGTTTTGTCGGAACCAGAAATGAAATTGAATTGAATTGAATTGAATTGAATATCTGACTAATGAAATTCTCTTTCTTTGTTTCCCTTTCTTCCCCTCTTTCTCACTTTACACACACATCGGTGCTATGACGCCTTAATACGACATCCACGACATTTTTCCGACGTTCTAATTGGTGCCTTCTCTCGCTGATTCCGTGATGTCATCGGCGCAGACGTGTGAAACAGACGACGACTGCGCAAGGTTAGATCGGCCGGCTTGCTGCGCAAAATCAGTCATGGGTCCATTCTGGGTGTGTAAAGCTTTGGGAGAACTCAACGCTGCTTGTAATTCCTATAGTATGCCCCATATGTGGGGCGGACAGAGGAATGGGCACTTCTGTCCTTGTAAGCAGCATCTAGCATGTGTAGGACATAGACGAGGAGGGTGCGATCTAATAAGTGAAAAGTAGCTTGGTGTGTCCATGGAGATGGTGCACATGAAAAGAGTCCTTTGTGACACAGAACCTTTGAAAAAATAAAAATGTGAAATAAAAAAAAACAATTCAGTGTGAAATCGATTTGATATATTGGTTAGTTTATCGACTTTATGTTAATAAGATACGAAAAATTAGGCTTCCTTTTAATATTTAAAATAGAATGTACGGTACAGCATTGAATAAGGGGATAACACATTGATTAGGGTATCAGGAGTTATTTTTTGTCTCAGTTATAGAAATTCAAATTATTGATAATGAATTTTTATAAATGTTTAGCTCATGAAAATATACGGAATGTATTTATTTAGTCAATGAATAAAATCTTCAAGATAATAAAGTATCAATCAATAATAGTGACCTTCGTAAAAATTGGCATTAAAAAAGTCTAAAATATTATGTACATTGGTGTTATTATTTTCTTAAATAGTGTTTGATTCCCACCATGCGATCATACTCAAAATGGAATATAGCCTATATCATAGAAGGCGCATTCATAGCAATCCGTTTGTAGCACTCAAATTGCTGATCATCTTGAATTTTTATTTTTTATTTCGTTGTTGTTGTCATTGATCTTAATTTTTTAAATTGAATGTAAAGTGAGCTCCAATAGAATATAGGGCGAGAACATTCCATTTAATTTCAAGCATTTTGAATTGGTATTAGGGTAATGTCTTGGCATAAAATTAAACAATGTAAATAATGAAATACACACACTGTACCTAGGAGAGAGTGGCATGCATATGAATAGTTTTATGAAATAAGAAGTTCAATGCAAACTGTTCTTGGTTATATTAGCACTTGAATATTTATCATTTTTTATATTCAGCTCTAGTAATTATTTCCAGAGGAAATAAGCAAGTCCTAACATGCTCAAACATTATTTACGTCATGGTGGTTGTTCTACCACTCATTGAAAAATAAATGTAATTATAAAGATGTGTACTATAGTTATTTTAATTAACGCCACCATCGCCCAAATATAGGCTTTTGAAACTGTGTAAATCCGACTGTGTCGTTCATCTATGCTATCAAAAGATATTTAACTTATATCCCCGTTCATAAATTCATATTCATCACCGAGACGGTGGATTCTAAAAAAAGAACATAATTCTCCTGACTCGGGTATGAGAACGTTTAATGTCCACGTTCTTGAAGAATTTTCATGTAATCACCAGCGGTAAAGATAAAAGTTCCGCTTTTTTTTCTGTCTTTATGATTCAAATGGAGGTAGAAGCAGAATTAGGCTTAGTCTGAGAAATCTCGATTCTCTACATATAGTCCACCTCAATAGCAACTATTTCACAAAATTGATAAAAAAAGTAATCCCTTTTTTTATTTATAATTTCACCAATACTGTTCATAACAGGTAGTACAATATCAAGCCAGAATTGTTGCCATGCATCTTTAAAAGTCTTTACTATACGACTACAACAATTGCCTGTCTATTCATGAAATCTACAATTAGGCCTTATGAACCATAATTTTGTTAGTACGTGTTAGTACAGAAAGAAAAATAATTGACATAAATTATAGCATCTGTACCTTTTTCTGAATATATGCACTTTTTTTCAATTAAATTATTTTGATATGCTTGAATATCAACCATGCTTAAACAAAGTTCGCATCATGATGATAGCAAACGTATTTCTTTCTGTTGCCTGTTCTGTATCATATTGCTTTAAAAAAGGTATTTATTTCTAGTCGATGGAAATTAAAGTTTAGATGTATATTTATGCACCCGAGCGATTTCTGTGTATATTCTGTTCCTATTCAGCGTATACAGTGAATGCCGTTGTATTAAAAAAAAATAGAATCTACTGCATTATGGAGCGAAATATATTCGATTATTTTTCTAAACTGTTGGAAAGATATTGGATATTGAGCAATGTTTTGACAGCTACAGATGTGTGGGCAATTTATGTAAATTATGTTGGATGCAGACTACCGGGAAGAGGAATCGAAATCGAGCGAGAGAACGAGAGAGATAGAAGAAGAAAGAGAGAGAGAGAGAGAGAGAGATAGAGAGAGAGAGAAAGAGAGAGGGAGAGATAGAGAGAGAGGGAGAGGGAGAAAGGTGGAGCATTGATGGATACTATAATAACATTACATAAAGTCCAGTTATAGAGATGACTTGTAACTAATGAGGTTCTTATCCGTGGTCGTCTTGCATCAAATGAAGGATAATTTTGAGGCACTATATGACACAATATCAAGAAGGAATGAAAGTATATAACAATTATTTTTCCAAAATTATCTCAACGACCTTAATGATCTAGGAGAGCTCCGATCAAAAAAGATATCTGCAAGTGTTTTAAAACCCCTGCTCACCCTTTGTTTTCTACAACCCACGACAACAACAACATTAACACAAAAAACAAACTCGTGTTTAAAAAGTGACTGTAATCAAAATGCAAATTCCATTTTGGGATATATCGGATGTTTTTTTTTTTACTTTGTTACTGCCATGTAGCACACCTTGGAAGGATGGTGTGTCGTAGTCGCATGTTTAAGACTCCATGGAAGAACAGAGCCATTATGATAATGGCTCTGAAATGGACTTCCCAACCGTTTTATTATTTTAGTATTGTTATCTAAGTCTTTGATGCTGTTATACTGTATTATTGTTTTTATGATTTTAGGAAATAAAAAACAAACAAACAAACACACAAACAAGGGAAGACAAACGGCCAAGACATTTCTTAATGAGGAAAATAAAGTAAAAAGAAGGAAGTTAGACATTGGAAAATCATATCGGGATTTTTTTAGGAGAGGGCATGTAACATGTAAGGGGGGGGGCTGCTCTTACCAACCATACTCCGTGAGCCCAACATATTTAGATACAGGTGTAAGTTTTACATTTTATTCGTTCTTTATGATAACAATTTAAATTTAAAAACCACAGCAAGGCAGCCTCAGAACCTGGATTTTAGCAAGTGTAAAGGAGTGCTGAGGGCAGGGCCAATGTTCGGTGCGACAAAATACAAATGGAGTCCCTAAAAAATTCTATATAGGAAATACGGGAGCTGGCAACTCGGGGCAAATACTTTTACCGGGAGTGGCGCCCCCCCCCCCCCCCCACCAGAATTAAGACAAACAAATAAGGTCTATTTAAACATAAAGACACAACATGAACACCAGGAAACAAAAGAATATAACGAGAAGAGATATATATATTGTTAAAGGCATATTGTCCTACTTGTATCTACTTGCTCCCTCTATATCGAAAACTTCCCCAATCGGTGCCTGTTGATCCCCCATGATTCTGTTTGTCTTATGTTAAATGAGAGCTGAGTTAATGAGATAGCCACCTGTCACAGTGACCTCGCTGGCTCGCTGGGTGGTCTAATCCCTTCTAGCTAAAGTAGTAAAGCCTGCCTTTAAAGGGACTTGGTAACATTGTTCAGATGAGAGAAAATGGTGCTAACGTAGTGACTTCAGTGCCAGATGTACAATGAAAGATAATCTGAAAGTTTTAGTGAAAACAGACCATTATTAATGATAACAAACAGTTGGGAAAAACTGATCTGATGGATTCCTTAATTCTCCCAAGTATATTATTATAATTTAATTACATTCATGGTGAATTCAAATCGTCACAAAGTAATAAGTTGGCTCTATATACCATGCCAAACATTTAAGTGTTGAAAGATTTTTCAAAAGCCTGTTTTATGTCTTATTTCTATGAAAAAATGGTTGGGAGAATTTACTGTTAGAGGGTGTTGCCCAGTGACGCCTTCGAAGAAAACAATAAATATCTTTGTGGTTTGATTTTTTTCTGCATTTTTTTAATGTAAGAGGGTTAGTACAGTAAAAGGAATGTAATAAGTAACATTTCATATAAAAATTACGCAGTATTTTCATCAACTTTCAACAATATGTTACCGGTTCACTTTAAGAGCCATAAGGAGAGCTTGGTTGCTATAGGAAACAAAAAAGAACCTGAGTTCAACCGAGTTTATTGGACTTTATTTGATTGATTGGTTGCTTTTAATTATATCCCACGCAAAAATTAACAAAACATGATACATTTTACAAACAAAGAGATTTCTTTAGGTAATATGGAAATTGAAAAGATTTGACAATTATTTTGAGATCTACTTAAAGTAGATGCTAATCTGAATAATTATTTCATGCTACAAACGGGTAATATCTCTTTCCACTTTGCAGATTTAAAACACTCGTTAAAGAAATACATAAGTTATTTATGGATTTATGGAAAGCCTATAATATACACCTACTCATCTGTGCTTTGAAAAAAAAGACTTCATTGTATTTGAGTTTCATTGTTTTTTAAAATAGATATTATGTTTTGTTTTCACATTTTCCCAAGAAAATTGACACATGATATTTTCAAACCCATAGCCGCTTTTTAGAGAAGAAAATTCGAACTCACAGCTGCCTTTTAGAGAAGAAAATTGTTTCTTCTTATTCGATCTTGGAGATTTATTACACGTATATGAAAACTATTGACTAACTTTCCTTTGAATGCACTCCCCGTCATTGAGAAGAAGTCATTCTTGTGTTCTGGGTAGTAAGTATTTTTTTTAAAGACCAAATTGGGGAGGATCTATTCCCGGATAGAAAGATTGTCACTTTTTTATTCACTCTTTTGTGTAATGTACAATCAAATCATTTGGTTTTGACAAAGCGCATTATTCGATTAGAAGGGTCTATCGACCCAACTGCTTCAGACAGATTATCAACATTATGGTGAATGGTCAAAATAAGTTTAAAGAATAAAGGGGTGAGAACTTTGGCAGAGGCGCTCAAATTATACCAGATCACACTACAGTTATCTTTAATGCTCTAAAAAAGAGCGCAGGACATCAGTTTACAAGGAACCTCTTACAAACGATAGTCTTGCGATGGAAAAACTATCAACATTTTGTAGGGAAATGTTTTAATATCACATATACAGTATATATTATACAGTGCGTCCCAGAATTAAACGAAACCCGAATACAAACGATTATTGTAAACAGATTATGAGCTCTATTTATTTATTTATTTATTTATTTCTGATCTTTTGACAGGGTAGCCCATTCACCAGCAAGTAGTGGTCTTCCATGGGGCCCTGAATGAACATATTTACATCGTTTATAACATTTATACAGAACAGTTACAAAAATAATACTCCTTTGCAAAATAAACATATATCATTAACCTAGTAAGCAGTAATGTCAATAGGAAAATATTAATTAAGTCGCAATTATGTGAATAAGTCATGTAAATATTACAGAACATGCACGTAGTGTATGTACGGCTGAGCCATTCACAAATTACAACTTTGTTTAAACAATCTCTTAAATGAATTGACAGAGGAAGCCGATCTCAACGAATTATCTAGCTTATTCCATTCAAATATGGAAGAAACAATTGGGCTACACTTATAACAATCAGTGTGAAATCTAGGCACACGTAAACATCCACTGTCTATTTGCCTTGTATGATGCTCATGTACACCATTAGGATTGATTAAGCCTACCTGAAGGTAAGAAGGTGCTAAGTTATGAACGCATTTATATATCATCATAACGCGACTTAACTCAAACCGCTTGTCTAGTGTCATCCATTTAAGACTTGTGAACAAATCAGCCGACGGTGTGTCATATGTCTTGTTCAATATTATTCTTGCGGCCCTCTTTTGAATTTTTTGCAGCTTAGTTGTATGAGAATGAAATCGGTTCGACCATACAACAGAGCAGTAATCTAATCGTGGCAACACTAATAAATATAAATATAACTCCTTGATTGCCAAAAAGTAAATATATTTCAAATGATACGTTGATCGCATCAGATCAAACGAGCTTCACTGAGCAAAATTGTTTTGGAAATTTCATGCCCAAATCCATTTATGCAAGGTTTAGGTAAATTCATTGAGTCTTCTGGGGTAAAACCATGAGGATCTCACGTGAGCATGACCGAATATGACCCGACGGAAGTAATAACTTTAACATCCAATGAGAAGGTTCTTTTTTTCACGTGCTTCTGTTAATAATGAGTGCAAGTGTAATTACATCATTATGAGATTAAGGATAGTGGAGATGATGTAGATTGATTAAGGTAAGCAGGATATTACTTAAATAGATGACATTAACAAAAAAATGAATTTTGTATTTTTGTTTAACTGCAACTTTGTATAAGAGCAAAGAGGACAATCGGGTTATATGTCCACATGAATCATAGTAAGGGGCATCATTCCTTTTAATAAAGCGAAAAAGGTGTGTGGTCCAATGGGTACATACCCTCAGAAGATGCCAATTTTTTCTCATTGATGACGCGCACCATTTTCAATCAATTTTGTATTGCTTGAGGTTTATTTATTGTTTGGGGGAAATCTGAGGGCGTACACCGCTTTAACCTCGGATTTTTCAAATTTGTTTTTCAATGCAATTCATCTCACACTGGAAAGCTTCCTATAAAGCTTATACACTTCCTTTACGCCATTGATCCTTGTTATACTAGCGTTTTCACAGTTTACCCAAATCTTGCACTAATGGATTTTAACGTGTAAAGCGTTTGTGAATTAATGGGATCGATGTATCATTTAAAAGCATATTACTTAATAAGTAATATTCTTTATAACAAATAAGGAATTATATTCATAAAGCTTATATTTTCCTCATAACATTAAATTGTTTTCGGGTTTTGTTTTTTTCTGGGACGCACTGTGCGCTGATAACAGCTGCCGGAGCTAAAGCTAGGGTAATCATTTCCAAAGCTCGTTGCTATTATTATTCCATCTTCCATTCTTGAGTTCCGAAAAACACAAAAACATTAAATTTACAAAGGGTATGAATAATTGTTGTGAGCTGTAAATGATTTAAAAGCTCGCATATGCTCATCTGACTTGACAGCTTGAGTTTGTTTGTTGCGGGGCCACTATTAGTTCAACTCCTCTTTTAATTCTTATCTGTATCAAGGTAGTTTCCAAAGGCAAATACAATTTTCTATTAAGATGAACTCATTCAAAATAAAATATATGTTACAAAAGTCTGAATATGTGTACAGGTGTCTTAGAGGCCCCTTAAGATTCCCCCAGCAATCTAAAACTGTAAATTCACATCTGTTAATTTCTTTACTTGGTGAAGGTTTGGAATGGGGAATAAAGCATCTTTTTATTTGGGCTACAAACATTCTTTCAACGTGTCTACAAATGCTAATAAATGCTAGCACTTCTTTTTAGGAGAAAAATGGGTCGGATATGACCACATTAAAAAAAATGTAATTCTAAATCTGTCCTCAAGAGTTAAAACAGTTTACTAACAAGCTTATTTCTGTCAGGCATTGCGTATTCTAATGTTCGATTGTTCATATAAGTTGTTCATATACATTGTGATCTGATTGTAGACGAGATTGCAAAGCAAGCCTTGAGGCTGCCTTTCGCACTCTTTGTAAGCGATCTACATCAGCACGACATAAGTTTACCAATTCAATTATTCAAGTAAGGTAAAGTACGACATAAGTACAGTCTCAACAATATTAGTCAGTGGAGTAGAGCTGGGGAGAGGTAACATGGAGACCCTTGTGCCTCATTTTAATGAAAATATAATTTTTAGATATGCAATAAACAAAATGAAACGATTATTGGAGTGAGGAAAGGGTGAGGGAAAAGGAAAGGGAGAGAAATGATGCGAAAAGAAGACAGTGCGATATATCATTATCTGTGTATTAATACACGTCTAGGTCCGATTCAGAAAATTGAATCCATCCCGACGACCGATTAAGATTAGTCCCCCCCCCCCCCATAATGGATCTAGGGCTACGCCACCAGTACTAATGTCCAGACGGTGGCGTGGCAAGCAGGAGTGTCAATGAACTTCTATAGATGCTCAGTGTGAAAGACCGTGTAAAAGCAACATCTGTGGATTTGGGATACTTAAGTAATGGAAAATTCCCGACCTATAGTACATTTTAAAAAGAAGGGATTTTTTGTAGTAAGGGCATGGAAGGGAGGGGGAGGGGGGGGGGGGGTTGTCTCAATGGAATGGGATTTCAGTACATGTATTTTGGAAATTATATGAAATCTGTCTAGAAGCATCGTTTGAAGCGAAACAGATTCATGACTTTACCCAACCATATATTACCAGATCCATGACGAAAGAAGAAACATGGCACACAAAAGTATTATAATCAGTATAAAAATCCATGATTTACTCAATAAGCCATCAGTATTTATGATTAATCATAATTCATCTTCAATTTTTTGTAATCAATTTCAAGTTTCAATCAAAATTTTCGTACAAATACTTCAATCTGTTTGCCACATTGCAAAAGAAACAACTCTTACATTCAACTAAAATCATTACATAAACATAATTTATATTTACATCATCTAGTACACATGCCTTTTCGTAGAAGATATGCCGAGGGAACGATTCGTCGTTTTGTACTCCGAATTCTACTGTGTAACTCTGATAATTGTGCTATCATTTTCCAGCGTGTGATGGCGCTCGACCCTCAATATCCACGAACAGTATTGAGCTGTCTCTGAAGGGGGTATCTAACTGAGCGGCGAATTCGGTGTTTCGCCAGGGTTCGTAGAATTTCTTTGCGAATTTCTTTTTCCGCAAACAGCTGCAAGCGTTAGCAAAATATTCGTAAGCCTTCGCAAACGGTTGTAAGACGGTCTCGCTTATGTTCTTTTTGATTCGCCAATGCTAGCGACCACATGACCATATGGCTCCTATATAAATCTGAATGCTGGGGAAGGTTGCTCATCCTTTTTATAAGGTTGTTGGTCAATAGATTCGCCTGGTACTTTACCAGGAGTTAGCAAAAAGTCCCAAACATTCACAAATAGTGGCAAAGGATTGGCACATAGTTGCTAATCTTCGCCAAAAAAAAACTGTCGCTAACATTCGTTTACAGCCGCTAATAGTCATCAACTGCCTCTCGCAAACATTCGCTCAAATGTTGCTAATTGTCGCTAATGGCTGAGGCGAACCCTGATTTTCGCCAGAATTCGACGAAAAGTTGGCGAATAAAAAATTTGCCACTCAGCGAGATACCCCTTTTAAAGACCGTCAATACTACTGGACCAGAAGGGATTAGACCACACAGCGAGGTCACTGACAGGTGGCTATCTTATTAACTCAGCTCTCAACTAACATAAGAAAAAGAGGATCATGGGGGATCAACAGGCACCGATTGGGGAAGTTTTCTATAAAGAGGGAGCAAGTAGCTATAAGTAGGACAGTGGGGCTTTAAAGGACCAATAGTATAGATGTGTGATCTCAAACTGACTTTAATTCGTGTTTTATAGCGAAATGCAATTATTTCCAGCAACAGAATTAACTCTATGACATGGATCACAAACAAAAGACAAATTATGCTGAACACACGAAATTATTATAGGGATGCACAATGTTTTAGATGATTTAAATATAACTTATGATTAGGTGTTGATTTTGGTTAGATGTAAATAAAATTAAAAACAGCTCGGAGCCCAAGTGCTACTCGAGACTGTCTTCTTTCAATATTTTGACAGTGAAACATTTTGTTGTTGAAATGGTCAATATAGAGAGTTTGTAATGTAAATTCCAGAAGACTACTTAACAGTTTGAACTATTTTCAGCAAGAGTCAATAGTTCTTAATCGAGCACCTTCTTAGCCTGTGTTAAAAAAGGTTTCTTCATTCTTTCATGTTATTTGTATCCTTGATAAATAAGACAAATAGATATTAAAAGAATGATTGATAAAGCCTGTCGACGGTAATCTTTCATAATTTGTTTAACGCACATACACACACATACCCACACATGAGCGCGCACGCGCGACCGCACACCCACACCCCACCCATCCTCACACACATTAAAACAAAAAAACATTTTTGGAAACAAAATAATACGTTTCGGTCTTTTTTTTCCCACCTCGAAGTCTGAAAAACATCTAAGACAGAAATTTTGAAATGCTGACTAATGCCTTTAAACAAATCAAACATGGTTGACGGAAGTTTAAGGATGTGCTTTGAACGAGACGACAAGATGACTGTACCCACACCTACCTGATACTGAGCACACATCCTACACCCTTGCCTCTCCGTATTTGTTGAGATATTTTGAGCCGTGGGCAATGGACACACTTGACACGTTAGCTCGTTTGCAGAGCTGGGCTAAATTTGGGAAATCAACAACATGATTTATTCAGGTGTGTGATCGGAGGAAGAGGATCCGTATGATTTGTGAACGGTCACTGCGTCAGGCAGCTTTCTTCCAAGATCATGATATATTAATCACATAAGGATTTCCTGGTTGGTTACACCGCAATTTCAATATGCAGACTTTATATTTTTGTCCTGAATACGATCGGGAATACGATTCGACAAAGCGTAATCATTTTCTTTTTATTTCAAAGGGGCTTTGGATACAAAACGAGGATTTCATGACGGATTATCGATTCGTTATAAACAAAAGTTACCTCATTGTTTTAAATTTAAAACGGTCTTACATTTGGACGACAAAGTAATAAACACAACTTCTAATTGGATGAATCATACTTATAACAAGAAAGTGCATTAGTTTAATAGACAAAACGAATGGGAAATGAACATTTTCATACGGAGAAATACAATTATGTTGGTTACTTTAAAATCAATAGGACTTCTAATTTCATTCACAATATATTTCCGTCAGCAAAACAGGATTAAAAAAAGAGGGATGTGACGTCAGAGGAAAGGCTGTAAACCATGAAATCAATAGCTTTAATCAAATCTGCCTCTCTTATTTGCCGTCGTGAAGAGAAGTTGTCACGCATGCATAGTACATTGCATGGAGGAGGACGAGGGACGAAAGAACCCAGGTCATGTAATTAGCTAATCGATCGGCTGAGAGAATGGATTTTAACGCATTACGGCACTTTCATGATATAAATGGAACATAGCAGTGCGCCTCTTGCGTCTTGAGAATGAACGGAGTTCGATCGGTACGATCAGACGGCGAGCGGAAGAATTTTGTTCCTGTAACGTTTTCGAGGAAATCTACGCAATCAAATTTTTGGTATTGAATGGGCATAATTGGACGCGCCGACATGTTATCGATTGATAGGTTTTGCGATGGAAACTATTACAAGACATTGGTATGACCTATGGGGAAAGTAGATATGACGTCGGGATATCCATTTTTATAATCTGCTTGATTAAACTCCCACAAGAATGCAACATTACCTGCTAAAGACAACTTCGCCCCCGAGAGGTGAAGAAAACATAGCGTTTCAACCAATCCTGGTTTCAACACCCCACCACAAGTTTGCAATAACACTGGCCTACTTACTACTGTTAAATTGTTAAAAAGAAGTTTATATGGCTTAAACAAAGGGGGGGGGGAGAAAAAGAAGAAGGAGAAGATGGAAACGGAGGAGGAGAAGGAAAAGAAGAAGATGAAGACGAAGACGAAGACGAAGACGAAGAAGAAGAAGAAGAAGAAGAAGAAGAAGAAGAAGAAGTTAGGACAAAAAATGTGTATATATATTACGCCATCTGTGCCAGTGGTTAAGTCTCATGCTACGCAATGGATCCAGCAAAGAATTACAATAGCGCCACTTACGAAAACAGCAAAGTATCGAATTATTTTTTCGATCGATGATAACTACACGTTGTAAAATTTGAAAATTCCAGTTTGGGATGTATTAAAACATTTCTTCCAAAAATATTGGTTTGAATGTTTCACATTTGTGTGTGTCAGTGCATTTGTTCAGACTTAGATATTCACACAACATCTCAACAGAGTAGCAAGGGGTCTTTTAAAAAGCCAGTTGTAATGGAGTAGTTTATATAGTGAAATAGTAATAGTAATGGAATGCTGTAATGAATTGATTAAAGATACCCGCATTGTAGTGGTTTGGATTGTCCGAAAGGGAAAATCTATTAAAAATTGTGAGGAAAACAAACCAACACTATTTGAAGAAGTATCAAGTACAATTTGTATCTCTTTAACTTTATAACGTGCAAACTTCCCTGTTTCAACTGGAAATAATGTCAAATTTATTATTATAAGAGAAAGTTATCTGTTCTTAATGAGCTAACCATGCCAGATTGGATTGATAGTACCTAGTGTATTTGTAAACAATTTCCCTGCCAGGAATTAATTCCTTGCAATGCTAGAGCGCCGCACTGGCAGCTAGGCTAAAGCCTGGGTAATAATCAATTTGTGCGCCTCGGAATAGAATTGTCTAGATAGACGGCGCTATATAAATGCCTATTAATATTATTATTACCTTCAACAAACATAACAAGAGGTGTCCTTTTTAATAGGATTGACCTTGCGACTGTCTGAGAAAATACAAGGGTGGCGTTGTTGTTATGGCGGAGGGGCGGGTGTGACCCCCCCCCCCCCACCCGTGATGTTTCCAACATTGCCAATAATATGCTAACAGTCCTTTAATAGCTTGCATGTCAGAGATATTGAAAACCATTTTTTCTAATCATTTTCTTCTCGTCAGAGAATTTCCTTTGCCCCTTGAAGTTGAAAAGTCCCTGGCGCTGCCCCTGAATTATATATACATGACACCATAATTGTATGTTAGCCTATAGTGGGAGACTAGGGTGGTCCTTGCCCTAGCTTTCGTGATACTTACCCCCCTTCTACTATGACGCCCCTGGAATATTCCCTGGCGCCGCCCCTGAATTATAATTATATGACACCATATGTATGTTAGCCTATAGTGGGAGACGAGGGTGGTCCTTGCCATGCCCTAGCTTTCGTGATACTTACCCCCTTCTACTATAACGCCCCTGGAATGGTATCATAAGACCCTGATATAATATGATGAAATGCCAGTGATCAATGTCACGTCGACCGAGCGAGCGACGGAGCCAGTGGAATTCGACGTGTCACACTCTTCGAATGTCAGTCAAGCTCGCACGTAGAGCCTATCTCTCATCAAGTAGGGGGCACCTCTGATCCTCTGAACACATTCTCCCCACGGTCACCAATGGCTCACCATGAAATAACGGACTTCGTGAAGGAAGGTGTGAAGCTCCTCTTAAATCTTAAATGCTCTTGTCCACAATGCGAGGCATCCCCAATCGGAACATCCGTTATACATAGAGACACATGTGCAATGTTAGATTTTATCAATAAATTTGTCAAATTTCTTCAGGCAACGTTTAGAATCACTCCTAAAAAGGTTGTTCATTTTACAATAAAGTAATATTTCAGGAAAACTAATGAAATACATGTAAGAATACAATCAGTATAAAATAAATGAAAATTCGCCAAATAAGAAATATTGCGGGTCTGTCCATATTCATACCAAATCTGTTTTCAGTTCCAGAGATTGAAAACAAACCTCATTGGCGATACATTTATTTTCATACCTTTACAATAAGTTTTACATTCATTTCTGCCTTCTTAGCTTAGATGGCGATTTGCCTAATGGGTAGCCTTTTAAGTAACATTTGCATGGATACTTTGTGAATGAAGAAATTCTTCCGAGCGTGGTTCAAGTCATTGAGGCACTGAAGGCGTGGGAGGTGGTAGGGAAGAGGGGATGAGGAAGGGGTGAGGAACGGGGTGGGGGAAGGGAGGAAATATCAGGGAGATGAAATGCGAGGAAACAAGGCAATGGAATATGAGGAGGATGTGGGGAGGGCTTATTTCGACGTAGTCTTTAAATATATTTACGTTGCCTCCCCCTCTCCCTTCGTTTTCCATCTCTCTCTCTCTCTCTCTCTCTCTCTTCCTTACTCTTTTCATTTGAGAGCCCTGGTAGCCACTCCACTCTCCACTGCTTCCGAACCACCATCAAACCATTCACTTTGTATTGGGGTGTCATGGAACATCCAAGGCTTTGAACAACCCACTTGGAATTCTCGCGCCTCTTTTCGCGCGAATGCCGGACGGACCCGACCAAGCACCATTCGGAGAAAGCTGGGTTCTCACGCGAGAGACTTGGTGGATGTTTGATTGTTGTTGAATACATTCCATTCTCCTCCATCTTCTCATCATGTCATGGTATGCCACTGGTGACAAAACAATGTCATCACCTTCATATCCTCCCTCGTTCATCTTACTCTCTCTCTCTCTCTCTCTCTCCCTCTCTCTCTCTCTCTCTCTCTCTCTCTCCACCTCTCACCACTTGACTTCATTCAGTCATGGACTATATTTATCTCAACAGAGAGGTATACATGGAGAACAAGGTTCTCTAAATCATTCCAATCATTTCAAACAATAATCCTAAATCAAATAAAATGCATATTTATTTCTCCTCTTATAGAAGTTTCCCCAAAAGGTCAAATTCATCAGTGTGGATGTAGAAACAGAGTGGTTGTATTTTGCGTCAGGATTTCTAAACGCATTAAAAAAAAATGAAGGCGGCTTGGTATAGTGGTTCATCCACTTGACTCTCAATCCAAGGATCGAGGGTTCGACTCTTAGCCTGGTACGGATCGGACGTCCTTTCGTACGACATTAATACAATTTTGCCACTCTCCCCCCAGGTGTATATGGGTACCCGATATTTGGCCGCCAGTTTATGACCGGGGTAATAATGATGGAACGCCAGGAGCGTTACGGCGTGACGGACATGTGCGCTATATAAGAAGCCACCACAACTATTAAAGGGCTATAGTTATCTACAAAATTGATATATATTTCATAATATTTTTTTAGCAATGTTCAACTTTTGAATCCTGCTGTCTGTCTGTGATAATATTAGGATGGGTTTCGTTTGTGTCTGAAATGAGGTCAATATGTAACTTTAAAACCAACTCTCTCGGGTTTCACAAATGTTCTTCTTTGCCTGAACAAGTACAATTAAAAATTAGACGGAAGTCAATACATCACTGACAATCATTCCCAAACGAATCTATTCATCATCTCGTGTCTTCAATTTTCCGAAATTCCGCGGGGTGTAAATTTATCAGTAAAGTTATATACAATTTCCAATCAAGCAACCACCTAGCCTTGCACTTTGTTAATTTAACGCATTATTTCCGCTTCCGATATAGTACTGGAGGCGATTCACGTAGATGTATAATGGGTATTAAGTAATCAATCTCCTCCCCCTCCCATATCATTTTCCTCGTTCTGTAACACGGTTGCATCACACGATAAGATGTAGGTCTTATGTCCTGCCACGACAAGATATATAGAACGAGTCAGGTTTACAGGCTTCTTTTAAAATAGTGCACCGCTTAATGCATGGGCAGGGTAACATCTTATTTAGACTGAACTCAAGACTAATCTTATTGCGTAATTATTAAAAATTCATACATTTTCCAAACTGAATGACAAGCGCCGTAAAATCCAAAACCAACTACAACAGCTAGACGGCGCCATGCAGAATGGTGTCATGAATACTAGCTATGTCTCATATCACCCTATCTCTCTCTCTCTCTCCCTCTCCCTCTCTCTCTATATATCTCTTTTGAATGTAAAGTGATTGGAACAGAAATACATAGGCTACGTGAACTTGAAGAGGATTTGTCGATAAATCCCTATATGCCGTCGGAAGCAATCAGTAATGAATCAAAATACACAGTCATACAGAAAATTCATAAACTCAAAATACTCAAACTTTGATAAAGAATTGACCTTCCAAAAATGTAAAGTGTCTCAAACTATCGTGGTATAGATATGAGAAACGTCCCTATGGTAATATCGTATCCTACTAATCGTCCTGCCATATCGTCTACGTTGACCATTATAGACCATGATATGACGCAACAAAATGACGAACGCAAAAATCACAACAGATTATGCAATTGTGTCAGCGGCCATTTTGAGAAACCAAATTAAATCTTAATCGGCGTAATTTTTTCCTATATTTTCTCAATACTTTCCAGTGCATTCCCGCTATCACGCAGTCTAACAAATTAAAGCGTTGACTGCTGTCTATCAACATTCGTGCATCTTTAAATAACGAGTAAATCGACCATCAGTGAGTCAAAGACCCTACTCCCAAGAAAGACAAAAAAAGAGGAGAGAAAAAAAAGGTATGGAGTACAGACCACCTACATTATGTTAAGCAACACACCTGCACTTGGGAAAGGTACATCAACATCCTCTATGCCATCCGAAGAAAGGCTTGAGGTGGTTTCGTAATCAACTCATTATTTATTCATCGGTCATTTTATTTTATATTCAATCCATCTCGCAAATCGGAAGTACCCTAACGTACTCGGAAGAAGCAAAATATTTGTTGTTCTCACTGGGAGGAGGAAGGATGATACAGGAAGGGGAAGGAGGAGAGGGGGTAGATTTGCCAGGTTATTAGCTTTCTCGAAAGAGTAGGTAAAAGAGGAATATAATTATTTGCGTATAGATGGAAACCGGATACCCAGGTGGAGGGTCAAACGGGACACTGGAAATGTTTTGGAAGCTATTGTAGTCCCATGAAAGGTAAATAACAAATTTATTTGATAAAGTTCAGCTCAGCATCATACTCGCTTAATTTTTAATTGTTTTGAAAATCTCACATAGCACTGGACTTCTTTGAGAGATACAATTCTTGAGGAAATATGCATTACAGCATTTCCATATTAAGTGACATAATTATGAGTGATATTCTATTTGAGGTTGTTTTATATAACGAAAATAATAATCCTCTTCTTGTGAATAGAATTGCCTATGTCTTCATGTATGATGAATATATAAAATGAATATTGCTGCCGGGTAAATTCGTGAGCATGGTAATAACAAATATTAAACGATGAGAAAATATTATATTCAATAAAGATATTCAAATCTATAGATTCTTATTTTCACAATTATTCTCTCTCTCTCTCTCTCTCTCTTCCCGATCTTGTGGCATTACGATCACGACTAAAGTAGCCTGGCGCGGCCAACATTTAATTTAAAAAATATTAAGTACTGTATGCCTGTAACATCTCAAACCCAAAGTACCTAACGAAAAAATGACAAGTTATGAAATCACGTATACCCACTCTCGATTCTTTGAAATACCCTTCACAATTGACTAATTAACTTTCTTAAATCTTTATGACGTGTCTTGCCACTAGCACTGACGCATGTTGTGCTAACGGTCAAACAAATGTCAGAGAGAAAACCGTATACTTCACATAGTTTAAGCTTCAATTTCAATTGAATAAATACCTGAAGCTGGTTTACGGTATGTTCTACTTCATTTTATTTTCTACTGCACTTGGGGTAAGAGTTGGTTTTGATTTTCATTCGTCGATTTGTGCAGCTGCGACCAACCGGAGCGCAGAACGTCAACATGAAATATAGAACACGTGCTCTATGAATTCCTGGAGACGCAAGATTCGGGAAAACATCACATAACAAAACAAAAACAAAGTTGGAAATAAAACAAGGCCACCCAACCATTCCTGAATTCTTTTTCTTTCTTTTTTTAATGACTGTGAGGAATTTCAGAATCTAGGTTCCTTCCCATTGAGCATTCTCCAGGAAACTTTTTGTTTGGTTAAAGACAAAGCCAGCAGAAATGGAATACATGTTCATTTGAGAGAAGGAAATGAAAGGTTTGCAAATTATTCAATATCTATCCTAACATTCTCATTGTCTAACATTCTTTTATAATTATTATTGTCAAACAAAATATAGAAATTAATGCTCAAAGAATGGACGATGTCTGTCAGGCGAATTTAACGGAGTACTGGCCCAGACCGGTAGGCCTAAATGGAGCTGTAACCAGTCCTACCTCTAGCAAATAAACATCCTAGACATGTTTGTCGGATTTTTAACAAGCTTTTTTTGTTTTTGTTGTTGAAACGAACCAACTCTTTTAGTGTACGGTAAAGAATTAATAATGGTTGCTTTGTGTTTTTCTGGGAGTCGATTTTGAATACGAGAACCCTTATGCCTAGGTCACATATAAACCGGGCCCCGTACGGTTTTCCCTACCCGGCGGCTTGCCGTGGATTTAGAGACCGTACGTTTAACCGTCCGGGAACCGTCCGATTATCATTTCTACGGCATGTGTGGTCACATATTCTGCGGCGCCCGGGAGGTGCCCGGAGAAAATTGGTCGAGTGAAATGCAAGGCGCCCGTAAGGGTGCCGGCAGGGGGCCGGCCTGGGTCCTCAAGGCGCCCGGCCGGGTGCCGTGCGGTGCACTGTCTTTGTTCAAAACATTATTTTATTCCTCACCCAGCAACTTGGCGCAAGTGAGATCTGGCAGGCTTGTAAAGATTGTCTGATGTTCAGTCATGCATGCAGAGACCTAAATGTACTGGGAGGATAACTCTATCGAGACATATCATGAAACTCATGATATAATATTCATACTTCAAATTATTCAACTTTTAAAAAGTGGGACATTTTTTCTAACTCACTCTGTATGTGTCCTCTAGTATCCGCACCTCCAGTATTTAAAACTGCGTTGTACATTTCGAGATGCCGCCGTGAGGGACCCGCACGGGCAATATTCATTTTAAATGGCCCCCGGACGGCAGACGCCTGTTGTTGTGCATATCACCCGGGGCTCTTAAGGGGCCCGTGAGGGCGCCGTAGGGTACACGTACACAACCCTTGAGCACCGCAAGGCGCCCGTAAAGATTTTTCATGAGAATTGACCCCCAAAATCGTGAGGGGCCGCATGGGACCCGTAAGGTGCCCTACGGGCCCCGTACGGGCTTTCTACGGCCTAACGGTCAGATAAAAACGCCGGGAAAATTGGGAGCAGCCAAATCAGCACCACGGCGCCCGTACGGCTTAAAAATGGCGCTCGTAGGAAGTTTACGGCAACCGACCGGACACCGGCCGAAAATTTCCCAAAATGTCTGTTTTTACGCGCCGTACGGGACCCGGAGCGTATAATTATGTGAAAGCCCCATACATGGTCAGTGTAATGGTCATTGATTGGTGTATGATTGTGTAAATCCACTGTTTTTTTTAATGCCATTACGTTTCTTTTTCTTTTCTTTTAACATCATGTATTAATATAACATTGGTTTTGGATTCATTCATTCATTATGTCCCTTTAATAACAAAAATAGGGTAATCCCCTTCAAAGCCACGGATGGCCTTCTTCAAAACGGAGCCTTGCAATGAATGAATATTACAAATAAAAAAATAATAGTAACAAAAACTTTAGCTAGTAAAGTTGAAAAACCTTTTCATTTTATTTCCCAGCAGAATTGGGTCATTTCTTAGAGCCATCTTTCTTTGGCTTACAGGGAATATCATAAAAGTATCCATTTAGCCCCTTGTAAATTTAAATACACATATTTGGTAAGTCGTTTGGCCTTCAACAATCAACGCGTGTATCCCACCCCAAGGAAGGACACTTTCTTTCTATCCTTCAAATTTTCCTTTTTATCGGACTTGAAATCGCATTCCCATCGACGAACTTGGAGCCTAATCTCCCGATGAAAGAGCCATAACTCTGAGTTATGTTCAGTTTGCTATTACAGGCTTTTACATTAAACCCCCTGTTTAGTGACAACACTTAGTCAGAACAAATGCTGGAATGTACTTTTTGTTCACGGTTGTTTGAATTCGGTTGATTTGTATGCGACAGGTAGAACCAAAAATGCCCCAATCTTCATCTGGCATCAGAGCAAATATTTTCAGCAAGTCACAGTTTTAGAAAGAATCGACGAAAACGTCTCTGTGGTGATCTATACATCTGTCAACTGTACGTCATTCATATTGTGATATGGATATCAATCTGTCATCTCATAACTCCTATTAATGAAAATGATGTTTGGCTGCGTAAAATAGAATTCCCTGAAAATCATGCAAAAGGAAAAATTACGTAGAGGTGTGGTGGTCAGGTGGATACGTCGCCAGACTGTGGATCGCATGGTTCGCGGTTCGAGTCCCGTCGCGGCACTAATGTCATTTGGCAAGACATTGAACTACATTTGCCACTCGCCATGCAGGTGTTAAATGGATGACCGGTAGGATGCGAACGTTAATGTGGTTGAATTGGCAGAATCCGTGCGCTATCATGAGCGGATTAGCAATTGAATCCAATGACCGGGGTATTAATTACAAAGTAAAAAGTAAAATGCTCATAGACGTAGTACTAAGAGCTATACAAATTTGACCGTATCAGGACAATTACCCCCTGGGCAATCACCCCCCGGAAAATTACCCCCCGGAAAACTACCCCCGTAGGACGATTACCCCCCGCAAAATTACCCCCCGGAGAATTACCCCCCGAGGACAATTACCCCCCCCAGGACAATTACCCCCCCGGAAAATTACCCCCCGGAAAATAACCCCCGAGGACAACTACCCCCTGGGGACAATTACCCCCCGCGGACAATTACCCCCAAGGACAACTACTCCCCCAGGAAAACTACCCCGAGGACAACTACCCCCAGGGGACAACTACCCCCCGAGGACAATTACCCCCGAGGACAACTACCCCTCCCCCTTCGAGGACAACTCCTCCCCCCCGAGGACAATAACCCCCGGAGGACAACTACCCCCATTGACAATCACCCCCGAGGAATTTATAACACTGACGTATAACGCAAGCTTCTCTCCAAATTGCTATTTACAGAAAATTGCATGAACCTTCATTTTCTTTGTTTTTTATGAAGTTCATTTCGGTCTTTTCAAATTATTCAATTCTATATGGGGGAGGGGGTGGAGGTTGCCCTATTCCCCTGTAGTTTTGCTACCGAGTAAAGAACAACAATTACATTTCTTAGAAATTGAACAATACATTGCGCGCAGATGAGTACGCGTTACAGCCTCTCGCACCATCAATGGCACAACAAAGAAATTAGGATGTAAGATTTCCTTTATGCGTCCTCATTAACATTTTTAATCAGCTGATCGTGTATTTGTCTTTGTATGTATAATGGGCCCTCATTCGTGCCATGATCCATAATTAAGGTTTTCTTCACGTTATCTATTTATTTCTGTTGTCATGCTGAACTTGCTGAAGTATAATATGTTTTCGTGTACGTTAAATTATTTTGAAAAAGAAATTGCCTTCAAGTTATATGTACGGTGCCATGTCAAAAGAAAATAAATATCCGCTCTCTGGTGATTCATCTCATTTGATTTTGTAACTCCAGCACAGCGTTTTTCAACCGGGGTGCCGCAAGAGAACGATTTAGAAAACGTTGATTTTGTTTTAAAAAAATCAAACACCAGAAACGGTTAAAATATGTAATTACAAGTCATGAGAAAATAAAATGTTGAAGATACTAAAGTGTCTTCCTTCCTCGCTCGCAGACAATATTTTGACAGCAAGGCAATTATGGGCAACGAGAGGCCCGAATATCCTCATATTCGTGTATTAAGCTCTTATATTAAGAAAATGTCTTCTCCTTTTTATTCTTAAATATGCCCATACGTGTGTGCATAGCACTTGACGAGAGCCAGAGCTAAATTAATAGTCTCTAAAGACTTTGGGATTTGGGAGACAATTTTCATTTCTTAAGAGGGTACCGTGACTAACAAAAAGTTAAAATAACGCTGCTCCAGGGAAATGTATTTTTATGCATTTTGAAAAGCGCTGGACAATTACCTAAAACTTACATCCTTCGTGGAAATTGGCAACCGCACTCGCGTTGCATAAATTATAATAAAAGGGAAATGTGAAGTAATGAGGACGACAACGTGCTATAGTATTTGAAAGAATATGGGTTCATGCAGTGAATCTTATGGGCTCGTAGCCATCTCTCAATGTGTCAGATCGTCTTTTGCTATTGAATCCTGATTGTCCACGGGGTAGTTGTCCTCGGGGGGTAATTGTCATCGGGGGGAATTGTCCTCGGGGGGAATCATCATCGGGGGGTAGTTGTCTTCGGGGGATAATTGTCCTCGGGGGGCTATTGTCCTCGGGGGGTAATTGTCCTCGGGGGGTAATTGTCCTCGGGGGGTAATTTTCCGGGGGGTAATTTTCCGGGGGGTAATTGTCCTTGGGGGGTGGTTGTCCTCGGGGGGTGATTCTCCGGGGGGTAAAATTCCAGGGGGTAATTGTCCTTTGGGGGTAGTTTTCCGGGGGGTAATTTTCCGGGGGGTGATTGCCCAAGGGGTAATTGTCCTAGAACCAAATTTGACTATTATTATTATTATTATATTAAAAGGTGTATCTAAAATTTAAATTACAACAGCAATATTGTCTATATCTAGAATCTGATGATGTTTAAACAAAAATGAAATTCACTGATTGAGGTCACAGAACAGAAAATGATTAGGGTGATTGGGTATTTAAATGGGGAAAAACCCTATATGATAAGTTCATGATTACGTTAGAAGAGTAGGTCAAATGTATCTTTCCACCTAGTTTGTCCACTTGGTATTTGCAGCAACAGAAACAAATAAACAACACAACCAAAAGCTAAATAACCCCCGTTTCCACGTACGCTTCCAAAGCCGGTTTAACTTTTTCTTTTTTTTTTCTTTTTTTTTTGTAATATGGAGTGGGATAGGGCTATCACATGGATGTGGTTTTGAGCTTTGGTCACAACCGGCAATGCATCTCTGAATCTGTACGGGAGTTGTGAGCTCACCTCAAGGATTCTTGTAGTTAAAGGTGGAGTATGTTTGTGAGGAGTGCACAGCGGTCCCACGAGGGATCGTAAGATGGACGTGTGAGTCGTAGAAGTTGGCTTACCATCCTATCATCCAGGTGCGGACGCGCATGTGCAAAAAGACGCACGACAGGTTGTGACCATAGCATTAGATGCCTAACTCCCACTGGATAGCGACGTTCCAAGGGAGAGCCACGTTACGACACAAGGCCCTATTACGACTAGGCAATAAGTTAAAGTGTGACCGCACCATACTACACTTAAAACCCCTAGGATAATTTTTCATACAGAATGGGACATGGTTATCATATCACATACCCGTGGCAATTAAGGAATAGACGTTGTCATGGTGGTAGTTACGGGTTTATGTAACATAAGTTACAACTTGCAAGGCAAAACCATGGCGCCTGCGTAACAAGAAAGCATACATGGTACTGTGTGGGTTAATGACGCAACATTGCGTTTAGTCATAAATGTGGCGTTACATGGCCATTACCTATAAATTGCATGGCCTTATATTAGTCGTTTCGGAGAGTGAGCTTTCGGGGACGATCCTAGTTACTGATTGTTTATAGCGATCTGTTCTATACTTCACCATCATGACCGTAGGAGGAGCCTTACGACTTGGATTTATGTGAGAGTGTATGAGGCGCCGTTTGTAAACCTCTTATTTAGACAAATTATATGTTATATAACCATTATTTAACAAATAATAACCATTATTTACATATAATGCAAGAAAATGTACATTTTTATTTGTATATAATTCTTAACGCATTTTCATTATTTATAAATAATTACAATTCAGACTTCATTATTTATAAACAATTACAATTCACATTTCCATTATTTATAAATAATGAAAAAGTATGTTTCATTATTTATAAATAATTACAATTCACACTTTTATTATTTATATATAATGAAAAGCGTATTTCCATTATATAATATATAATGAAAAGCACATTTCCATTATATAATATATAATGAAAAGCACATTTCCATTATTTATATATAATGAAAAGCGTATTTCCATTATATAATATATAATGAAAAACACATTTCCATTATATAATATATAATGAAAAGCACATTTCCATTATATAATATATAATGAAAATCGTATTTCCATTATATAATATATAATGAAAAGCACATTTCCATTATATAATATATAATGAAAAGCAGATTTCAATTATATAATATATAATGAAAAGCACATTCCACTTATATAATATATAATGAAAAGCACATTTCCATTATATAATATATAATGAAAAGCACATTTCAATTATATAATATATAATGAAAAACGTATTTCCATTATATAATATATAATGAAAAGCGCATTTCCATTATATAATATATAATGAAAAACGCATTTCTATTATTATAATATATAATGAAAAGCGTATTTCCATTATATATTAAATAATGGTTGTGTATGCAAATGTCAATGGTTGTTAACGCCCATAATATGAATATTCATGAGCTTGACTGCCCATATTATCCTCTATTCCAGGCACCTTTCCATTTTGTGTTCTTTGTACTTTCTTATCAGAAATCCTACGTGCGGTAAATAAGTCTCTGTATCACTATTCTCCTTGTTATTTGTTTTCAGATTTGGGTATAATGACAGATAACTGTAATCATCCACATTATTTTAATAAGAAATTATTCTATCTGTGATAGAAATTTTTATGTACGATTGCCTGATCTGAAGACAAGACTTTCGCTGTATGCATATTTAATATATGACGTCACCCACACGGAGTGAGAGTTTTAGTTTTTCTTTGAAAGTTTGATGGTGAGTACAGCTGTAATTACGTTAAAATCTCGTAAATTGAATCATATTTATAAACATATCTAACGATAGTATGAATCTGCTGATTTGTCTGTACATTATGAAGTGGTTTAAAATGGTTATATCTGATGAATTTAGGAGTAATCTACACTCGAAATTTGGATTCCTTATTTATCGTCGTGAGAAATATTTCAGCTCGATTGCCAGTCACTCCTTGATCCTTGGCCCAAACTTTCGGGCGAGACCCTCTCCGAAAATTAGATACGCGAGTAGACCTATAGCCGTTCTATAGGCAGTAGGCAGCTGGCAGATCACTTCACTAGCGCTAGCTGCATCAATGATCCAAGCTTTTTGTTACTTTTAGGTCCAACTGTTGAATAACTACTTTCATAGTTGGGTCAGAAGAAAGTTAAGAGCTAACACTAAAAAGCATGGTCACAGTTGACATGAGTTGTGAACAAGCGCCAAAATTTGGACCAGATACAGAGATAGACGAGTACGAGAGTAGAAAATTTGAGGCCTAGGCCTACAGACCAGTAAATAATTGGACTACCTGTGAACAGGCGCGGATCCAGGATTTCTTAGGGGGGTGGGGCCCAAATTTGAAATTATGCAAGCCAAATATTGGTACGTGATAGTGACACCGGCAGTGGCGGAATGAGCAAAAACAGGGGGGGGGGGGGGGTTCAAAAAAATCTGCACCACCCCACTCTTACATGCAGGCCCCACTAAACGTTTCTCAAAGTAGGAGGGGGGGGGGGGTATTTACGATCTCAGAAGCTCAGGGGTATAGGCATTTAATTACGGTCAGATGAGCATATAAAGGCAAGGGCCTTTGTTCCCCCCCCCCCCCCCGAACTACAACTTGTTGGCAGGAAAATTACAACTGATATCCCCCTTCTTTTCTTCTTCCTCTTTTCTTCTTCCTCTTTTTTCCTTCCCTTTATCCCCTCTTTACTTTTTTTCTTTCCCTTTATTCCCTCTCTTTTATTTGTTGATGGGGGGAGGGGGAGAGGTTACAGCTGAGAGGCAAGGCCCTTTCGGCCCCCGATCTCCTTCTTTTCCCCCTTTTCTTTTCTTCTTCCTCTTCTTTCTTTCCCTTTCTCTCCTTTTTCCCTTCTTTTCCTTCTTTCTCTCTCTTTTTTTTTTTTTTTTTTTTTTTTGAGGTTGGAGGGGGGGGGAGGGGGCGGGGCCAAGGCCTGCTCGGCCCCCCTGGGATCCGTCCCTGCCTGTGAATGTGATACTCGTAGTCGTACAGAGTCTTGTAGCTATCTAACATATTAAAACACGATCCCCCCAAAAAAAATTATTCAGTCTAGACTACATCGTATAGTATGCAGGGGTACGTATAGTGGTGCCTGTGTGTTGCTTAAACTCCTTGTTGGCTTAGCCTAATTTGCCTCTTCTCTAGGCTCTATCTTTGAATTCTTGTTTGCTGTAAACACGATCAAGTTTTCTCTGTCATATATAGATCTAGGTCCATATTTTGTGTTTTTTCAAATTGATAGAATGAACAGTTACGAGACATGGATCTAGAGACTGTAGATCAACTAGATCTGGATCAAGAAATTGAACATAAATTTCAATGTTAGATAATGAAGGAGGTCTTTCTAGGTAAAGAGAAAATATCAAAATCAAAATAGAACAGTTAATTCTGCAAATGCTCATCAATGTTTAAACGATCATGCTCATTTCCTTTTATTCTAAGAATTAAATCCCCCCCCCCCTCTTTTACAGGAAAATGTACAGAGACTTGTCGCAGTTAATGCAGTACCAAATGCTTGCTTTCTTGGAGTATGTGCTTGAAACAAGAATGTCCTGGAGAAAACAGACCACCACAAGAGAAGGTAAACATATTTACTTTTGATCTAACTTGATCAGTTTAGTTTTTTCAAGTAAAACAAAATTTTGAAATAGGTGAGGTCAAGGTCAAGCTGAAGGGGATGCAAAGGGCTGGTTTGAGAAGTATGTATTCATGGGATGGCTATGTATGAATCCACATGTCTACTAACACGTTGCTGAAGTGTTTCTCTTTTTAGGATTAACATTTTTAAGCTCATGTGCAGGGGGAAGGGGGTCCAATACATGAAAAGGAACGACAAGCAAAAAAAAATAAAAAATTGACCTTCAAATTTTGCTAAAAAACTAAACGTTGAAGACAACTAAAATATTAAATAGTGCTATTTATTTCAAATTTGGTTAATATAAAATTGTTTCTAAATCTGTTCCAGGGATTGAGAAGGAGGGCTTCCTGTTGAGAGATCATGGGGTGCCTTGAGGTTCCAGTCTTGATGTTCTGCCCCTTGCCTCAAAGCGATGGTCTCTTGTGCCTGACATATTAGGAGCAAAGCACAACGGACTGGTAATTCATAATGAATATTACAATGGGGTGGGGCCCAAATTTGAAATTATGCAAGCCAAATATTGGTACGTGATAGTGACACCGGCAGTGGCGGAATGAGCAAAAACAGGGGGGGGGGGTTCAAAAAAATCTGCACCACCCCACTCTTACATGCAGGCCCCACTAAACGTTTCTCAAAGTAGGAGGGGGGGGGGGGGGAGGTATTTACGATCAGGTAGAGCGTTGTGAAATTGGCGTGGTGTCTAAGGGCGAAGAACCTGCAGGGGTCAAGGGGTGGAACCCCCCAGAAGCTCAGGGGTATAGGCATTTAATTACGGTCAGATGAGCATATAAAGGCAAGGGCCTTTGTTCCCCCCCCCCCGAACTACAACTTGTTGGCAGGAAAATTGCAACTGATATCCCCCTTCTTTTCTTCTTCCTCTTTTCTTCTTCCTCTTTTTTCCTTCCCTTTATCCCCTCTTTACTTTTTTTCTTTCCCTTTATTCCCTCTCTTTTATTTTTTGATGGGGGGAGGGGGAGAGGTTACAGCTGAGAGGCAAGGCCCTTTCGGCCCCCGATCTCCTTCTTTTCCCCCTTTTCTTTTCTTCTTCCTCTTCTTTCTTTCCCTTTCTCTCCTTTTTCCCTTCTTTTCCTTCTTTCTCTCTCTTTTTTTTTTTTTTTTTTTTTGAGGTTGGGGGGGGGTGGGGGGGGGGCGGGGCCAAGGCCTGCTCGGCCCCCCTGGGATCCGTCCCTGCCTGTGAATGTGATACTCGTAGTCGTACAGAGTCTTGTAGCTATCTAACATATTAAAACATGATCCCCCCCAAAAAAATTATTCAGTCTAGACTACATCGTATAGTATGCAGGGGTACGTATAGTGGTGCCTGTGTGTTGCTTAAACTCCTTGTTGGCTTAGCCTAATTTGCCTCTTCTCTAGGCTCTATCTTTGAATTCTTGTTTGCTGTAAACACGATCAAGTTTTCTCTGTCATATATAGATCTAGGTCCATATTTTGTGTTTTTTCAAATTGATAGAATGAACAGTTACGAGACATGGATCTAGAGACTGTAGATCAACTAGATCTGGATCAAGAAATTGAACATAAATTTCAATGTTAGATAATGAAGGAGGTCTTTCTAGGTAAAGAGAAAATATCAAAATCAAAATAGAACAGTTAATTCTGCAAATGCTCATCAATGTTTAAACGATCATGCTCATTTCCTTTTATTCTAAGAATTACATCCCCCCCCCCCTCTTTTACAGGAAAATGTACAGAGACTTGTCGCAGTTAATGCAGTACCAAATGCTTGCTTTCTTGGAGTATGTGCTTGAAACAAGAATGTCCTGGAGAAAACAGACCACCACAAGAGAAGGTAAACATATTTACTTTTGATCTAACTTGATCAGTTTAGTTTTTTCAAGTAAAACAAAATTTTGAAATAGGTGAGGTCAAGGTCAAGCTGAAGGGGATGCAAAGGGCTGGTTTGAGAAGTATGTATTCATGGGATGGCTATGTATGAATCCACATGTCTACTAACACGTTGCTGAAGTGTTTCTCTTTTTAGGATTAACATTTTTAAGCTCATGTGCAGGGGGAAGGGGGTCCAATACATGAAAAGGAACGACAAGCAAAAAAAAATAAAAAATTGACCTTCAAATTTTGCTAAAAAACTAAACGTTGAAGACAACTAAAATATTAAATAGTGCTATTTATTTCAAATTTGGTTAATATAAAATTGTTTCTAAATCTGTTCCAGGGATTGAGAAGGAGGGCTTCCTGTTGAGAGATCATGGGGTGCCTTGAGGTTCCAGTCTTGATGTTCTGCCCCTTGCCTCAAAGCGATGGCCTCTTGTGCCTGACATATTAGGAGCAAAGCACAACGGACTGGTAATTCATAATGAATATTACAATGTTTTTTTTTAATCTGGTAAAGAAACAGATAAATTCATAGCAAGTGAGCCTGTCATGGCATTTCGAGTGACCCATCATTTGCTCTTGCAACGACTGCTCAAGGCTTTATTTGTCAAATGTGTAGGGTTAGGCCGAGAGTTGCAATTGGGATTGAGGTTAGGTGTAAGGTTAGCGTTAGGTCTAGTGTTGGATCCAGGAATGAAGTTAAGTATTTGGATAATAGTGTAGGAAATTGATGTTGAGCAAATGTCTTGAGGAACAAGTGTCGTACAATCAGATTTTCTAGGTGCTGGTGGAGCTGTATGTATTGATACTCATCATTGGCAGTTTAAAAATCTTCCTTTGTATTAGTAAACTAAAAATACGCTGACCCCCAGTTTGTGAAACGTGTACCTGATTTTAACGACATGCTCTATTGTTTAGTGGTTATGTTGTAACACAAAATGAATTCTTAATCTTAATCCTGGATCCATAGCTAAACGTAATATTAACCCTAAAGCTAATCTAAAACCCTATCACAACTTGAGCAATAACCATATATCTTGATGAAATAAAGCTTGTGTTAAGCATTGGCAGACCCAGAGTCAGGTTATCCTAAATTCCTTTCTACATACTGCTATTGTATAAAGTTGATATTTAAGTACATCCTATTGCAAGTTCTAAAATTTCTGGAAAAACCTTACCCTGATGATAGTGTGTGAAGTAAGTAGGCTCATAGTAGAGCATGAATTATTACCCGCAACTCTCAACCAATTTTGATTAGTGATTAAGAAAGGCTACAAAGAATTGTATTCTTTTTTCACACTCGTATAATAGTGGGGGGGGGGGGCAGCCTAGCAGTACAAGATCTAATCATCTTATATGACTATATCCTGTTGTCCTGGGGGCAGATATCCCAAAACCTGCAAGTGTGATAAAGAAAAATATGTTTGTGTACTAAAAGTGAAACAAAAACAAATCACTGGAAACTTTTGGTTGTTAATAACTCAAAAGTTACACTCAAATCAAAATGAGGTTTTCACAGCTTAAAGTTTAAGGATGTAAATTCTATGCCATTTCTATGAATGCTAATTGCTATTCTTAAAGCCCCACTGTCCTACTTGTAGCTACTTGCTAAAACTTCCCCAATTGGTGCCTGTTGGTCCCCATGATCCTCTCTTTCTTATGGTAGTTGAGAGCTGAGCTGATGAGATAGCCACCTGTCAGTGACCTGGCTGGGTGGTCTAATCACTTCTGGCCCAGTAGTATTGGCGGTCTTTAAAACAATGGTCGGAATGTTTGATTAGATCTTTTACTCGTAGTAGACGTAGACATGTAGTATATTAGTATATTAGTAATAAAATACATGTTTGGCAATATGGTATTTCATTTCATACCATAATGAGAAGTAATATTTTAATCTGGGATCTCTTGTTGGCACGAGCAAACAGTGAATTTATATAAAACTAATAGCCCTTTGAAGATTACTAGAAGAAGAAAACTGACAACAAGAAAGAAGAAAAAGAAATATACTTGTGATGTGAGCTTTAGATCTTAAAGTGCTTGTAACAATATTGGATTTTTTTTTCTTCTTTCAATTAACATTTTATTCATGAACAGCTGGCTTATTGGAATTGGTTACAAAGATGCAAGTGGACTTGTCTGTAGTAGTTGCTGAAGAGGAGCAGTCAGCATAAGGAGCGTGTGCCTCCAAAACAACGTGGGAACTTCTCCCAAGTTCATCTCAAATCACAAGGCTCTTCAGGAATCAAGATGTAACAATGGAGGTTGAGAAGGAGTTTGTGACCCTCCTGATTTGGACTTCTCGCTATATCTCAATCAATGGATTGTAGCACTTCTGCACAAAACCCAACAAGTCATGATTGAGAAAAACACAACAAATACTCAGTTAAGCATTGATTTATGTGACTGGTATTAGGGTAGGTTTTAGCTTGGTAATTTTATATTAACTATGTCCCAAAAAGCCTCATTGGTCCTTAAAGTTCCACGCCACAAGCTGCTTCCTCCCCTGTTTCGGTATACCGTACCCAGACTATCAAGGGATCAAATGAATTAAAATCCACACTTGATTACAAATGAATTGATCTTTTAAATATTGTCATCATTTCAGGGTGGTTTTGGTTACGGGTTAGTGTGAGCTTTCTGTGCGTAAAATTGATGGTACTTCGTGCGGAGATCAGTGGATGGATATTTCATGTACAATGCAAGAGAGGTGTCTATCTTCATTGGAATTCAGGATGTGAATTCCAATGAAGATGGCTTGTTTATAAGGAGAGAAGCAAGATAGATTGATGTAAACTTAATGACATCAGGGAATGTTTGCCTGTATTGTTTGAATGACACGGATATCGAATAACGTGAAGTTAAGTGGAAAGAATGGCATAATATATTCAATTTGTACACCATCCTATTGAATTTTTTTTAAACAGCATTTGTGCACAGGTCTATGGAAAACCAGTAGGTGGCATATACAATAAGATCATTTACCGCAGCTCAAGGAGTACCGTAGATATCACTTACCGCAGTTGCTGCTATTTGTGCCCACATGCATATTAATATCAAGCAGTTGAAGCTAAAACTAATATAATCTAATTAACAGTTTTTTTATTCCAATTATCATAACAAGAGAGAAAAACATACTTTTATAATAACTTCCATTAATATTATTTGATCCACGACACCGAGTAGTCCAGCCCTCGTGAATCTGTATGTTCTCCAGATTTCATTGTCAGGGCCTATCAGGGGGCGGATCTAGCTTTTTGCTAAGGGGGGGGGGGGGGGGGGAGGGGGTTGACCCTATGACGATGCAGATTATCGCCCACGAGCCGCATAGCGGTGAGGCGATTAACGCATTTATAAGATGGATTTTCTTTTTTTTCTCTCTGTCTCGCTATCTCACTGCATTATAAATTTCTCATTTTCACGCCGACATCAACATCTCTCACCATTAAACAGTTCTCTCATTTCCTTTCCTTTCTCTTTTGCTCTCTCTCTCTCTCTGAACTCTCGCGTTCTGTTTCCAGATTTTTTCCACATATGATTCCATTGATCCAACCATATATGCACACTAAAAAGAAAAGAAATGAAGGGAATACTGTATATATAAGATGATAAAGATGTTTAATTTATTCATTTTCTTACAACAAACTAATATGTTTACAGATTATAACATTGATGGTCAAATATTAAACACAAATTACCTCATCTGCTACTTCCATTTGTACATTATTTTTTCTTTAAAAATTCAACAAAGCATACTTATGCTAAATCTGAGCACTATTTTTTTTCTCCAGTGAATATATTGTATCATGACCTGCACCCTTATTATAAAACACATTATAAAAACATGCTGATTTCTTTAAAAAAAAAAAAAATTACCTATGACTCAATGATTGCAATTTTTTCCAGAGAAACAATAATACTGTACGATAGTATACAACATCCTTTAGTGTGATGGTTACTCCGTGGTCCACACACGCATCAAGGTATATCAGACCTTTTATTAAAAGTTGCTCGTTATATACAATATATAAATCATACTCATAGGCCCATTCCCAAATGTTATAATTATTATCAATAAACAGAAATTGATAAAAGATGACCCCTCCCAAAAACTCTTATATTCCAAAAGTTTGATCTTGGCTGACAGGTGGTAACTTGAGTACTTGACTACATCTTATTTGCCCTATAGACGCATACTTAAAATGGATGCCTTGGCAAAGCCTCAGTTTTATAAATGATTGCTTGACTTAGACTGCCGATGAACATATTTCTTGTGTATTTATCTACACCATTAACTTTTCTCCACATCGTGCTGTCAGATTGAGATGCTTTGGTGTGATATACTTAATGTTTTACATCATGTTTTTAATGAAATCCTACCTTGCTTAGTTATGCAGACATTGGGCACTTTTTTTAAAACTTGCGATAGCAGTGGAAAGGATGTGCATAAAAGAAGAGGCGGGATATCCATACTACTACTATGTACTACTACAACATGGGTAAAATTGCATCATTGTATTATACCTTGGTTCCTGGTTTGAAACTATGTTTCAGTACCGGTAATCATTGTAATAGTTTTTCCGTTTCATAGTGTCACTGGTGTGGTTGTGTGTATGAAGGCCAAATTTTCTATTTTCCTGCTTCGCCTGTCCACAATCACTAAACAATTTGAGCTGAAATACAGGGCCTAATATACAAGGTGATTAAAAAATTAAACATACTGCTTGCAAGGTGAAGTTACACGTACTGCTTGAAGAGAATTGTGAATGACATTTATCTATTGGGAGTTTGACCAAATCCAGTTACAAAAATTTCAGCTTTGGGGGGCACATTACCCCTCATCCCCCCCCCCACCCCCTGTGCGCGCAATTGACTTATGTGTCCCCCCAGGAGTGGCGGAGCGTCTTCCAAAGTGGGGGGGGGGGGGGCACCAACAAAATAGGCACTTTCTGGGAAAAAAAAGGGCACCTACAAAGGGAATCTCAAAGCGAAAATATCAATTTTTTTAGACAATGGTATATACCCCTACATTGTGATTACATTATCAGGGACGATTTCAACATTTGTTTCTCTTTATAAACCATACAAGATATTGCTTAAGTATCAGTTTGGTGTGATGGTCTGAAAATTGATTTGCGAGCAAGGAAAATTTTAAGTTTTGTGAGGTCGCAGTACAAAATATTGCATCTTATTAAGAGGGAAAAACCCAATCCGGATGGGATTATAAGCACATTCTCACAATGGAAGACTGGAAAGACCTTTAATAAGTAACGTTATTATGTCATCTATAAATGCGAGCGAGCTTTGGGGGAAGTTACGCTTGAAATTAGGGGTGCGTTTAATGATGAGAGGAAAAGCGGACACTAAAGGGATAAGAGGAAAAGGAGCATGTGTCATGTAAAAAGGGTAATTATCAGAGGTGAAAATGAGGCACTTCTTAGACCTACAGAAAGATGCACTCACCAGGAATGAAAAAAGGCACTTATGAGAATGGGAAATGGCATTTTTCAATGGAATAGATTTTGATAGGGGCATTTATGAAAAGGGGATAGGTCCCTTTGGTATTGGAAAGGAAAAGAGGCACGTATCATTGTTAAAAGGGAATTTATCAAAAGGTGAAAAGAGGTACTAGTCTTATTGCGCCTGAAAAGGGGCACTGATCAGATAATAGATATGAAAAGGGGCACTTAAAAAAAAGGAAAAGTGCAATACTTTTAAAACAAGGGAAACGCTCTCGGCGGTCTCGCCTGCATTATGCAATTCGAAATGATGAAAAATTGAGGTCTGAACATTATTTATAGGCAGGGTGGCCCATTAGCAGGCCCCCCAAAATGAAATCCTCTGAATATAATCATCACTTTGAAGTAAATATTGACTAAGTATCATTAGAAGAATTATTTACTATTAATTGTACCACGATCGATAACTTGAATGAAATATGAACAAATTAAAAAAATTGATTTATTAATTCTCATATTAATTAAGTTGTGAAAACATAATACAAGTCTACTGACCTAAAATGAGCTTTGACCTTGTGACTTGGAATTTGTGTCATATGATTTGTGATACTTGATAACCCTTAAAATTCAAAATCTTGATGTTGATGCCACAACAAAGTCTAAGTTTGTTGACCTAAAATGACCTTTGCCCTTAACTTAGTGACCTGACATTCTACTCACATGATTGGGGATACTTGATAACCCTATAGTTCAAGATTCATTGACTAAGAACTTAAACTTTTAAAATGATATCAAAAATTTAAAAACTTAACCTTAGGTTAAGTTTTCGATGATGATGCCACAACATAGTCCAAGTCTATTGACCTGAAATGACCTTTGACCTTGACTTTGTGACCTGAAATTCTACTCACGTGATTGGGAATACCTGATAACCCTATAGTCTAAGTTATATTGACTAAAAACTTAAACTTTGAAAATTATATCACAAATTCAAAAACTTAACTTAACCTAATGTTTTTGAAGTTTTTGATGCCGTCGACGCCACCGTCACCGGAAAAGCGGCGCCTATGTCTCACTGTTTGCTCGTAGGTGAGACAAAAAGGGAGGTGCAGATCAGATTTTAATAGGGGCATTTATTGGAGGTGAAAGGGAGCTATTATGAGAATGGGGAAGTGGCTTTTATTAAAAAGAAAAAGAGGCACATGTTAAAGTAAACAAGGCACTTATCAGAGATGAAAAGGGGTAATTATGAGAAGGTTAAGGGGCACTTATGATCAGAAAAAAGAGCATTTATTAGGAAGGAAAAGGGGATGTGTCAAATAAAAGTGACAGTTATTAGAGACAAAATGGGACACTCATCAGAGATGAAAAGAGCACTGATCAGGAAAAGGAGGGGCACTTATCAAAGTAAAATGAGTATCTCTCAGATTTGAATAGGGGCGAATATCGGAGATGAAGGGGGCACTTATCAAAAGTGAAAAGGGGCATTTCTCGTAGTTGAAAAGGGGCACTTACTGGAGATTAAAAAGGGCACTTATGAGAATGGAAAATGAACACTTATTGCAAAGAATAATGGGAACTTGTCGAAGGATAAGGGGCACTTATCAGAGGTGAAATGGGGAAGGGGCACTTTTACAAATTAATAGGGGAACTTGTCAAAGTAATATGGCACTTTACCTATGTGAAAAGGCCATAAAAGGGGCATTTAGGGGGTACTTGAAAAAGTGGGGGGGGGGGGCACTGACCCCTCCCCCCTGGCTAACAACATATCTCCGCCACTGGTTATGAGGTTTATAATACCATGGTTTTGATACCCAGTCGCAGCTCCAGCAGTTCATTGAAGAGGCTAAGTAGAACTTCATAGTCCATACTGTACATGTATGTCTGTTGAATGAAAAGAGAAGAGAATGAAAGTAAAACATTGATACCTACATCATACATGTATCTCTGTTGTAACATAAAAAGTGTCTTGCATGTACATTGTAGGCCTAGGCATGGGGTGTCGATTTGTATCCGTTATTGGGGGGGATGATAGGTGCCAAAATATTTTCGGCAATGGATCAAAGCACCCAAGAGGTAGAAGCGTGTGGGAGGTTGCAACCCCTCCCTTCCAAGCTATTAACTTTTTCAATTCACCCTCAATAAAGATAACATTTCAGAGAATATAAGAGTGGTAATAAAATTAATAACATGCTAAATGTTTACGCCTTGACTCTTGCCTGCAGTGTAGGCCTACCCAGGGGCGTCGCTAGACTTTTTTCAGTTGGTGGGGGGGGGGGGGGGGGTGTAGAGGCCTACGATTACCGACAAAACTAGCCACCAATTAACGACAAAATTAAATGTCCCAATATCTACAAATTTAACCCTATAAACCCGCGGCCGAAGGCTATTTTTTTTTCCTATGGACTTTCTATAGTACTTGCGTATGCGCAAATGGTCATTTTCCTCGACGACATAATAATACAAATTATTTCGTCAACTTAATCTGCCTCATAGCTATATATTTTAATGCAGGCGCGAAGCTAGGATCTTATTTTAGGGAGGGGCGGTAGTGAGTAAGCGAATCACTTAAAGAGCGCGCGAAGTGCGCTCATTAGGGGGTTGTGGGTGAAGCTCATAGACGTTTCCTTAAATTATTAAGAAAAGAAGACGATTTGCTGTACCGTTCTCGACTGTTAATCCTTGTCTGAATGAAGTTTCCCCCCTCCCGCACAAAGCGCGAAAGCTTTGACATTTCAGTAAATTATTATAAAAAGAAGACAATTTGCTGTACTGTTCTCGACTGTTAATCCTTGTCTGAATTCAGTTCTCCCCCTTTACGCGAGAAGCGCAAAAAGTTTAGACGATTGATTTAACTATTATAGAAAAAAGACGATTCGTTGTACCGTTCGCGACTCTTAAACCTAACTTGTCTGAAATCAGTTTCCCTCCTCCCGCGCGAAAGCTTTGACGTTTCCTTATATTATTAGAGAAAGCAGACGATTCGTTGTACCTTTCTCGACTCTTAATCCTTATCTGAATTCAGTTTTCCCCTACCGCGCTTTTATCGGCGTTTTATCGAAATATAGAGAAGGGAAGACGATTTGTCGTATCGTTGTTGACTCTTAATCTTTGTTTGAATCTAGTTTCCCTGAAAATTTTAAACCTCTGATATTATAGGAAATTGAAACTTCGAGAAATACAAGTATTGTAGTTGTTGGGTAGAATATGAATATGCCGATATGGGTAACACATGGGGAAAATCTGGGTTAACCAGAATTCAATTTATTCTTGTCTCATATACGGTTGTCTCATTTACTTCCTTTTCTATATATATTATGTATGTATTATGAAAATGAGATAGCAAAATGTGTATATTGATGGTCATCTTGCGAGTAATAACCGTTAACTAATCTCATCGGGCTCTCATCATTAATTAATTTTGTTAATATTTTTTTTGGATGGTGAATTATTGGGGGGGGGGATGATTGTACAGGCCATCCCCCCCACCTGAAATATTGGGGGGATATATCCCCCCCCCCCATCCCCCCGGGATCAACACCCATGGCATGGGCCTAGGCCTCAAATTTTCTCATGTGGAATCATACATACATGTAGCCATCCCATGAATACATACTTCTCAAACCAGCCCTTCGCATCCCCTCCAGCTTGGCCTTGACCTCACTCATTTCAAATTTTGTTTTACCTGAAAAAACTAAACAGATCAAGTTAGATCAAAAGTAAATATGTTTACCTTATCTTGTGGTGGTCTGTTTTCTCCAGGACATTCTTGTTTCAAGCACATACTCCAAGAAAGCAAGCATTTGGTACTACATTAACTGCGACAAGTCTCTCTGTACATTTTCCTGTAAAAGAGAGGGGGGGGGGGGGATTTAATTCTTAGAATAAAAGGAAATGAGCATGATCATTTAAACATTGATGATCATTTGCAGAATAAACTGTTCCATTTTAATTGGGATTTTCTCTTTACCAAAAAACCCCTCCTTAACCCTAACATTGAAATTTATATTCAATTTCTTAATCCAGATCTAGTTGATCTACAGTCTCTAGATGATCTAGATCCATGTCTCGTAACTGTTCATTCTATCAATTTGAAAAAACGCAAAATAGATATGGACCTAGATCTATATATGACAGAGAAAACTTGATCGTGTTTACAGCAAACAAGAATTCAAAGATAGAGCCTAGAGTAGAGGCAAATTAGGCTAGGCCAACAAAGAGTTTAAGCAACACACAGGCACCACTATAGTCTAGACTGAATAATTTTTTTTTTTTTTTGGGGGGGGGGGATCGTGTTATAATATGTTAGATAGCTACAAGACTCTGTACGACTACGAGTATTACATTCACAGGCAGGCACGGATCCCAGGGGGGCTTTTTAAACAAAATATTTTAAAAAAAAGAGAGAGAGAGAAAGAAGGAAAAGGAGGGAAAAAGGAGAGAAAGGGAAAGAAAGACGAGGAAGAAGAAAGGAAAAGGGGGAAAAGAAGGAGATCGGGGGCCGAAAGGGCCTTGCCTCCCAGCTGTAACCTCTCCCCCTCCCATCAAAAAATAAAAGAGAAGGAAGGAAAGGGAAAGAAAAAAAGTAAAGAGGGAATAAAGGGAAGGAAAAAGAAGGGGATAAAGGGAAGGAAAAAAGAGGAAGAAGAAAAGAGGAAGAAGAAAAGAGGAAGAAGAAAAGAAGGGGGATATCAGTTGCAATTTTCCTGCCAACAAGTTGTAGTTTGGGGGGGGGGGGGGGAGGGCAAAGGCCCTTGCCTTTATATGCTCATCTGACCGTAATTAAATGCCTATACCCCTGAGCTTCTGGGGGGTTCCACCCCTTGACCCCCGCAGGTTCTTCGCCCTTAGACACCACGCCAATTCACAACGCTCTACCTGATCGTAAATACCCCCCCCCCCCCTCCTACTTTGAGAAACGTTTAGTGGGGCCTGCATGTAAGAGTGGGGTGGTGCAGATTTTTTTGAACCCCCCCCCCCTGTTTTTGCTCATTCCGCCACTGCAGGTGTCACTATCACGTACCAATATTTGGCTTGCATAATTTCAAATTTGGGCCCCACCCCCCCCTAAGAAATCCTGGATCCGCGCCTGTTCACAGGTAGTCCAATTATTTACTGGTCTGTAGGCCTAGGCCTCAAATTTTCTACTCTCGTACTCGTCTAACTATCTCGGTATCTGGTCCAAATTTTGGCGCTTGTTCACAACTCATGTCAACTGTGACCATGCTTTTTAGTGTTAGCTCTTAACTTTCTTCTGACCCAACTATGAAAGTAGTTATTCAACAGTTGGACCTAAAAGTAACAAAAAGCTTGGATCATTGATGCAGCTAGCGCTAGTGAAGTGATCTGCCAGCTGCCTACTGCCTATAGAACGGCTATAGGTCTACTCGCGTATCTAATTTTCGGAGAGGGTCTCGCCCGAAAGTTTGGGCCAAGGATCAAGGAGTGACTGGCAATCGAGCTGAAATATTTCTCACGACGATAAATAAGGAATCCAAATTTCGAGTGTAGATTACTCCTAAATTCATCAGATATAACCATTTTAAACCACTTCATAATGTACAGACAAATCAGCAGATTCATACTATCGTTAGATATGTTTATAAATATGATTCAATTTACGAGATTTTAACGTAATTACAGCTGTACTCACCATCAAACTTTCAAAGAAAAACTAAAACTCTCACTCCGTGTGGGTGACGTCATATATTAAATATGCATACAACGAAAGTCTTGTCTTCAGATCAGGCAATCGTACATAAAAATTTCTATCACAGATAGAATAATTTCTTATTAAAATAATGTGGATGATTACAGTTATCTGTCATTATACCCAAATCTGAAAACAAATAACAAGGAGAATAGTGATACAGAGACTTATTTACCGCACGTAGGATTTCTGATAAGAAAGTACAAAGAACACAAAATGGAAAGGTGTCTGGAATAGAGGATAATATGGGCAGTCAAGCTCATGAATATTCATATTATGGGCGTTAACAACCATTGACATTTGCATACACAACCATTATTTAATATATAATGGAAATACGCTTTTCATTATATATTATATAATGGAAATGCGTTTTTCATTATATATTATATAATGGAATGCGCTTTTCATTATATATTATATAATGGAAATACGTTTTTCATTATATATTATATAATTGAAATGTGCTTTTCATTATATATTATATAATGGAAATGTGCTTTTCATTATATATTATATAAGTGGAATGTGCTTTTCATTATATATTATATAATGGAAATGTGCTTTTCATTATATATTATATAATGGAAAGACGATTTTCATTATATATTATATAATGGAAATGTGCTTTTCATTATATATTATATGATGGAAATGTGCTTTTCATTATATATTATATAATGGAAATACGCTTTTCATTATATATAAATAATGGAAATGTGCTTTTCATTATATATTATATAATGGAAATGTGCTTTTCATTATATATTATATAATGGAAATACGCTTTTCATTATATATAAATAATAAAAGTGTGAATTGTAATTATTTATAAATAATGAAACATACTTTTTCATTATTTATAAATAATGGAAATGTGAATTGTAATTGTTTATAAATAATGGAAATGTGAATTGTAATTGTTTATAAATAATGAAGTCTGAATTGTAATTATTTATAAATAATGAAAATGCGTTAAGAATTATATACAAATAAAAATGTACATTTTCTTGCATTATATGTAAATAATGGTTATTATTTGTTAAATAATGGTTATATAACATATAATTTGTCTAAATAATAGGTTTACAAACGGCGCCTCATAAGAGTGTGCCTTCTTCATCAAGAAAACAAATCAAGTAACCGAATTCATCACTTTTTTCACGCCCAAACTCCTCTATGATTCATCGCAACGGCCTTCCTTGAACATGGGTTATAAAACATAATATCAACTTGGCGTGACGCACTTCAACTCTATGTTCTTGATTTATGGTCTCTGTCATAGCGATGTTTTTTCGCTGTTCGTAATTAAGCCATTGCCAGTGTGAAACTAACGCTACTTAACGTGTATATTAAACTTGATCGTATCTTTACGACATTGTATGATAAATCAAGCAAGATAATTCACCGACACCCTCGTGTCCCTTATTATCAAGAATGACCTGGAGAACCTTTTCTAGAAATAAGGCGTTGAATGATATGTGATGGGGGAAAACCCTCATCTGTCGTGATTCGATGTGAAGTCGTCCGTTTGATGAACCCCTTAGGAAGTTCCGGATGTGACCCGTGGACAAGACTTAATTTTTTGACCAGGGAAGGTGATTTTAATGGCTTATGACAATGGGAATATGTACGGAAACCGGGCGGAAATAAGACTATAGGAAGGCGACATGAACGGGAAAAGGGGGAGGGAAAAGTCTGAGAGTTACACCCTCTCTCATGGGCTGGTGAAACCATGTTGGCACCACTCAGACAATCAATTTATAGTGGGCGGAGAGATAGGGAGGGAGGGGGGGGGGGGGGCAGAGAACGAAAATATATATTGCCAGATAAATTGATACAAGCCTTTTCACTTTAAATTTAGACATAGCTAGGTATAGAAAGATGGATGTGAAAGTTTAACCTTCTGGTCTAAATCACACTAATGATGATATCAATAATTCATTTGAACTTGTTGATCGTAGTTTTTAAAATGCGTAATCGACATGAAAACATAGTTGTCTAGATAAACCAGATTTAGTGAGTGGGTTACAAAAGATTAAGTGAGAAAACAGAAGAGGAATGAGTACGCATGCCTTTTGTGGATG
This sequence comes from Strongylocentrotus droebachiensis, assembly GCA_035222895.1. Classification (NCBI taxonomy): domain Eukaryota; kingdom Metazoa; phylum Echinodermata; class Echinoidea; order Camarodonta; family Strongylocentrotidae; genus Strongylocentrotus; species Strongylocentrotus droebachiensis. The sequence goes on along the minus strand of JAVYIG010000154.1, from coordinate 626,847 downwards.
GAAAAAAGGAATTTAAAGAAGGAGATAGTACGACAATAAGTCAAAAAAAGGATAGAGGTATATTTTAAAACTCGTACATTAGTTCTCTCTTTTGCAAAACCTCATAATTATTGATGTGTACCCTTTCCGATTGCGTGACTAATTTTGAAGAAAAAAAAACCCTGAAAAAAGTAAAAAGTGAAAACTTAAAACGGACTCCATACATTAGAGCAAGAACATCATCGATTCCCCCAAGGGCGTCATCGAAATCCACCATTCTGCCAGACTCCAAATTCTACTGACACTAAGACTTGATTAAAGGGTGTTTCCTCTCCGTTATGTTTCAAATAAACATTTGATATTAAATAGGTGCTTCTCATCTTTATTTAACAGTATTTCATGTGTCGAGGAATGATGCCCAAGATTAAACTTCACATTCTTTGAAACTTATTCTGGCTTCCAACTAATATTTAAGCCTCATTTTAGTTCCCAGCCCCTTTTCATGGAATACAAATATATGATACTACCCTTAAAGTTAAAATGTAAATCGGCCGATGGGTATTGGCTTTCAAACGACGTACACTAAATATGTTTAAAGACTTGACATGGCGCAAATACAAAGAACTTTTAAGAAAAGGTAGCTTGCCTCTTTTTGGTTTTGGAGTAAGTCGATATGTTTCGTGCAAATTTCCTTAAGCATTCCTTATCTACTCTGAAGCGACCGATGAGAAGACGACATGAACACGCATCCATGTGTTCTTTATAAGTACGTGATGTAAATGCTGTAATTCGTGCTAGTTGGTCATAATGGTAAGTATTTGGTTCTCAGATTTTACCATAATTAAAGGAGATGTGGATCTCTGGAAAGGGTTTTACGTAGAAGATAGTGATGTAAATGCTGTAATTCGTGCTAGTTGGTCATATTGGTAAGTATTTGGTTCTCAGATAATGCTCAGGTTTTACCATAATTAAAGGAGATGTGGATCTCTGGAAAGGGTTTTACGTAGAAGATAGTGATGTAAATGCTATAATTTTTGCTAGAGTTGGTCATAATGGTAAGTTTTGGTTCTCTGTAGATGATGCTCAGGCTCAGGTTTTACCATAATTAAAGGAGATGTGGATCTCTGGAAAGGGTTTTACGTAGCAAATATGTTAATTCCTAGGCTTGAGGCTAGTCACACAGGTTTAAAAAAAAAGGTTTTTGAGGTTAAAGAGTTGGTCATATTGGTATTTTGTTCTCTGTACATAATGCTCATGTTTTATCATAATTAAAGGAGATGTGGATATCTGGAAAGGGTTCTACGTAGGAAATAGTGATGTAAATGCTGTAATTTGTGCTAGAGTTGGTTAATTGGTATTTGGTTCTCTGTACATAATGCTCAGAGGTTTTATCATAATTAAAGGAGATGTGGATCTCTGGACAGGGCTCTACGTAGAAGATAGTGATGTAAATGCTGTAATTTGTGCTATTGTTAGTCATATTGGTAAGTATTTGGTTCTCTGTAGATGATGCTCAGGTTTTATCATAATTAAAGGACATATGGATCTCTGTAAAGGGTTACGTAGAAGATAGTGATGTAAATGCTGTAATTTGTGATAGAGTTGGTTAATTGGTAAGTATTTGGTTCTCTGTAGATAATGCTCAGAGGTTTTTATCATGATAAAAGGAGATGTGGATCTCTAGAAAGGGTTCTACGTAGGAAAATAGTGATGTAAATGCTGTAATTTGTGCTAGAGTTGGTCAAATTGGTAGGTACTTGGTTCTCTGTAGATGATGCTCAGGTTTTATCATAATTAAAGGAGATGTGGATCTCTTTAAAGGAATCTACGTAGAAGATTGTACTATGATTGAGGCTAGTCATACAAGTGTTTTTATAGTTTTTTTTTTAATAAATATAAGTTTAGTCTTTACAACTTCAAGATTCGAGAGTAAAAATAAACTAGACGATATTAACGGCATTGGTCAAAATGTTATCTTAAGAAAATATCTGCAACACACACAAAATCTTGACGAAAATCACTTCATATTTTAAAAGCTTGATACGCTTGATATATATTCGAATAGGCCTACTAGCAATACTATAATAACAGAACCAGCCTTACATCGATTTGCACTAAAGTTTACTTATACTTTAACAAAATCAAAACATTGAGTCACACGCTTGGGAAGCATGAACAATTACTTCTGGCATCGTTTGGTACACTGACCTGCAGGGTATGGAAATCATATAAAATTTCAGCAAGAAGAACTAATCTCTAGCTCATAGACGCTCTTGTTATGAAGGCGATATTGAAACGTGTTTCTGTTTAATGATGTCCAGGGGCTGTCCATCCCTATCAATAAATATATATATATATATAGGGCACTATATAATTTATGAAAGAACGCCAATGTCTAGGATGAATCACAGACATAACACTTTTATTATCCAACTTAATTGTTATTACATTCCCCCCAAAAGGCAGTCTCACAGTTTTCAGAGATACATCTGTCACGAAGTCAGACAAAAAAACTAATGACCATGGCAACTCAAATGGGAGTAATATCATATTAATGAAATACATGTTGGGTAGGAGCCATTAGTCCGATCCTACCCGGCAAAATTAAAGCCACGTGACAATGTCAATTTACCGATATGACATCAGAGGTGAAAAATGTCACTGTAATTGAAAGTGAATGGTAAATGGAGACATCCTGATACGTTTTCCATATGATAGCCAACCCCCTTGAGAAGTGCTCTGAAATCCCGCCAAAGCCATTGACAGAGTAGAGCCGTAATAGAGAACAACGCATCATCCTTGCACACAGCAAGGACATAGGTTCCATAATCAAGAAAGATTTGATTCGAATTTGGTTCAAGTTCGCCGAATGGTAAATCCATTATATTTCCTCTCATCTATTAAAAGCACTATTCACTCTCTAAAAGACTACAATACCTGAATATATTCCGATGATGGATGAAAGTTTCTCACCGATGGATAGTCAGAAAACATCCAGATGCTTTTAGCCGAAAATATTCTTATAAAGTTTGCTTTCGACTGATCTTCATTATAATTTTATTTTTAGCCACTGATGTTCCTGTTGTCTCATGATATGTGTTGGTGTATACATCATCAACTCCTTCAGGTGTGTTTCTTCTCCATGTAATCCACTAGTCACAATAATATTTGCATTCTTATCTCTTGATGAAATCGATCCTCATCCTAAGAATTTATTCATCGTTTATATTCAGATTTTGTAGAGTTAATATCTATTTTGGGATAATGATTATATTAATATGAATGATTTGTTGTATTTTTGTTGGCATAGAGGATTGACATACTTCCGGAAATATCTGCCCATGAGCTCTAAACTAATTTCATGAGTAGTTATAAGAATAGTATATCATAATATTTTCCGTTAAAATCTTGAAAGTACCCAGTCACGGCTGGTCATTGTGATGACATTACTGGTCAGGGCTGATCATGTCATATTCCATTTGCATGGATATTAACAACTCTTACTAGCTCAACACACACCCAAATCAGCTATAAAAAGGAAATGAAAGATTTGTTGTTAAATTCATTTTCAAGTTTAAAAAAAGAAGAAAAATGAATGAAAAACTCATTTGGTAATGAAATCAATGACATGAATTGTTAATAAAAACCAAAGGACGTTGTCGATAATAGGGCTTCTAGTAGTGAGACAAAGAGTGTAAGTTATATTTTTTAAAACTATTTTGCTTTCAACCTTGTATAAGACTTTAGTCTGATACCCCCTTAAACTCCAAAATAGGATACCAAATCAGGAAGACGTCCTATAATCAGGCCAAGTTGGACTAGCTTATATGATATATTAATATGCAACACGTTCTTTCCATTATTATTTTGATTAGACTTCGACAATGATGGGCTGTGCGGTTGCTTAGATCATGGTTTAAACTGATTCTGGGTCGTGTAAGACATGATCTAATTCATTTGCATCACCCCTCATCATTAACACCATACTGTCTATTTTTTCCCTAGTTTTACAACAGAAAACAATAATACCGGACATGGAGAAAGAGAGAAAGTACGAAAGAAAGAGATCGAGGGTAGTAAGGCGTTGGTGGGTTGCGTATGAAAGAGATGGAGGGGGGGGCGGAGATAGAAAGAGAGTGAGAGAGAGAGAGAGAGAGAGAGAGAGAGGGGGGTGGGGTGGGGAAGTGGAATACAGAGATAGAACGGGAGTGAGAGAAGCTGGACTTAGATAAAGACGGAGAGAAATTGAGATAGAGAGGGAGGAGGGAGAGAGAGAGAGAGAGAGAAAGAGAGAGAGATAGAGAGAGAGAGAGAGTAGGGGGGGGGGGGGCAGATATGGAGGTGGTACAATAACTTGGGGATCCATGATTGCCAACTACTTTACTTTTCATTTAGCAAAGGGCAACATTCAAATAAATATAAAAAAACAGCCAAGCGACGAAAAAATGAGAAAAATTATTAGTTAGAAGAGGAAACGGTATGAAAAAACATCGGAGAGTTCGCTAACCTTTAACATATCTATTGATCGTCGATGCCAATAATCCCTTAAAGCACAGGATTTCGTTTTTGCAAAGGGCAGCATCGAAATTAAAAACAAATATTCCAAGCGATGACAAAGTCATACCAAACGTATCAATCATGAACAAAATATTCTTTTGTGGACATCAGGATAGAATGTTAACCCATCGAATATTTCGCTACCCTTTCATAATTATAGTAGATATTCGGATACACTACACTCAAAGGTTTAAATGCACACTGTCCTACTTGTAGCTACTTGCTCCCTCTATATAGAAAACTTCCCCAATCGGTGCCTGTTGGTCCCCCATGATCCTCTTTTTCTTATGTTAAATGAGAGCTGAGTTAATGAGATAGCCATCTGTCAAAGTGACCTCGCTGGCTCGCTGGGTGGTCTAATCCCTTCTAGCTGAAGTAGTAAAGCCTGCCTTTAAGATGATGACGAAATATCCATTTATGCTTAATCTTCTATATTCAGTTTGCGAACAGGTCATCTTCCTTTCTTCACGCCTCTCCCAAGTCAGCTTTGCACAGATGCCTATGAGTAGGTACGGACGACAAGCTAGATTTGTAATCGCTTGTCAGATGTATTTGCCTGACGGAGGACTACGTCAGAGACGGGCGCATTTGATGTGCCATGCATGCTACTGTAATATTACGCAAAACGTCAATGCAAAATAAGCAGTGAACATATTGCTTTGATTCAATGGCGTAAGTACGATTTACCTTTATAGGCGTGATTAGCACAGGGATTATAGTAATCATAATGACGCCCCGTGTGTTATGGTTATATTGTCCATGGCGCACCAGGCGTCATTTGCCTGACGGAGGACTGCGTCAGCGACTATCGCGGTCTTTGAAGCACCATGTGAGGATAAACATCGGACAGAAAAATTGCGCATTTACCTGGGGCATTCGAGCCTATGAAGGCAAACAGCCCATACACCAATGTTTGAATTGTTCACTTTGCATTAATTTTTGGTTACTATTTTACTTCTAAACGACACGTCAAATACTGTATCAGTTGCCGACGCAGTCATTCGTCAGGGAAATAATGACGGATCACTGCCTCAGAAATCCCCAGAAATAGGATAAGTACCTTTGAAGTACCTTTGAAGATTGAGAGCACTTATCACCTGTCTGTAAATACCAATCTCTACCACAGGGTTGTTTCTTAAGGTTAAGTTCATTCAACGATGGGAATAATCAGTCATCATTCAATCACCGGTAAACAACCACATACGATATGAAATGTCCTCAAGGGTTTTCTTTCTTACGTGATACCACTAAGTTATGCATGTATTTGTAAACACAGGTACTATTTAGTCCATTGTACCTTGTGTTTTTTTTTCCTTCTTATTTACCATGTCCCCTTAGGGTTTGGTAGATGTTGTATCAGGTTTGCCCACACCGAGTGACCAATCTATCAGCGTAACCTGACGGGGAGGTAAAAATTCTAAGTATCACACAATCCGTGTCGGAGACAGAGAAATGTGAAGATTGAAACTATGGATAATGGTGGAGGAGAATTCATCGTAATCCTGCAAGCAGAACAATTCTTTCTGGCCTTGGTGACAGAAGCTCTGTTGAGTGACATCTTAGACAAGTATCTTTATTCAATTTAATATCTGTAATGATGTTGTATCTTGGGATAGCTTTAAGGGTCAAGTTTTGTTCTTCACATCCACGACCAGGTAACAGGTGCGTATTTTATTATTATTAATATTATTTTACACTGTTCCTTGTGCCACCCATGCATGCTGGCCCTATCTTGACGGTCAAAAAAAATACGCAGTGAAGTATCATAATTATGACACTGATAAAACCCCTTTTAATAAACAACTTTTAATACTTGTAGTTGGAAAAGTCGATGTTTCAGGGAAACGCATGTAGAAGGGCCGTGTGATGATGAGGGAGAGCAATTCAATTTAAATTTCGCCTTAAGATTTTTCTTTTGAGGCCGCCATCCTAGTGAAGCATTGCTCATGATTGCGGTCTCCTGCAATTTTTTCCAAAGATAGTTCGAAAAATACTTTAAATTTATCATAATATGTTATATAAATATTGAGTTTCGTCATTATATGTTTATAAAGCCAGTAAATTTAAATTTCGCCTTAAACAATTTATTTTGAGGCCGCCATCCTAGTCAAGCATCGCTTATAACTGCGGTCTCCTGCACCTTTTTTCCACAAATAGTTCGGATAATACTTTTATAATTTGTTTATGATATGTTATATAAATATTAAGTTCCGCCATATTATGTTTATGTGTAATTAGCAATATATTGAGATGAAGTCATCATTGTTTGTATTTTGTATTATACCTTACGCTTATATGTATGCTCTTTGTTATTCAGTCAGGGACGGCGATTTTGTTCATGACCGGGGGGGGGGGGGACGAGGGAGCAGTAACGTAATGAGCAAAAATGTTTTTTCGGGGGCAGAACAAAAATCCGCATCACCACCACTCTTACATGTTACGCAGGCCCTGGGAACGTTTTTCGAAGTGGGGGGGGGGGGGGGGGCTAAAGTATTTACGATCAGGTAGAGCGAAGCAAAGCAAAGTGGAACGTACATTGGAGTGGGGTCCAGGGGCAAAGCCCCGGCGGAGCCCCATGAACTTGAGGCTCAGGGGTTTTAGGCATTTATTTACGGTCAGATGAGCATATTTTGATACCTTATTTGTGACACTGGCATGAAGGTCACTTATTGGAGGGGGTAGCTGCCCCAAAGCCCCCCCCCCATCATTACGCAGGTGCGATGGAGCAATAGTGAATGAGAGGGATGAAGGTGACGGAGGTGACTACCCCCCTCACAGGTTTTTGGAGTTTTGTTGCATTAACCAATTACAGTCCTTAGCAAAACTATAATATAAAAACAAGCAATATACTTCTTTCACACTTCACTTCTCTTGGTATTTACTTGTACATTATGAAGGATATTATACAAGGTAGCGTAGCTACCGAGTGAGAAGATTTTTGCATTTTTATTTGTCTAAACGCTGCATTCTTAGGCCCTCCAGAGCCTGAAAGTGTTTTGCAGTCTTTAGTCAGGATTTGCTATACATTTTTTGGGGGCACTTTTTCGAATTTTGAGGGGGGACAATCCCCCCTAAGATTAAAATTTAAAAAATGTGTGTCAATCGATTTGTTTGAAGTTTTGTTGCTCTATAACCTGGAGGATGCAGTTAACATTTTTAAAAACTCGGCGGTTTTGGATCGGCATCCAAACGAAGAAGTGAAGGTGTTTTAATTTGAAAATATTACGGTAAACAAGAAAAACAAGATTTGTTTATTTCATCATAAATCTTTCCTCAAATGCTAGAAATTGAATGTTTTCAAGCGCGTTTACTCAATATTTTACAGAAGAAAAAAAATAACATCATGCGTTTTCATTTTCCAGGTACTTTTGTGTCCAACAGGTGTTTTTATTCCCGTCAAACTCCTTCCTCTAGCATGTCATGGTACCCACTCTGTAAGATTTTATGGTTTCTGTTTAATAGCGGCCTTTCACAACCTTGGCACAATTATCCATGGACATGAAATAAAAATTAAGTAGCGCGTTTCACATGTTCATAGTGAAATTTCTAAATGTATATTCTAAATAAATAATAATTGGATGAGGGGTAACTAGATTGTCCCGTCATTATAGTCACGTCAAGCAGTTATGAACCTATATTTGGTCATTATATTGCAATCTAAATTTGGTCATTATATTGCAATCTAAATTTGGTCATTATATTGCAATCTAAATTGGAAATTTTAAATAAATTGTGATGAATCAATTGTGAGCTCTGTATTGTGAAAATTAACGACATGAACAAAACACCTGCAATCTCTCAATGATTTACGCAAACGTTTATGAAATGTAAATCTTGAGTAAATGTCAATGCAGGTTGTAAAAACGAGTCGGCCACCCAAAAAGGAATTTACTTGGCTATGTTTAGCGGAAATTCATATAATCAAGCTTTTCTAGCTACGGGGCAAGATATTTCTCGCCTTCAACACAAGAGAAATTTTTATTGATTTTGAACCCTTGGTATTTAAACACCTGCAGACTTTGACAACTTGCATTTTCGAAAGTTCAACGACCCCACTTCAGTTAATTTGAACGCGAACTTCTGGGAAACAATTTAACAATCTGTTTCTTATTTCATATTCCCGTTTCCATGGCAATGTATTTCTTTGAGTATGCATCATTTTGATCGAGGTAAGGTATCATCATTCAAACAATTACCTCCCGCATAAACAGAAATTTCAGGCCGGTGGCTGTTCATGTTTTAAATGTAAGACCTTTATTTAAAGGTTGGCAACCTTTCCTATTATGATCATTATCAAAGATTTGCCATTTTGATGAAGTATTCGCTATAAGATACAGTTACACCGAAGCCGGACCCAACACAGAGCACCCCGGATTAACATGAAACAAGCCGGATCAAGAGATATTTTGATCCGGGGTGATCCTGGGTGAAATTGAGTCGACGGTCGCAAAACATCGTCAGCCTGGACCAGCCCGGACCCAACACGGCACCATTGCGGATCAACACGGATTAACCCGGTACCACCACAGCGGCACCAAGGACCGTCCCGGTTGTGTTCCTGTTCATCAGTGTTGAACCGTGTATGATCCGTGATGCTCCGGGATGATCCGTGTCCAACACGACATGGCAGATCGCCCAGGATCAACACGTTGCCACTTAAGGCTCTTTTACACTTTCACGGATCGCATCACGGATCATCCCGGATCGTCGCTCCAGGATCATCCGTGTTATCTCCGGCATTACCGTGTATACACCGGGGAGGCATCCGGCGTGATCCTTGGCGTACCGGCATATCTGGGGAAAAAATTAAACTTGCTTAATTTTTCATCCCGGAGTTCACGGATGAAACAATCCGTCCTCTTCCCTGTAGGCACCGTGTAGCCGCCGAATACATCCGGGACAGTCCGTGTAGACACCGGGAGGTCTGTATTAACACCGGTTTCATCCGGGTTTGAAATTCCGTATATCAAATGAGCGCCTACAAGCTCAAGTCACGCGTCAACATTCCGGAGATATCCCAATAGACAACGTACACCTCCGTGTAAGGACCGTAAAAGTACCCAGTACCCTTCGTGCTCTTCATTGAAATCCGTGTTAGCTCCGTATGCGTTTCCGGCGTGGTCCGCGTTGCTACCTTGTCTGTCCGTGGAGACACCGTACTTGCCCGTGTATACACCTAGTTCGGAACGTATCCACACCGGCATCGAGAAGAAATCGTGGTGTCGCACGCCGGAACACCCCGGATTAAGATCCGGGATGATCCGTGATGCGATCCGTGAAAGTGTAAAAGGGCCTTTAGGAATTCCCGCAGCCAACACGGTCGCTATACCGACCATCCCGGACTACCCGGACTACCCCGGATTGAAAAATCCCCCTGGACGGTCCCAGATGACCACGGCAATTTAACAGTTTACAAGAATCGCCAGGGTGGTGTCCCGGACCATATGACGGACCATCAAGGACCTTTCCAGACTGTCCTGGACTGACCCCGGATCGGCCAAATTTCAGTCCGGGAGGTCGGTGTGACTGGGGCGGATGAAATTATTTGAAATGGTTAAACGCAGACTTATAGAAACCCTCTCTTTCCAAAATAAGATTGAATTGGTTTCTCTCTAGGTAATCATAGTTATGGAGTATAAAGCCTTGGGTAGGAGTTCATTATCCACGCTGGCGGGTTTTTCAGGAGGTCATTCATGTCCAATATAGCAATGGTCATTCCCGTCACTTACCACTGCCTTATTACCAGCAGCATCTTGCAACATCGATGTTGTTAAGACGGTTGAAGTAATGATGGATAAGTCTAATAGATCTACTTCGAAAAGGCTTAAAGTAAAAAAAGCAATTTGTGAGCAAATATATTTGAATGTGAATTGAATTTGAATTTAAATGTATAAACAACAACACATCACAATAATGACAGGATATAAACAATCATACAATGCAAAGCATTGTACTGATACATGTACACATAACAGAAGAGTAATATTGATTGAACAGTAATGGTTTTATAATGATATTTAGACATAGATCTGCATACTATTAAATGTACAAAAGACATTAACGTAAATATGTGTATTACTAATATTTAGGTGAAGTTGTTATTGGGAACTAGAAGTTAGCAAAATTTCTAGTCAAGCCTATTTTATTCTTTGGCAAGATCTCTTTTAATTTGTTAATATTTATGAATGTAAAACTTGTTTGTTTGGTTACATCGTCCTATATAATATGCATATGAAGAACAGAAATATACATAATTGAATGAGACATATATATATAATTCGAAACCAAAAAGATGCAAAAGACAAATCATGAGATCATAAATATAAAATATTCATATGTTGTTCAGGTAATAAATAAGAGTGAGCCGATTTAAAAGATGGATCCCCAGGCATTATTTGATGGATTTGTACCTGTTATTGTATTTAATATTGTAATTCGTTTTCTTGTGTTCGTTGTTATTGTTATACTCCCTTATGTTCCTGGAAATGAAATATAATTTAATCAAACAAAATTTACAGCAGTTTATTACGCAAGCAAGGTAATTTTGTGACTTAAGAATGGGCATGTTGGCCCATATACCTATAATAACTGTATATGTGTGTTTGGCTCTTGTGATAATGAACAAGCTGTCATCAATGTGTTTACTTTCTTGTATTGTTTGATTATGTGTTATTGCATAATATACCAACCAACATGACAGCACGTAGATATACAAAGACATGGAATAACATGACATTTTATGATCTTAAAATCAGATATCACGCAATTACTCCTATTGAATTTCAAAAAGAAATTCTTCAAATTCATCATTTCTTTCAAATACACGAGAAGAGGCTGGATGAAAGCATTGTAAAAGGATTTGGGTGTTAGGTTAAAGGTACTATATCCCATTTGCAGCCAAAATCAAATTATGTAGAACTTTGCACGAATTATGAACATGTCACTATGTCCTATCTGTGACTTTTAAACATTAGCAGTGTCCTAATATTCAAATTATGCAAGGATACCCGGTTAATTTCTAGACTTTACTGTCAGACACTATTGAGTGACCGACTGACTGACAGACTTCTTTTTTCTTCTTCTTCGGTAATACCATACATAAAATAAGTTGTAAAGGATACATGAGCATTTGTCTACATCAATAAACCACTTCTTGTAATGGCCAAAATTAAACTGATTGAATCTTTCCGCAGCACAAAACGTACCGACAAGGGTCTGAAAATCAGACTATTACATTAGTGATTGCAATCACTAAAGTCGATTCGACAACTAATGCTCGTTATTTTATATAAAAAAATACATATTTCAAGCCCTTTCGTGTTGAGGGAAGTTCTAAATTAGTATTATCTTTCAATGCCGTTGGAATGTAACCTTACCATTTCTTGGCCTGCAAATCGGACATTGTACCTTTAAGGCACTACAGGTAATAACATAAGCGTTCTAGAAAGAAAGGAAAACTAGGAAAAAAAGACACTCAAAAAAGTTTCTTTAGGTAAGCAACTTCAGAAAACCACATATGACTTTGAGAAAGGAAGGTGAAAGCTTAGACTACTGACCTTGAATATGTAATGCAGAAATATGCGATCCACTGAGATTCAATTTGGATCAGACCGCCTTTCTTTCCAGGCACGCAACTCGGTGTAGACATTAAAACGCAGCAGTTTTCAAAGAACACGACATGCACCAAGCCGGGAGTCAAGAATAAAAATTGGGTCTATTGTCTTAAACGGTTGGGTATCGAACTGGCAATGCGTTTAGGGCACAAATGCAAAGGATTGTCTAAGAATCGTATAGTTTCATTTTATTCTGGCAAAATATGATTATATTCTCTGGACCTTTATTCTTGAAAAGAATACATATTCTAATTAGGATCGATGATGTTAAGGTAAAGACTTTCTTTAATAATGATCATGTTCAATTCGTCTAAACAGTGCAACGCGATAAAAAAAAAGATAACGATTCGATGTTGTTGTTGGTGAGAGACGACTTTTTTCTAGTTACTCCAATTGGATAGGATCCGGGATGATCTTAAACTTACCTGTAGATACTTTCCCACGTGTATAGGTATGTCGCAGTGCAACAAACTTTAAAAACATCAAGTGATGATGGTACTCTGTATCAAGTAGAAATTAGATATATTGGAGCAAACAACGTTCGGATTCGGAATCTACGGTTTGCATGATTTGTTAAAAGTCTTCCCGGTTGGATTTAAAGCCTTTTAAAGCAAACTGCTTTGTATAGTATCTTTGAGTTGACGTACCTGGACAGGTGAGAAGGAAAAGGAATGTGGCATGCAAGCCAAGACAAACACACCACCCCCAGGAGCCTTTACCTGCCCGTACCCTAGCCGTGTGATCCATGCAACATGCGGGGCTATCAAATTGGTCTACCTTTAGTTTAGAGGCCACACGGTGTACACGATCAGTTTCAATCCGTCATCATATTATTTCATCACTCATGCCATCATTTAAGACCAAAACTAAGACCCTTTCATAACTCTGTCTTCATCAAGATTATATTCTTTCAACCTGTTAATAATAATAATAATAATGAAATGATAATTCGGTCTTATCTACATGGTAGTCAACTCGTTATCAATACTGCACTTTACCAAGTAATGATGAACATTTGAACTGTTTGCTTCAATTCCAGTACTTTATATAACATACAACTATGTGTAGATATCTCATTATAAATGGATTACACGCTGTAACGTTCGATGTGATTAAACCAGTCAAATGGCCACTGAATGATATAGACTAGCTACAAGCAAAGGTCGTAATACACGGGCGGCCCCTTTGTTCATAGAGCGAAGCTAATTAATGGTGACGTCAATATATATAATTTAGTAGTGTCATATTTTAAGATCACTAGTTATACTCGTGAGAATAAAAAGGGAATTTAAATTCGTTGCTTTCAGGTCATGGAACTAAAACTAGGCTACAACTTTATATGTTGTCACAGTGCAGGCGCGGATCTACGGGGGGGGGGGGGTTTAGGGGTTTAACCCCCCCCCTTGGGCGGCCCCCCCCCCCCCCAAAAAAAAAGGGAAAAAAAAGAAAAAAAGAAAGAAAAAAGAACGCACGCTGGAGAGAAACCCTTTCAAGTGCAAATATTGTGAGAAGATATTCAACTCATCTGGTAACCTAACCAAACACATGATAACTCTGGATATAACTGTGTATTAAACTGTTACTTGATTTAAAAAGACGTTATCATGCACTGCTTTTTATGGTCTCCATTGTGTTAATAGATGCCAGGAAAACATCACTTACGGGGTTCAAATAAACACCCCCGAAAAAATCGGCTCGCCGCTTCGCGACTCGTGGACGATGCTCCGCATCGTCATTATCTTGGTCAAACCCCCCCCTTAGCAAAAAGCTAGATCCGCCCCTGCAGTGGATTCAAACACGAGGTAATTCGAGCATGTCAGTATGGATATGTTTATTGTATATGCCAGCCATCCAAAGGTATATTCGTGCATTTTTACAATAATGAACCCATTCTAAATAAATAATAAACAAATCTTCTGCTACTTCAATTATATGTTTTTAAGATTGACGATTAACACATTACATAAATGTGAATACGTTTACAGGAACTCCTCAACGTTAAAGCTGCCACTAAAATGAATAAATAAGTTAACTCGCTCTTTCGTATATATAGATTTGAACTTTTGTATCCAAGCTGAAATAAAACTTTCCCAGAGTGACAGGTTTAAGATAACATGCCACATTATTGAAATATGATTAAGATGAAAGAATAGGGCACATTCCAAATTAATCATTTTTATGTTATCATTTGGTGATATTTTTGGTCGAGTGCTATGTTTGTCTTTCTAGAATGTCCGTGTTTACATTGTCTTCATTTTGGCTTATGAATTGAAAACGTGGGAATGAGACATTTGTAATGGAGTGAAGAGAAGGGAAAATGGCAAGTTATATCCGGTCGAAATATATATTCATTGAAAATGTCACTTGAAATCAAAACTATATCTAGATGATGGATTAAAAATGCGGATAATTTTGGTAATAAATGGGCTACCTTCAAAAATTTCTTGAATGCTTCGTACGCCTTGCGCATCCTCTATATATAATTCAAAGAAAGCTTATTATAATTATTGTTATGATTATTATTATTATTATTATTAACATTATTATCATGATTATTAACATTATTATTGATATAATTATTATCATTAACATTATTTATCTTTTTATTATTAGTATTGTTGTTGTTGTTATTTAATATTATTATCATTGTTATTATTATCATTATTATCATTACAATAATGATTATTAGCAAAAGTAGCAGTAGTGGTACATGTAGTATTTATGCCATCGATGGTTAACTTTAACTTTGGCACTAATGTCCTTTGGCAAGACGTTGATCTACATTTGCCACTCTCCACCCAGGTGTTAAATAGGTAACCGGTAGGATGCGAAAGCTAATGTGCTCAGATTAGAAAGTGTGCGCTTGTAAAAATGACGCCTGGCTGGAATGCTCCCCAGGGAGTGGAGAATGTGCATACATTGTGTGTGGGTAAGCCTGAATCCGATGACCGGGGTAATACTATACAGGTATATATCTGTAAAGCGCTTGAGAGGGCCTTCGGTCATGAAAAGCGCTATATAAGAACTAGATATTGTTATTATTTATTATATACAGAATTAAATCTTTAACAGTAAAACTTCATGCCAACGATTTCCTAGTAGTAGAAGTGAATTGATCAGTTAATGAAATACAACTTTAAAGCAAACATGCTATGTTCAGCTTTGACTCAAAATGTATTTGATTAATTCCATGATAAACAACCGTTTTAGGAAACAACCCCCTCCCCCACACCAAAAAGCAGAACCAACACAAAAGCAAAGCAGATACATATTTGCAGTTAATTATGTCTTTCTTTGTCTTCCATGTAATTAATGCATTTAGAAAAAGAGAAATGAAAGAAAGAGCAGGTTTCTCTTTTAACACGCTGAGAAATAATCACGTTGATCGATAATATCAAATATGTCTTTCATTTGAATTTTAAGACTACATAATTGAAAAACAAAACGAAATAATGAGATATAAACGAAGAACGTGATGAAGCCAGTTACGAATCGATGTTCCTGTAAAAACTAACTAGACGTTATTGGAATTGTCTTTCTAAACAATCAATACTCGGTTGATATGAGCAAACAGTAGAAAGTGTTTGATCTATGTAGCGCCCCCTAGTTTGCCCATTGATTATCAAACGTCCTTATAATCATTATGTTGGTAGACTTTTAAAATCAATTCCTTTTCCAATAAACGTGATAGCTCAAGTTTAGTAAAATCATGTACTGTAACGCGCAAAGTGTTATGATCAGTTGGAAATAAGTTAATGCTGATATACGGTATATATCACTCACGCAATTTTCTTTTACCAGTTGTTATATTGTGAAAGAGATTTAACAAAATGAAATACCCACCTCTTCCTCTGTGGGAATGGAGTTCTTTGTTGTGATCTTTAATAAGAGTTTAAAGGATCCCACTCGAGAGGATGGTAATCGATCGTAATACATATAATTATCAGATCAGATTGATAAACGAACATAATTACACTTTCACGCTCCCACATACGCGAACGCAAACACCATACGCACACACATATTATAACACTATGAACATGGCGTACAAAGAAAGCGGACAAAATATACAATTCCTCATGTATACAAAGGAACATCCCTTCACTGCTATAATGTAAAAAGGTGAATATGCATGTGACACCTGTTCTACACATTTTGACATAAAAGCAGTGAAGGCCCTGAAGGGATGTTCCTTTGTGTACCCGAGGAACTGTATATTTTGTCCGCTCTCTTTGTCAGTCATGTTCATAGTGTAACTACATACCTCACACCCATACACCCGTTTACCACACAGTACACACTCGCGCGCATCTTTAAAAATGATACACGCGTTTGTCACTTTTATCGCCCTGCTTTATCATTGTCTCTGGTAGTAGTCATTACCATTGAAGTATGATTATATAAAGTTTTTATTGAAAAAATAACTCAAATGTTATAAAAAGCGCAGGGTTGTTGCAGACTAGCCCGTATAAATGACCGAACAGAAAGGAAAAAGTTGACAAAGGCTTATGTTCTAAAATATTGAGATTTCGACAGAAAAACAATCATTTTTTTTTAAACACAGATATTTTTTAATTTCATTTCACATGACACATAATATTATACTTTCCCTTGAAACAAGAACTTGAAATTATACCGATTCAAACATATGATTTCAAGAGAGGAAAAGTCGTGCCCGATTTTAAGACTAGTATGTTGTTGCGTGATCATTAGCAGAATATTTTATGAATTTTGACAGGCGAGTAACGCAATAAGCGGATAATTCTTTTGATTTCCGATGTAAATAAACCAGTGATATGTAAATGAGAGAGTTATTTCTCGGAATGATCTCACGAAAAAAGACATAACGAGGTAAAGAAATGTGAACCCTTTTCCCCTTCCCTCTTTTTTGCTTTGATGTGTGCATCCGACGGATGAGATAAGAGCAGGACCCGCCCGATCCGCGCCAATTTCGGAAATGAATTTAAATCTGATTTCGCGAACGAATTCTTCATGCATTTTCTACATTAGAAAATCAATCTACTTGGTTTTCGGTGAGGTCTGCGGAAGTTTGAATTTGTTCTGTGGTTTGGATGACTTAGCCCTTATCACGCTAAGGACTTATTCATGAAGAGAAAGTAATCACCATTTCACGAATAACATGCATGTTATACAACAAAGAATGAGAACTTGAGTGAAAATGTGAGATGAAAAGTTAACTGAGAAAACTGTCGGAGAAAAATGAGAAATGAGAGAATGAAATGGAGCAAAATTATGGAATTATAGAACTAATATCTGATAATCATCAAGATTATTATGAAATAGACATATGTATGCAAATATTTCAGTTAACAAATACAAACATTCATATTTAAAAGAAAGGAATGAAACTACATTTCGAAAAATCTGATTGATGAATAGAAGAAAAAAAGGATTCCCGTTCCCCTTTTCCATTTTCACGTTTGCTCCCAGTATCCACGCCCCTCTTTATCTATCCTTTCTCGCCCCCCATACTCGCTGCTACTGTATATAATAGGGAGGGATATCGAGTGAGTTACACAGACGGCTTCAACATAAAGATTGTGTTCACCTTTTTTCTAATATGGATTCTTGAGTAAAATATAATTCTAACAAACGATGCCACCAACTGATATTTGAAAATCGGTGCCCAAAGTGCCCAAATGCAATGTTTTAGGGGCCCACCAGTATTGGTATGCAATTCAAACAAATATTTTGCCCGAAAATGTTCGTTTGATGTTTAAAACCCACACTATGAACGATACAGTAAAATATGGTATAGGTTAAGATCCACAGAAGATAACAGGAGCCCTAAAGTTCTTTCAAAAGCGCACAAAGGACCAACAACTCTAATTTTTGTTTTAAAATGGGTGAAAATCGTGTAGTTTACTGACTAGAATGTTAAATCATAAGCTATGTGATTTGTTGAACCCATTGATGAGAGGCGTGAATAACGAAGTATAAACAACGGGCACCTACATTATTCAAGTAAGACAATTAAACCATACGTTTGGCCCGTTTTTAAGATTTAATGCACGAAATGAACCTTGAGCGTTCTGAATGGAAGGTGAAGGTGCCCGCGGTGTATAATTTATTATCAATTATTATCATCGATGGGCACATCATTTCATAACGCATATGTTTTAATATTCATGTCTTGTCTGATAGAGATACGATGAAAAGCTTCAGGACTCCAGGGTCCTCTCATGTGCCCAACAATGATGTTATATTGGTTGAATTAATGAATTGCTTTAGAATAGAGCAATGACACATGTAGGCCTATGTAAAAAGAAAATAAATAACTTGATTAAATTTTGATGCTGTTAAATCTTTTATGCTATCAAAGCCTCATACCCACAATGTATCATGATTGTTTTGACACCGAATTAGGGATTTAATGTTATCCTATATTACCCCATTAAAAAAAAAAGTTTAAAGCAAGTCTACTCACTGTCTAGAATTGCTTGTCCTTTGGGCCCTTTTGATCAGCTTTAGGGCCCCTGTGATCTTCTGTGCGTCTTAACCTTTGTTACATTTCACTGCATTGTTCAGGGTTGGTTTTCTACACCAAATGCACATTTCCAGCCAAAACATTCGTCTAAATAGCACAAAAACAATGGTGGCCCCCTAAAGCATGAAATGTGGGCACTTTGGGTACCGATGTTCAACAATCAGTCGGTGGCCACGCTTTTTAGCATTACATTTTCCTTAGGAATCCATATCAAAAGAAGATGAACACAATTTCCTGTTGGAGCCGTTTGTGTAACTAACTAATGTTATCAAGCGAAGTTCTCACCCACGGTGTTGTGAAGGCATGTGACTCCGGTGATTTAAGAAGGTTACATCAAGCTTCTACATCATCTCACGTAATCGTTCGCTTCCAAAGCTTAACTTACGCCTGCAGCAACAAATATTCAATGTGTTTGTGATGCATCTACCCTATTAGAAGTAGTCATGATAAATACACGCAATAAGTTAATCCTGCTAATGTATCCTGTAAGATGGCTTGTCATCAGAGGACAAATAAGAGGATAGCAATAATCCTCCAAGAGACAAATACATTCAGATCACCTCCTTACATTGTGAAATACGAAGAGAAAAGGCAGAAACTGTCTGGCTGCTTAAATCATAATTCCCTGTTAACATTTGGAAATTCCCACTACTTATATTTTTAAATCTTGAGATTTTAAAGGACAAATAGGCCTTAGGCCTGCGCAGATTTGGTATATGAATATTTTTCCTATTCATACAATATATTTGAGAACACCATCCAAATTGGGCACGGACCATTGAGATTGATAAATACAGACACAACGTCCAAATCATTGTTTAAACGCCTTATATGAGTTCTTTTTATTCAGTAAAATGTCGAGAGTTCAACCATTGACAGGCAGTCATGTAACCTGTAACAGACAAAAGTGCAAGCGAATATTTTAGTCTTTATCAATGATATCTAAAAGCCATTAGCATTGCAAGTGACAGATTTATACATGGATAATCTATGTTAATGTTACACACAAGAACGGTACATACGATTTACGATGATCTACACATGATCTCACCTCGTAAAGACAATGAAATACGAAAGTGTTTGCGAAAGGCAGTTGGCGACTATTAGCGACTCTAGGCAGATGCTAGCAACAGCTTTTGCGAAGATTAGCAACTATTTGCCAATCCTTTGCCACTATTTGTGAATGTTTGGGACCTTTTGCTAACTCCTGGTACTCAATGGGTCGATTTTATATAGGAATCATATGGCAGCGTGGTCGCTAGCATTGGCGAATCAAAAGCAACTTCAGAGACGCCGTCTTACAACCGTTTGCAAAGGCGTACGCCTGTTTTGCAAACGCTTACGACTATTTTGCAAAGGCTTACGACTGTTTTGAAAAATTCTAACTCCTGGTACTCAATGGGTCGATATTATATAGGAATCATATGGCAGCGTGGTCGCTATCATTGGCGAATCAAAAGGAACTTCAGAGACGCCGTCTTACAACCGTTTGCAAAGGCGTACGCCTGTTTTGCAAACGCTTACGACTATTTTGCAAAGGCTTACGACTGTTTTGAAAAATTCTAACTTCTGGTATTCAATGGGTCGATATTATATAGCAATCATATGGCAGCGTGGTCGCTAGCATTGGCGAATCAAAAGGAACTTCAGAGACGCCGTCTTACAACCGTTTGCAAAGGCGTACGCCTGTTTTGCAAACGCTTACGACTATTTTGCAAAGGCTTACGACTGTTTTGAAAAATTCTAACTCCTGGTACTCAATGGGTCGATTTTATATAGGAATCATATGGCAGCGTGGTCGCTAGCATTGGCGAATCAAAAGGAACTTCAGAGACGCCGTCTTACAACCGTTTGCAAAGGCGTACGCCTGTTTTGCAAACGCTTACGACTATTTTGCAAAGGCTTACGACTGTTTTGAAAAATTCGCAAAGAAATTATGAACATGTTCCAAATTTCTTTGCGACAAAAAAACTGTTTGCGACAATGAAAACTGTTTGCGAACTTTCTTGCAACCTTTTACGAACACTTTGCAACCTTTTACGAGCCCTGGCAAAACTCCATTTTCGCTACCCTCCCAAGCAATCGCCGTACAGTGAGATACACCCTTTAAAGACAATGAAATACTTATGAAAAAATCTTGTTTTAAAAATCTCAACGTGGGGTTGCAGACTTCTCGTAAGGTTGATTGTATGTCCTTTGTTTAATTCGAATCACGCAGGAGATTGACCCGAGGGGGCAAACCTCCGCGATGCCACCTTATCTATCAAGGGTACTCGACGTCAGATGATCAAACTATACTACCAACATTCATACCCTGGGAAATAGCTCTCCTTTACTCTTCTTTTGTCGTCTTGTATAGACAGCTAGTCAGTCAGTATGTCTTAACTCTAATCCTTGTATTCTGTCTCTCTGTCTTTCTGTCTCTTTCTATTCTCTACTTCTGTCCTTCCAATTCTTCAAATCAAGATTTTTAAGGGCTCTGTCGCGATATGAATAATTTTCCCCAAAAGGTTTTGCAACTTGTTGATCCTTATTAGGCGCATTATAAATGTGAGCTATTATTATTATTATTCTGTACCATTAGTCAATCTAATTCAATTCACTTTAATAATGGCGTTGAACTTAGCTGTTATACGATTATATCATGAAAACAAACATTACTCAAGCCTTTATAATTATCTTAAACGATTATATTAATCAAACAATGGCGATCTTCTGTACATCTACACAGATGAATGGTGCATATCATTTTTGACGTATTAGGCGAGTACATGTATGTCGCATTTCTATTAGGGAGGATTAATGTTAGTCTCATTTCCCAAGATTTTCTTTAATACAATCAATGCAAAGAAAATTAATTCCAAAGTTGTATCACACATTGACATAATAACTTTTTGGCATTCCTTTCTTCACCATCATGCAGTGGATAAAACAGCGCATGCGGATGGGAAAATGATTTAAATCACAAAGGCCATCCAAGAATCAGGAATGAGTGGAGGAAACCGGTTTGGTGAAATATCTTTGTAGCATTGGGTCAGGATAACTCGATGCCAATACCCAGGGAATGATCAGGTATGTCTATTATCAAACCATTAGATTGGTGATGAAAGCGCACAGCGTGTTCACATATAAGGCGGATCACTTCTGCGAGCAACCTGTATTCATATTTTCATGTTTTATCCTTAGTTTTATGAAGGTAACATAATGTTACACTGAGGTGTTCGGAATAATTTCACAAGGAATATTGGAATTATAAGAGAAATAAGCATGCTTGTTGGCAATTAGGGGGATGACTGAAGTGGCTTTGCTAATTACATCTTATTCCTGTTTTTTTAAATCGAAAATCATCGCAAGGTAACTAGTTTTAGAATGCAGAGTAGAAACTGACCCTCCCTTCACCTGACTGCTCTTGCAACAGAACCATTCCGCCATCGGAATCCTGGCAGATTGGAGAGCTTGTATTACACACCACGTTCCCAACCCAGCTGGATACCAATTTCACTTTGCTTTCGTAAATAGGACCTCCAGTATATACATAGCATTTACTGCCCGCTTTCTAAAATTAACCTCGCGTGTTCTTGTTTTTTGTTTTGTTTAAGAGTTGGGTCGATGGAAAATAGAAATAATAGTGTCTAACGTACATACCGAGGGTCTGAAATAAATCAAATTTTCTACCAAAGGTCCTCTTACCCCTTAGTTGTTCGGTTATGACGTCATTACAAATTGAGACGGACAAGTCTTATAATGGGAGGTGCTGATGCTCAGTCAGCGGTAAAGGTGTTAGGTACGCATGTGCACTTTCCCTTATGATCTATCTGAAGGTCAGGGCCAGCATGGTCTATTCATATGCAGGACTAATAGGTATTAAACCAAAAATACTTCTCACCTCTTCTTGCCTCTGAGGGGTCAGATTAAGACCTGGTAGACACGCCAAAGTGCCAAACGTGTCAGGGGGGAAGCTATGTGGTTTAATCATAGACGTAAATTGATTCATCTCACGAAGACATCAGATGTAGAAGACCCTGATAAACAAGTCTTGTTGATTGTCCTTCTAGTGACCATGTGAAATTTGTCTCTCATTATATTAATACCATGCAAATGAAGCACATTGTCCCGCCAACATATTTAAGCAGGGCTCCCACTTAGCCGAGTTGTATTAGCGAGTTATGGCGAGTTGTGGTGAGTTGCCTCAAAGAGGCACTCGCAATAACTCGCGAACAATTCGGTATGGCTTAGCGTACCTCTTTACAACATTCCAAGACTCTCCTCGAAGTCGCGAGCAGTTCCAAAATTTTGAACATGTTCACAAATTTCCCCCGATTCGTTGTAATTCGAGGTGAACTCGCCTACACTCGTAATATTCTCGCATTACTCGTAACAAGCTCGCGCTGCACTCTTCATAACTCGTAGCAACTAGCCACCTTATGAAGAGTGCAGCGCAAGCTTGTTACGAGTAATGCGAGTATATTACGAGTGTAAAGGGCCTATCTCACTGAGCGGCGAATGCTTGCGAACGTAGCGAATTTGGATTCGCCAACTTTTCTGACGAATGTTGGCGAAAATCAGCGACATTAAGTGACGTTTAGCGACAATTAGCAACATTTGAGCGAATGTCTCCGAAAGTGTTTTCGAAAGGCAGTTGGCGACTATTAGCGACTGTAAGCAAATGTTAGCGACAGTTTTTGCGAACTTTAGCAACCATTTGCCAATCCTTTGCCACTATTTGTGAACGTTTGAGACCTTTTGCTAACTACTGGTACTCAATGGGTCGATTTTATAAAGGAACCATATGGTAACGTGGTCGCTAGCTTTGGCGAAACACAGAGAACTGACGAAAACAAAGAGCAAAACCATTTAACAACCGTTTGCAAAGGCTTACGACTGTTTTGCAAACGCTTGCAACTGTTTTGCAAACGCTTACAACTGTTTGCAAACGTTTGCGGAAAAATAAATTCGCAAAGAAATTTTGAACATGTTCAAAATTTCTTTGCGACAAGAAAAACTGTTAACAACAAAGAAAACTGTTTGCGATCTTTCTTGCAACCTTTTACAACATTTTACAAACTCTGGCGAAACCCCAAATTCGCTACGTTCGCAAGCATTCGCCGCTCAGTGAGATAGGCCCTTAAGCGAGTTCACCTCGAGTAACAACGAATCAGTGAAATTTTTGAACATGTTCAACATTTTCGCTGATTCGTTGTAGCTCGAGGTAAACTTGCTTAACACTCGTAATATACTCGTAGCAACTCGCCACCTTATGAAGAGTGCAGCGCGAGCTTGTTACAAGTAATACGTGTATGTTAAGAGTGTAGGCGAGTTCACCTCGAATTACAACGAATCGGGGAAATTTTTTGAACATGTTCAAAATTTTGGAACTGCTCGCGACTTCGAGGAGAGTCGTGGAATGTTGTAAAGAGTTACGCTATATAAGCCATACCCAATATTGTTCGCGAGTTATTGCAAGTGCCTCTTTGAGGCAACTCACCACACCTCGCCATAACTCGCTAATACAACTCGGCAAAGTGGGAGCCCTGCTTTACGTTTTTGCTATAGGATTATAACCAAGATACCTTCAGCACGCCGGTTTTGTAATTTTGAACTCGAGCTGAGTGATTGAACTGAGGTGATATAGGTGAAATAAGTGAAATAGATGAAATATTTTTGTTTAGTGTACCATCTTTCACAATTGCAGGTGAAGGTGTCGTGGTCTAGTGCATACGTCAACTGACTCTGGATCACATGGTTCGCGGTTCGAGCCCCGCCGCTGCACTAATGTCCTTTGACAAGACACTAATCCATATTTTGCCACTTTCCACCCAGGTGATGTAAATGGGTAACCGGTAGGAAGAAACTCCTTGAATGTTTTAGCGCTTTAGCTTCAGTGAGAGTAATAACATTGATATTGTATTAAGTGCAGGAAAGTATATACATATAGTAGCTGCGCTATATAAATGGTTCTATCATTGTTATTTTTACAATGTTTGAAAATGCATTTACAAAAATTATAGATGTTAGACAGTATATTATTAAGCATTATCATAGCATTGAACAAGAACATAATCGTGCAGTAAGATGTGATGATACAGAAGGGCTATACATCCTAAGCATAGCTTGCAGCCCAGAGACATTTCGTAACAAGGAACAGAGAGAGGCAGATAGGGGGGGGCGAATTTCCAGCTATCAATGACATTATTAACATGGCTTTTACATCATTAATACGACATTTACAGGTTGCAGAAACTGAGGCATAAAACCCAAATTCACATTCACCCAACCCTCCGTTATATTGCTCCATGATCTTTCTTTCCTTTTAGTTCTGGCATACTTCGTATGTTATGTTGATGTGACATGCTTCGTTTATGTACAATTTGTATTGTGAAGTCAGAAAAGAATTTCAATTATAAGAACAGAATTATATCACGTGGTCTAGATCTATAGAGATATTCATTGTGGGTGCGTGCATGTGCGCGCGCGAGTGAGGGAGGATGTTATGTGCGTGTGTGTAAATTAGAGATAAATGACAATAATTACAGAATTCACTCACCCAATCAAATTGCAAGAAAAGTACAAAAAAACGTGCAAAGGATAGTGAAAGAATTGCGAATAGTTCGAAACCTAGACTAGAGGAAAGGAGAGTTTATATATAACTCTCTCATCCATCAGTCACTATTGAGGTGATAATAGCCCGTGTACACATCGCATTAAAACCAGCATCGTATCTGCGAAGTTTGATATTAGATTACTAGTGTAATATCCACGATACAAAAGGATAGCAACCTTTTTTTTTTTTTTAATCTAAGATGGAAACAAATAAAAAAAGATAAAACAAGTCGTCATTTAACTCTTGTTTTTACCCATTATTGACATGGAAAGAGCTCGCGTAAATCTTAAAAAGCATTTTGTCAGCAAAGTACCTCAAGCCATGACGTAAATCATCTTCTAATTCCTTTGTTTTTGTATTCTCTGTCACCTTTTGTATGTATTTGATTTCAACGTTAATAGTGTTTCTGGAATAAACAAACTCTAAACTGCTTATTTGAGATTGGTTGTGTATTATGACAAACAAAGAATAATACAAGCTAAGTTTATATCTTAGCCGTAGGATGCAACTCATATTTCCTAATTAAACATTGGTTAAGATGATCACGTGCTATTTGGTTACTATCATTTACCTTTGCTATTAGAGTAATTGTAACATCGCTAAATAAGCGAAAATAAATAAAGTGAGATGTATCTCAATATAAGTCTTCCTCTGTCCCACCCCCTCTCACTCTCTCTCTCTCTTTCTCTCTCTGTCTCTGTTTGTCTCTCTGTCTCTCTGTGTATCTCTGTCTCTCCCTCCCCTTTGTCTCTCTCTGTATCACTCTCTCCCCTTTACTCTTTCTCTCTCTTTCTTCATTTTGCTTCAGCACACTCTTATTTAATTATTCTTTATTAATTTGTTTTATTTGAATGATCATTACTCCCAGACTAACGACCCCGCGGAATTACGGGAAGGGGAGGCAAGATGAGAATTGACGGTTATCTGTTTATAGCATCACACAATGCATGAAAATAATTGTATATACATACTATAGTGTATATCTATTTTGTTGATGAAAATTTGGAGGAAAAAAGACTCAAGTGGGATGATAGGAGATGTAATGTTGCGATTTGTCTTGCTTTCTTATATTCGGTGAAATGGTTTCGGTTGAAATAAAGTTCATCGTCAACAGTCAGTGTAAGTACAGTAATAGTGCTAGATATATTAACACGATGGGTACAGCGATAACTATCATTGCATCATAGTCAGTCATGAAGTTTATCAAACAAATCGTACGTTGCTCACACTTAAACAAAACAGTTTTCTTTAGAATATAGCTTATAACAGAGAAATTAAATCTTAAAATAAAACTTCAGCTTTGTCTGCTCTGCTTAAGAAACAAGTAAATAACTACAATTTATCCACAGGCGATCGGTGGGTGGTTGGGGGGGGGGGGGGGGGTGGGGAGGGTACGATCGCAGGATAATTCATAAGGGAGATCACCCCAGAAATTTAAGAATAAAATGCAAAAAGGGTAGTTAATGAGTCCAATTTTACGAATCACTAAAATGTTTGTTTTTAATTACTATTGATTTTACGCCGTCGAAATTTGGATATGCATAATTGGTTCTGCCTGAGTGATCGAAAGTGCTCAAGAATGGAAAATTGCAAATGACAAAATGCCCATATTTCACACATTTTTCGAAAAGCAAATATAATTTACTAAAAGGCGTCGCAATAATTTACAGTGCAAAATGTAAAAATCAGGAGGGGGTGTATCCTCGTGGGCATTTCCTGTTCGGACGTTGAACTTCCTCGATTGTCGGGTCCCCCCCCCCTCCGGTTCACAGCCATGACACAATATCGCCACGGCTGCAATTGTGACTCCCGCGCATTTTGTATGAAAGTAAAGTGTTTACCCATAGCCATTAAGATATAGCCCTCCCGCAGCGATTTCCGAAAACTGTTTGTCAAATATTATCCACCATTTGGTCCCCAAATATGCAATTAACGTCAATCGTACATAACATCTCAACGATAAGCCAGAAAGGAATAACCTCTTTCTGAAAAACTCATAATATGCCAGTGGTCTCAAAACCTTGTGATCTTTAAAAAGGAGAACCTGGAATGTTCTGGTTCTAGGCGTTATGGCGTTCGCCTGTAATCCAGCTAACAGTGGAAGTTACAAACTGATTCAGCCGAGGACGCAGGTTCGAAACTGAGTCACGTCTTTCGGATGGTGACGTTAAAGGTCGGTCCCAGACGTAAATAATCATATCTGATTGATACACGTCTGTAAAAACCCAATTACACACACACACACACACACGTTCTGGTTCGTAGGCAGAAAAAAGCCGACAAAAAGTAGAAAATAGAACAAATAAAAAAGGAACAAAATTAATTTTTCTCTTAAAAAAAAAAGATTTATCAACAATCTACCCTGCATGGTCCTTAATTTTTGTAATGTTGCTCGCAGAGCAAACAATGAGGGAAATAAGAATGGACGCGTCACACCATACCAGCGACATCCCTACAATAATCCCTTCGACGGTTGAGGTTTCCACTGGAATTCGTTAACATCGCTTGTCGAATGCTACGGTCCATTTCAAATGTGAAACGCCAAAGTAATCATTTCTGTCTGGGTCCGGTTACGCTTCGTTTAGAGCTGATGAAAAACGTTGACAAATGAAGGAGGATGCCACTAGGAGGAAAATATCGATTCAATTAATAGCAGTCTCTTTCCAAATAACTTCTGTTTTTAAAAATAATTACCTTGACATTTTACTACAATTTTTTTTAAAAATAAGTTTCCTTTTCATGGTTATTTTGTAATAATCATGATTTGATTGATAATAAACCTAAAACATCATACTCCTTAATGGCAATTGGAAATAATGATGGTTCAATAAATGATAATACCCTTGATTATACTCCAAAGATTTAGCCGTTAATCCAAATCGCTTCGCAGTCAAATTGATCGAAGACGTGAAAAGCACGCCGATAGAAACAGTTTTAGCTTCCTATTAATTTCACATACTTAGGTATGTAAAATGAGTAGGAAGTTAAAACTGATTAATTTTATAAAAATTAGTCAATTGAGTTTGTTCGGGATAAAATTCACCAAAGCGAAATAGAAATGGAAAACAAATGTCTGACTTTATTTCAATCTTTGTTTTCCAGTTTGTGAAACTAATACACGAGATATGTGGGCGTATATGGCAAGTATCCCTTGCGGTGTGTCTTAATATATCTCATCTACACGTATA
Organism: Strongylocentrotus droebachiensis; assembly: GCA_035222895.1. Classification (NCBI taxonomy): domain Eukaryota; kingdom Metazoa; phylum Echinodermata; class Echinoidea; order Camarodonta; family Strongylocentrotidae; genus Strongylocentrotus; species Strongylocentrotus droebachiensis. The sequence goes on along the minus strand of JAVYIG010000154.1, from coordinate 598,401 downwards.
ATCAACTGTTTAGTGTTTAATAAACCCCTGCAATCAATTGTTCTTAATGTAGTTACCGCCTATACTCAAAGAAAAATATTGTTGATGCATGTATATATAGATTGTTTTCCGGTACCGGTGTAAATATTTTGACAATCTAAACAAGAAAAACAGCATAAATTTCTACACCATACACAAAGGAAATATTTTTGATGCATGTATAAAGGTCGTGTATCGGTACCGGTGCAAATATTTGACCATTTTAGACAAGAAGAACGACATACATTTCTATAAGAATGAAGGTGTGAGGTACAATCTCAGATCAATATTTTAATTAAAACATTATACATTAAATATAAATATATATATAGCGAATGCAATGTATCATAAACATTTACAAATTCAGAGTACTCGAAACAAACTGACTTTAAAGGATCAAATTGCTATATGATTGACGTTTTTTAATAACTTTTGTCTTTTTTGTAACTAAGTCGGTTTTGAGAAAATTACAATGATATAAAATGAAAAGTACAATGACATTTTGCTCTTTTTTTTCAAAAGAAAATCTTGTTATACTACCAATTTAATTCGATCGTTATACTCTGAATTGCATCGTTATACGTTATCATTACCGGAAAATGTATACTCAGATGACTGTTTGCTCGATTGTACACGTTAATTGTCACAACTCATTAGAATATATGCCAATGATCAATATAAGGAGGCAGATACAAGCCTAGTTCACTGTATGACAATATTTATTTGTCTGCTTTAATCATCATCAGTTTCCATTCATAGATACAGTCAGGAGATTGAGAAGGCTGTGGTGTGCGTGTGTGTGTGTGTGTAAGGGGGGGGGGGATGTGACCGAGATAATACGTGGATGATGTAATACAATAGAACAAACCATCTAGTAAAAGAATGGTATGGAAGGGGGTCGTATTATCAGATTTCAAGTCGTCTTCCCCTCCTCCCTTTCCTTATCTCTCCCTTTGTTCATGTTTGTCGCCATAACCCCTGTATATCTACGCCTCTGTGTTAATCTAAGCATGAAATATAATTGCTGGTGCAAATTAATTTTTTTTTAAAGCTTGTTTGTTATTTGTGTACAATCAAACCCCTTTTCACCGATGGAGATAGGCAAACAAATAAGCTCGATGCGTACGTTTCCGCTTCAAGTAAAAGAAAATTGAAATGCCATCGTTCTAGAACATTTTACTGCAAATTTGCTCTAATTACATCGTCGTTCTCTGTCTCTCCATTGACCCATTCACATTGACCTCGCCTTGCCTGTATAAAGTACACTACTTCGAGTCAGTATACGTGGGTGCAGTATCGTAGAAAATATATTTTTTTAATATATATGTATAGGTCATGATGTGAATATGTGATTTATTACGAAGGTATCAAATAACAAGTATTTAAATATAAATAGAATATATTTAAATTTGAATTGTAAACCTTGTACGGCGTACATTTACGAAGATGTATAAAAACCATTCGGATCTTGTTTGTTGAATCTACGGTAATATAGATTTCAAGTCAAATTATAGAGTTTCGGGTGAAAAATTATTGAATAGCTGCTATATTGAAGAAGGAAAAACATACAGTCGGCTGTCACAAGAGTGCGAAACAAACTAACAGATTTCGTGATAAGTTTCATTTCACATTCCCTTCCCCATTAGTATTTCATGTTATCATTCATGTAAATGACTTTAAGTCTTACCCCCTCCCACCCCCCCGCACAACAACCCCTTCTTCATGTTAATTAAGATTTTTTGATTTTTTTTTTAAATGTCGGTACAAAAAATTGCATGTTATATAATTATTCATTTCATAAAACAGCGTTATACGGAATGATATCGATAATCAGAAAACGTCATTCAGATTTAAAAAATGCACTTCTCAACTTGTACGCTTCTCCTCCGTATTAATATCATAAATACAGTTTTCTCTGACGAATTCTCTTTTATTTCATAACCGCCTGCTCTTGATGGGAAGATTGATCATCAGTCATTCATATCTATCGTCATACCAACACATAAATAAATAACGATTGTGGAATGCAGACAAGTTCATCATTTTCTCTTAAATTGTTCATTTCATGCTGTCAGTGTTGTTATACTTGTCCAGCTAATCATTCATCAAATCGCTGGACTCCTAGTGTGGAAGTCTTTCAAAAATAGAAAAATATTTATTGTTTTCATTTGTTTGGTTTTCTTTTATGGGGTCTGGAATGCGCAGAAGAAACAAAAACACTTTGACATATCATGTCGGTACCAGGGACTTACTGGCAAGTCAAAATAGGCGTCGTGAAACTCGAAGTGTTATGCAAATGATTTGACATATGTCATTATTTCTCTGTCGAATATGAGACGTCAACGAGGGTTGTGCCGCGATTGGATATTGTTTTGTCATGCATTGAACGTGTTCATGTTTTTCCATGTTGACTGTCACTTTAGGCAGGATGAAAAAAAAATATCGTGGGAAATTTGGTTAAAGGGAATAATGGGAGTAAATGAGGGGCATCAAAAAAAAGCTATACAACACAATCGATTGAATGATGGATTGAAAATGGCGACATCTTGAACTAACTTCTTTAGAGCAAGACTGCACTACTTGTAGCTACTTCATCCTGGCCAAACTAGTGCAGACGGGCATTAAATCAATGCCAATAAAAAAAGTAATGTGTTACAGGATGAAAAATAGAGATTTTGGTAGTTTTTTAGTAATAAACATTTAAAACGTAGGCAAATACTTTCGAAAAATCAAGGTAATTTCAATCGCCTGGTGCGTCGCATATTGATGTATGCGTATGTGACATTGACGTATTACTTAAAGGAAACCTCACCCTAAGAAATAGCTTTACTTATTCTAAGAGATTTATTATATTCTTGCACATAATTCCACAAGATTCCCGACCAAAGTGTGTGAGAGAAGAATACATCAGGGATAATGTACAGTTTATCAGCACGACATGGGCATCGTCATTTTTTTGGATAACGTGACGTACTATGTGTGAAGTCGTTTATCAAGTAAATGTAATCAAATTTATGGATGCTTCCTTCCCAGGTGTGTGTAGTGATATAAAATTTCATTCACCTGCTATTATTCTTTGTACTCCGATTACCAGAACGTACATTTCATAAACAAGTTGGTGCTCTTCTGGCGTAAAGGTTCCTTAAAATGAAATAGATTTGTTCAACTGCTAAACAATTGATGAATCAGTTTTTATTTTTCTTCATTGAAAAGTAAAGGTTTTGTTATTTATTTAAAAGGTCTTTCTAACTAAATTTTGGTACATGATGCATGTACAATTGCAACTGGTACGTCAAATTTCCAAGTAAATGGCTGCGCCCATGTCATGCTAAAAGGCATTCGATCATGCCAAGAATATCTTTATTTATATATCTCTTGTATATTTTCGTAAGGAAAATTGTACAACAGAAGGCAGGAATACATCTCATTTTTCAGAATACCTGCATTTATTCTTTGGGATGAGGTTTCCTTTAATCCAAATATGATTTACTTGGGATATGCATTGAGTATTAAAATCGCCCTATAGTTGATTTTTTCGATAATACTAATAGTTTCGATTGTGTTATTTGCCCTCTATAAAGAGGGTATTATTTAAGGATCAGCTAAACTGTCAAGAAACATAATCTCTCTCAAATTATGAATTAATCTCTTTCTTATTTATGACAAAGAGTAATCAATATGGACATCAGAATTCACTCACGTGTTGGGATTAGAATAAAATAAAATCAAACCCACATGAAATCCTAATGTTCAGGTAGATTTTGATAGACACGAGACGCTGTTGTAAAAAGAAAAAGAGAAGATAAAATAAAAAAATCTCTTTCCTCAACTCAGTGACCAGGATCGGTCACGATTCAGTCTTGTCAACAGAATTAGCGATAAATTCAAGACCCGTCAATGAGATCACGTTTTGTATATCTCGATGTTGATGGTATGAGCTCGATTAAAGTCGTAGTAAACTTGTCTTGCAGTGAAGAATCACCTAGACCCCACAGACTGAAATATAAAGAATAAAGCACCATCCCGGAATCCCCATAGTTAAGCTTTTTTAAACTGAAAATACAAATAAAGATAATGACATCGATTATTTAATAGCACTAAAAATATGATTACCATAATTATAGCGTTTACGAAACAACAGAATGTGAAGTAGCCAATGTAACATAAATATGATGTATTTCTACACTAGTTTGACTACCACGTTGACTAAATATTTATTTATAATTATTTGTAGTTATTAATACATATTCCCTTCTGTCTGTCGGCCATTATGGACAACCGATGCAGTTTATCGAAGATAGATTTAAGAATTCCTACTTAAAGAAAAAGGCAGGTGATAAACGATTACAGGTTTTGGATGGTATTACAAAAGCGAAATGCTTGATTCATGCCAAGGAGGAAGTGCTAAAGTATTTGATTATGTATATTTAACATTTATGTATCCAAAGTTTGTGAAACGATGTCATTTGATTAGTTTACATGGGACTTCTCTAACAAGAGGATGAAAAATTATTCGAGAAGATGATGTTTACCACTTCCGAGCAACTAACTTTAGAGCAACTTCAAGACAAGCTCTTGAAAGTAATCTGAAAGTAGAACGTCAGTCGCCTTTACCTTGCCTGTATTAATTACACTTAAGGTTATTATATTGCTATGTTTGGAAGGATCTGATAAAGAGAAAGCTGTATGACACAATACCTGGTGGCGTGTCTTTTCCGCAGGTACAAATGGGGGTGTTGGGGCATTAATGATCGAATCGTGTTCGCAAGAATGCCGCACTTATCGCTCCACGTAATTACTCATAGACGTTGACAGTACTGATGCTCACTTTGATACAGTTCTGATGAAAATATATGAGCCCAGTTGCTACTATTCCGTTTAATAGCATCATATACTAGAACCCAGTAGCCAAGGGCTATGATGGGTTAAGGCACGCTTCGTTTGATGAATACCATTTTCGACCTCCAACGCTAATTGAATATTTGTAATAACCCCTGAATAATCACGGGGTCGTGTTATTCAAAGTGTTTTTTTCAAAAAGATAAGTTTCCACCAAATTAGTTTGCTACTCAGATGAATCGTAATTGTAATGTTTATTTATACGCTTCCGTATGACAACGAAATTAAGAAATGTCACGAGTGTCAATTTCCCTAGTATATTGATCAATACGGGGTGAATTTAGGGCAATCTATATGCTTTTTGAAGATACTCCATACCGCATTTGCAGCCATGCAATCATAAACAAAAATATTTATAAAAGACAAAAATTGACTAATGCCTCCGCTGGATTTCGAGTAATATTTAAATTAATCATTCTGGGAGTGGGAAAATTAAACAGAAAAGCAATTAACAAACAAAGAAAACTATTTGCCCCTCCTAATGAATTATCACTGCAAGGAGTCTCTCACGCTAATTGCATTTTCGACGTCATTTCTTTTCCATTAGAAAATAGTAAGCATCTTTGGGGGTTTATTAAAATAATTATAATTCCATGATATGTCTTATTTGAACGGTAATATAATTTCGATATCAAAATTAGTCACTTTCTTGTCATTTCAAATCCACCGTCAAAGCTAATTTGTCTTTACGTGTCCTTAACAACTCAGTGGTTCTTACACACTCCTACACATATTTAATAAACATGATATGTGGTAATGTATAGTGTCCCCCACCCATCTGCAGATCACTCCTGCCCGCAATGAAAGTTCCGTTACACCTGGCCCTTCAGCCCATTGAACAGACGATCGATAATATCTCTGACGTCGATCACGATAGTCCATTCGATACTTATAAATGGCGCGAGATTAATATACATGTAACGGCTATAGTGCAAACTCAGTCCAACCGTGCACCAAGCTTTTCACATTATCCTGGGCTCGACTGAGCCCGGTGCACGCCTGCTGTTTTCTTTTTTTAGTTCGATACTATAGAGAAATAGGTTATTGTGTTAATATTTACTGTTATATCGTGGTTCGAGGGAGAATATATCTGTATTGATTATTTGCTGCAATATCATGATGTAATGTTTCATTATACAGTATTTTCCACAATCCTTCATCACTAAAAGACGTCAGTTTTTGAAGAAGAAAAAAAGTCTAATCCTGATTCAGCGATACTAAGAGCCGTTTTTTTTTTAATAAGCAAACATTTTCCAGCTTAGTATGAATAGGCAGGAGAAAAAACAACAATTATAGTCGAACCTGCTTTAGTGACCACCTGTATAGAAAGACCTCCTGTCTACAAAGACCACATTTTGTGTTTCCCTTGAAAATGGTTTCTCATTGAAACATATGCTATACGCACTTGTACATAAAGAACACCTGCCTATAAAGACTCCTTTTCTTGTCTCCCAGGGGTGGTCTTTATAGACAGGTTTCACTGTATTAAGTTCCACAAAGAGATACATTGTATACAAGATTGTGTTTTACTTCATCAGATGCTTTTGAGGCCTACATACTCACTCGCCTACTCAATGTTATTGTAGACTTAGTGTTAGCAGATAAAGATCACATGTCTTACTACGTCTGAGACTAGGATTAGATTGAAGAACTTGGAGCACAGTTTGTAAAAAGTATTGTGTAGATGCATAATGTATCATTAATCTACTAGATTATTGCACGCGCGATCGAATACATTGAATCAAAGGAACACCTACAACATACATCCAATGCAACCGTTTCATTGTGTTCATTGTTTCCGATAGCAAGTATCATTTATCAACATGTTAAAAGAACGATAATATATTGCAGATATATAAGCAAAACAAAGCTTTAGTTATTCCAGCCCGTTTCGGAGAAGAGTAATCTCGACGTCTTAGCTGGCAGAAGAACGATCTAGGGTAGATGACAACCTCGCATAATGGATTAGGAGGTAGAGGTGGATGTTACAAACGAGGGTGGTGATTTGAGGAATATGAAGAGCTAGTTAAGATCTTCTCGTATATCCCTTCTGGTAATCATGCATGGAACGTCATTAATCTTACAACCGACAAGCATATAAGTAATATCCGTAATGACTGCGAGAAGGTTTAATGGACCTAATCGCTCGAGCGGGGCGGAAGTTACAGGGATATGCAGAGTGACCTCTTTCTATGTCTTTTTATCAGAAAGCAACAAAGTAAAAACCTATAAAATCACTTATATATAGTATTTCTTTCTGGAAATAAATGCAAGGGGGAATTCTACGAAATTACAGATTGATGAATTTTATGGGTAAGTCCCTTCCTTTTCGTAGGTTTTAATTATACCTTCACGAATCTTCTCTTAAAGTAAAGAGCTTAAAGAGCTTACTTCAGGCTACAAATAATAATGCTGTCTTCATGAATTTGGGTCGCTTTGATTTAACTCAGATCTACGTACGAAATAGAATTAGGCCTGCTGATTTATTTTTCTTCAAACAGTTGCTAGCTATTTTATTTCCTGAGGTTTTCTTACTGGGCTAATTCAATATCCCTGGAGTTGTAATAAGTAATCAAGTTTTCTGGGATAAAGTTCTTACATGATTTAATAACTATGTCACGCGTGGGTCTAATATAAAGTAATTTACGGGGATTACCAAGCACTATCATGAATAGGTAATATATTGGTATATTAAAGTACACATTATCTATATGTATGTAATTTGTAACGTGGATAGCATCCAGGTATACAATATTAAAACCTCTGTGGGGGGGGGGGGGGGTTATGTATTAAACAAAATCTCGTAAGACACTGAGGAAGTCCCAATACTACACATGATGTATGACAAGAACAAAACGCTTGCTTTTGTATGGGACAAAGTTTATACCTTATGCCCGAAAAACCTTCAGATTCCTTTGATTTTCCCCTAGAAATTTAAAGATACATTATATATTATTCATTCCAAGGTACCCCAGTTATTTTCGTTCTAAGATGGAGTTTTAAAAAATGTGAGAAAAATGATCGAGGTGAACTTGATCATATATTTTATTTCATTTTTTATATTTGAAGTCATCTACATGGCCTTTAATGTTGTATATATGATTCGTTATCATCTCAATTCATATGTGAAAACTAGCGGTAGTCAAGGTGACTTAACGTGTCTCCCATCCGCCAAATCGCATCACACGAAGCATTTACATCATCCGGTCAGATCAAATAGGATTGGATTCTAAAGGGCGCATCGTATTTCTATAAACATCCAAACTTGAGACAATAAGCCAATTAAAAGCTGCGTTCATGCTACACCCTCGCTCGCCCACTTTTCATTAAATTTCACAGTAGTGCACAAGGGGGACCCCCTTCTCTCGTAGGAGTTGAAGTTGGCGTTGCACGATTTACCCGCGTCGTTCCCTGAAGTGCTGTGGGGGTAAAGAGTCTGAAAAGGAGGGAAAATTGGATTAACTCGAGTCAGCGTGAAATTATTTAGTTCTATAATCCAATGCGTTTATTTATATAAATAATTTCCTTCTTTTGTTCCAATTGTTAACCCCGAGGGGAGATTTGAATCTAGCACCTATATGAGAAGCAAATATTCAAGATTTGTTGGAGCAGTACAGACAACTGATAGAGAACAGTTAATCATCGATAAGTTAGATGAATATACAACAGGGCTTCTATGCAGCTTAAGAGAAAACAATGGAACCTGTATACTCCTTAAGATGCTATAAATAATCAGACGAGGTATGGGCTATGTCTTTTTATTGAATGGAATGAATAAATCTTGAATCTTGAATCTTGAATCTTGAATCTTGAAAAGGTAGTGATATAATATGAAAGTGAAAGATACATGTAACAAGAAATGGTTTCATAGGTTATCAGAGCGTTTTTAATTTCATCCTTTTTGAGAGAGGTATTCGTCGCGAGTACCGAGAAAAAAAAGGAATCTTAAACATGTCAAGGGTGAAAAGCCTGTAGTTTGTTCTTAGCGCGTTTGAAAATGAAAATAATTTCCGAATCAGATTGACGTCTGAAATAATACACCGTCCAAATTTTGCCGTGCTGGATGACGTCACATGTAGGATTATTAGATGGCTGATAGACCGTCACTGAGCTATCCAATTGAGATGATGGGATGGTACGTCTGGCTATATTGAGATGATACCTCTGACGTCACTGCGTTTGATCAAAGAGAACTTTCTTCATTCTGCTATTGTGGTACATGTATTATCAACTGCTACTAAACGGAATTTTTGAGTGATAAAGCATGTGTTTTATACCATAATGGGTGCTTACTTGAGCAAAGACAGAGACTGTAATATAATTATGCAGAGAAGCGATATCAGGGGAAGAAATATAGGCCTAATGAGACAGCTTTTAGAAAACCTAGAATACAAAGGTGGTTCTGTAAGAATACCCAGCGAACACACTAGTGGATAAACGAGTTCTTAAAAGAAAAGCAGAAAATGCACATTCTAGTACAAGTTCTACGAGTCCCACTTTTTTCAGGTTACATTAGCAGAGCTTTGGTATCATTAGCGAGAATTTATCAACCTTTGTGATACTGTTGAAAACTTCAAAGCTCGTCTTTAGAAGTTTCTTTTTTAGAAACCAGTATCCAATTTAAGCTAATTACTAAAGGTAGCATGAAATGCGTATCTCACTCTTCTCTATTCTTTCCTTTTCTTTTCTTTATTACATCGCATAGGGTCATACTTGTGATATGCGCTTCATAAGTATGGCATAATAGTAATATTATCACCATGGGTATTGTTTTTATTATCATAATTATTATTATTATTATTAGTAGTAGTAGTAGTAGTACTATTACTATTACTATTATTGTTATTATTATTATTGATATTATCATAATTATTATTATTATAATCATTATTATTATTATTAATATTATTATCATTATCATAATTATTATTATTATTATCATAATTATTATTATTATTATCAATATTATTATTATTATTATTATTAAGGTGTAACAAGGAGTTAGAAAGATGAAGCTTCAGCCTGATATCTCCTTGATTGTTATCCTTTTCACCCAAAATAAGGCTTTATGAACAGTTGGAATCCAGCGTTGTATAAGAAGCTTGAAAATACTGTGAATTTCATGTTCAAGATTATATATTGGAAGTGAAGTGAACAACTCATAAACGATTTCAATTTAATTATTATTTTCACACACCATTGAATGAATTTGTATGTCATCAAAATAGGAGACATTTGATAATACTGTAACATATTTTGCAAGTGACGTTTTGTGTTCCAAATAATAAGGATAGTATATCAGAGAAAAAAAACACGTGATTTTTTAAATTCCTGTTATCGATTTTCATGAAAAGTGATACTGGAGAATGCACAATGTAAATGCTTACAGAAAATTAGAATTTGAATTATCAATGCGACATGCTTTATTGTGTTCAACGGCAAGTAAAATTGATATCGAACAATCTTATCCGCAAATATGCGAACTAAATTGAACCTTTAAGAGTTTGTTTTCAAGCTCGCCGTGATACAAAGGCACTATATTTGACAACGTCATCTCTACATGGTACACGTACCTCAGGCAAGAATTGAATTATGTTATTAACAAATCGAATTACTCCACAATACTGGGGGTACCTGAAATTAGTTCTATAAAAAGAACGCTTGATGGAGATCCGTGTTTACATGTTTGAGCTGACTTCCTGCCATGTAGCCTGGATAGAAAAAAAAATGTAAATGAGCATAGATGTGGTATTGTACAGTAAGTATTGTATTTGATCCCCATCTTCTCCTATATGCAATTAATCCCTAGGGAGCTATATGAACGAGCGCCATGATCTGAAAGGTGTACGGGATGGTAGGGGAATGGCTAGGAGGAGCCAAAAATAGGTTGAAATTCAAAAGAAGAGACATTAAGAAAAAAGGGTAGGATTAAGGGGGAATGATTGCTAGAGAGACAGGAAAAGAAATACACTGATGCACAGAGTTTAAGTAATATATGTATTGTGGTTGGGAACAAACGCCCTGAACCCATGTGCTGGTGATATCGGTGCCACAAAAGACATCATTATTTTTTCATTTTATTAATTTATTATATATTTACTCATGTATTTATTTATTCGTTTATATATTCATGTATCTATTAAATTATTTAATTATACGCTTGAGAGAGAGAGAGAGAGAGAGAGAGAGAGAGAGAGAGAGGGGGACAGAGAGAAATAGAGATAGAGAGATGGAAAGAGACTTACATAAGAATGGTTTCTACCTCGGAATGTATCTCAGAGCAGATTAATATATTCTAAATATTTACATTGAACCATCCAAAGGAGGCACTATCAAGTAATTTTTCAAGATTTTCAAATGATTTTCTTTCTCATGCAAAACATAATACAATGAAATTGCAATATTATTTACAATTTGATATAATTATAGTACACAAAATATACAATGAAACAAGACAAATATAATATTAATTGCACGAGAAAAGAGGAACTAAACAGAATCAGAGCTTGTTGTAGTATTAATTTTTAAGAGGCTGTTCTACAAAGTGTACATAGGAAATCAATTTATGATTGCTTCTCGCTACGCCATATCTGGTTCTGCCTGAAAAAAAACATCTTTTATCTGTACTATGGAATTGTCATTACTTTTAATCTAGCAATCAATATGACATTGTCCATTTTTTCATTCAGACATCTGATTTCATAATCTCCTGCTAAAACTTACTCACCAGTATTTAACACAAATAAGTAGAAATTCTCTATTTCCAGTTAATTTATCAGGTTCTTTTTGCTTCGAATAGCAGTTTGGATTATTTTTAATAATTTCTTGGAAGTCTTGGGAGTGTGCGATTTGAAATGAGTTGAGGGATGGGTGCGCATATCATTGATAATCATTGTTCAGATGAAAAGACTAAAAGAAAAAAAAAATTAATTCAAAAGCAGATTCTATCCAAAACATTTAATAGGTCAAGTAGAATAGCAAATTACTTTATGAAGAAATGCAATTATGAACTGGTTAACATCATGTTGGACATAGCCAGACTAAAATAGGGCAATATCATGATAACAAAACAAAAAACCATTGAGATTTTCAACAACACGTAGCAGATCTAATTTCAGAGATGCATGATGCTTGGCCTCATTTGAATTCACTATTCTTTTGGAAGCATATGCCTTTTAGGCATGTAAAACACTTCGTTTACGGTTGGTTAGAGAGATGCTGTCCTTAACTATGTTAATGAACTGAACATTAATGAGCCGAATTATCGATTTAAAGGATATAAACCAGCATTTCCTTACGAGAGCCAGTGGATATTCTACTCCTTCCTGTCGGCTGATCAGAGTGATTAGACACCGGATAGACGGGGCGTCCCGTCCCAATATCCCTAATTAAGTTCCTGCATAATGTGCGCCGTTCAAATATCTTCCTGTAATGGGCCAGGGTCGCCGGGGAGGTATCGTAACCTAGGGGCGAGCCTAATTATGTTAATTCTTCCTTCTTTTAATAAAAAATGTCCAGGTTTTGTGTTGAGGTTTTTGAGGGTGGAAATGATTGTGTGTGGGTGTGTGGGTGATAGTGTAATTGTTGATGCTGCACTTCTCTTGAAGAATATGAGCAAGAGCTCACAGCAATAGGATGGTGAAAGTTTAAAGAATCGATGTCGTCTAGATAAAGATACGTTGTTTCTTATGAGCACACACTAAAAGCTTATTCCACAAGGTTGAAGAAAGCTATCTGGCTCACGGCTAGAACTTCGAATACCATGACCGGCAGACCCTGTTGAGGGAAACCGGCTGAATATTCGATTTCAACCAAAGAGCTAAAATCGATTGGTGAGGGAAGACACCGACGTTCCTCCGCACACTTAATATCGGCGCTAATAAGAAAGTGGCTTTAGTGGAGCTAGTTGCTTGTACTTATTTGTTCTATGTCCTCACTTGATCGGTCGGAACTCACAAAGTGATGGGTGATACCCTACCCCGGGCAAAGCCATCACCTGTTACAGACTGGTAAGCAGATCAAACCAAAACAACATCGCATTTCTAATATCGTTAGGATAAGCTAATCGATACAAGAGCTCGTGTTCTAAAGCCGCTTCGCCACGAGGGTTGGCACGGGTCAGACGAAGACGGAGGAACACACGATTAAACATCGATGAAGAAGCTCAAAGCTACTGCTACCCACTTCCGAACTGGAGGTTTGTTTACAAAGTGGTTCGAACCTTCCAAACACATTGCATGTTAACCTGTTTAAAGATGCTCGGTGAGTAAATTCAATTTGAGAATTTAGGATAACGCAAGGAGCATCTGTACCGAGATAAAACAATTACAGACCATGTTGCTTTAGCATCTGTGGAGTCAAAGTTCGTAACTCATACATGTAACTTGCATCCCCCGCCTGTTTGATCCCCTTTCATGCACACTTCATACTGAGATAACAAGACCCTCCAGGTATACTCAAGCTTTTTGGGAGCTATCAACGAACTATGTGAATTGAGACATTTATCTTCTTCACGAGAGACTAAAACCTTCTGTGAAACGCTATGATTAAGAGCCATTTCCCGCATTTCTTTTTATAAAATCTAACATCTAATGTTTTGTTTGTTATTCCTCTTTGATTTAGGAATCCGCAATGGCCGGCTTACGCACCATACTTGAGTGCGTTGCTACAGAATTGAGATGATCATAATGAACGTTGAGATGATCATTATGAACGTGCCTGAGAGAGCGTTCTATTTGACCAAAAACAAAAACAAAAAACGCCTTTTCCAAATTCTTATTTTATATGAAATATAAGTATAATAGTCGGTGTTTCAGTCGGTGTTTGATATAATGCTGTTTGTGCTACTAATACGACTTTACTAATGCGTCTTTTGCGTTCATTGAGCTTGCAATTGGGCGACACTAGCGTAAAAGTAAAAATATATTTGAAAATAAATGATAAACGTGTAGATTTATGTAACGCTCAAATCGTTATGAATTGAATTACGATATTTAAAAAATCATAGCAAGTCTCCATAAGCGTTTTATGTGAACTTTAAAGTTGCTAGTTTAACGAACGGTTGTTAGAATTTTTCCATTATATCTGAGTGCTTTTAAAAGCCATGCATACTTAAACTTTCCAATAACCCACAGCAGACCTAACGACTTAAAGCTAATCTATAGTTCTTATAATAATATTTTAGAGACCTAATATTGATGGATTCATCGGAAGGGCAAAAGGTTTGTGTATCTACAAGCTTTTAATAACGAGGATCAAAACCAGCTCTCGAAAACGCCTCGTCGACAGCATTTTTTGTTCCTTACGAAAACTTTGTTCTAAATAAGATATAAGCCTAAGTCAAACTAATTCTATACTAATATATTTTGATTGTTACTAATACTAGGGAAAACCCCTTCCCCGTTCTTTCTGGACTTTTAATTAGAGTGACAGATCACCTGGTATTAGGTGCGAACTACCTTTTGTATCCTTGCGTAGGCGTTCTAAAATCCTATAGTGAATATGAATTTGCTCAATCGAAATTGCAGGACGTTGCACTTGGTTGCCGCCTGAGACGCTAATACACTCCTAATAAAGTTGTTTAACATTCCTCTGGGATATCATGTGTGCTTGTCACCTGCTTTCATCCGAGAGTAAGAACTTCATGAACCGATCTGGCTAATATCATGAATATCAAAGACTATAGATCGGCAAAACATTTGTGTACCACCTGCACATCCCTTTGCCCCTTCGGCACACCCATGATAGACTAGTTTCATTGATAGCTTCATTCACCTGGTTACTTGAGGCTTGAGCGGTTCCTCCTAAACACGCCCCAGCACTGAGTACCATGAAGGTTTAAGAAAGACTAATCATTATTCCCGTCAAGAGGCGATGTGGAATCTCTTTTCATCACCGGGAGTACCGACCAAGTATTGATATCCATCATGAGGTGCAAAGTTGTTATATCGGGGGGTCTTTACTCATGTTACGAACGTGATCACTCTTCCAATGGTTTTCCGCCTGGCCGTGCATGGGACGGACCACCTGAGTCATTATTATTCATTTCATGGTCGCAACGACTGATAATGGTTACCATGAACCAGGACAGGCAGCGGAAAGACACGTAGCCGATCTGATAGCAACGATTGTTACAGTTCCTGTTCAACTCTGGTCCTACGTTGACCTTGAGATAATGCTCCTCGTCAACTTTCACGATAAGAGCAACAGGGACCCGTTTCACAAAGCCTTTTGTCAATGACAAATGACAAAAATCTGTGACAAATCTGCTGATAACCAATCAGAAGCAAGGATTTCTGTAGCTTATAACAAAACTTTCATCTGTCACTTATGACAAGTTTTGTGAAACGGGGTCCAGTACTAACTAGATATGGGTATTTTCTTATATCACAGGAATAAGAATCTTCATCCCACAAAGGGTTATTCGTAGACATGGTACCCACCTGCCTGAACAAAACCATCATCTGATCGATGTCTTTGAATGAGTGAAAAGGAATTTAAAACGAACTTGGTTCCGTTTGCAATCTATAGCAAATAAGTCGTAGTTCTTGCAGTGTCGTTAAGGTTAAGATGTCGTAATTATCGGATCTAGCAGTGAATATAGTCTCATGACAAAAGTGTTTCCTGCTTTGCATAATATTTTGTCAAAAGATCTATCAAAACTGGACCGTCCACTTTCTTTAAATTGTTTGTGATAAATAAAATGAACTTGGGCCCCGTTTTAAAGAGAGTTGATATCAATCGCAACTATGTACATGAGAGACAGGAGACTGCAAACTTGCGATTGATTGGAGGACTTACGATTGATTTTGATCAATCGTTACTCTTTATACGACGGGGCCCTGATGAATAGAATACGTTAAAAATTCAGTCACAAAGTAAGCTAAAGAAACCGCTCTATGTCTTCAAGAGCAAGGCCTTTTCGACAATTTGCGATTATAAGGGAAAATAATTTCGTATGATTTTTCAATTTCAATCATTTCATCAAAAGTGAGATTAAATATGATAGATTAATTCACATAAGATAGTGTCATCGTTCTCTTGAATAAACTCCTACTACCATTGCTTGTGTAAGGGTCCCGCCAAAGCATTTTCCGGGCAAGTCGATGATTATGACGAGCATCTTTTGATGGCTCTTTCAAAGCACGAACTCAGATCATGAAATTATGACTCCATCATGCCTCAAGATTTACTCAGAGCTGTAAGAATAATACATCATAATCCTGTGATAGATAAATCAGGTTTAACCTTTACAGTTTTATTGTACTTGTATTGGTTAACACAGAATTGTCTTTTTCATATAGGTCTCCTTTATGATTGTGATCACCATTCGTTACTTTCATTTCTTATCATTTGTACTCGACTGGGGGCAAAAGTTTAAGACATGCTGAAGTGAAAATGGCCGAGAGAGTTCGATATGAAAAATCGAACTACTTACTCCCTCATATCACAGGGGATTTCGTATACAGTACACCCTACAGTAATACGTTATAAAATAATCTTTACTCTGCTTGATTTATCAGATCCGTGGAAATTGAAATGCCAAAAAATTTCAATTAATTCATCACGTAGTAATCAGGGTTTAGGACCAGTCATGAATGTCATGAATATTATAAAGAATCTTGCGTTAACTAGGTAAAATGAAACCTAAGGTAATTAGTCTTTGTCATGGCTGCATGTCGGTGTCGAAGAATCGGAGAGATAACCTTTTAATTAATCTCTTTCTGACAGAAAAGTCCATCCTAAAATGTCAAAGAACACCACTTTTTTTAACGTAAAACGTACGTATACGTGACCACTGAATAAATATTTATAATGAAGATGGGGTGACCATATTTTGCCTGACTTCTTTTCAATTATCTAAAATTGTGAAACTTTCGATAATTATACTTTAAGTAGAAGTGTCGTGGTCTAGTGGATACGTCACGGGACTGTAGATCACATGGTTCACGGTTCGAAACCCGCTGCGGCAATACATTTGCAACTCTCCATCCAGGTAAACGGTGGGACTAATTAATTCCTTATACAATTATTATCGCCTTATCACGGCGGCCCTTCTACAGCGGGGTTATAATATGATACTTTGTATGAAGCGCAGTAGAGTTTTTGTGTATAATTTACGCTGTATAAATAGAAATATTATAATTATTTTTATTATTACGATATTATTATTATCATTATTATTATTTTTATTATTATTATTATTATTTTATTTTTTTAATTATTGAAATTATCACTATTAATATTATCATTATTATTATTATCAATACTTATTATTATCAAAATCTTAATTAGCACTTTTGGCTACGCAGACCATTTCATGGATAAGGTGAAATATGGTGTCCGGAAACATTTATTTATCATGAGACTTTCATTCGACTTTCGCATTCATAACAGGATGTTCTTATAATCTCACAATCTGCAACAAAAAATGACTATCGGGAAGAAATACACTACGTCTTCAGGGAGTGATACACTTCCCCATTTATATTAGCTCCATAAATAAATTGATTAACGAGTATTGTGGTACTCGTACAGCGGGATAAGGTGATGCATGAAGAAGGAAAAAAAAATCGTTTCAGAAAATGGTGCTTGCTAACCTTGCCGAGTAATTACCGATGTGAGGGCCGTTAAAAACATGCAAGGAAACGATATAATGTAACAGGGAAGGATACATGCTTTCTTCTCACTCTCACGTACGCTTCACTTCGAATATGTCGTTTGAGATAAGCGACTAGAGGGACCTTATATTTTCGTTTGGAAGGGGTGGATTGGGGGGGGGGGGGAGGTGGTGTTTGAGGCTATTAAACAGGTGCGATATCAGTCCCTAAGTTTCCAAGATCTTCAACTTGTGTCGGTGAATTCTCATCTTCCTATTTAAAGTCAGTGTCTCTACTCTCTGCAAATGAAATGTAAATTTGTCTTTCAGCCGCGTTTAAGGCATGCAGCTGAGGAAGATGTTGTTGTAGTTGTTAATGCTCGTTGTCGTTCTTTCGCATAATTGATTAAGTGTTTGGTTTTGACCGCACATTACAGCGGACATCTTAGTAAGACCAAGGAGCTTCTACAATCCTATATCTCCTTGGTATTAAAGACCAAGGTGTTAGGAGGAGCTCTCCTTGGTAAGACGCAGCTCCACCCTTTAATCTGAATTTGCCTTGACACAGAAAATTTGACATAGACAACTATCTGATAGAAGTTTGATGGCCACGCTTGAATCAATTAACCTGTATCGAAGTTACCAGCTGGGATGATAGTATCGGCAATGGACTTCAACTTATAAAACGTTACGAAAGTTCATGTAATTTGGCAAGAGGATTTCATAACTCTGTCTTTCTCCTCTTTGCTCTCCTTTCCTCCCCCTCTCTCTCCTTTCTCTTTCCTTACTCTCCCTCTCTCTTTCACGTACACACTCTTTTCTTCTTCACCCACACCTCATCCTAGTCCATATCCTCCAGCTTATCCATCATCCTATCCACGTTAGACCTGACCTACATAATAATAACAATAATAATATTAATAATAATAATAATAATGATAATAATAATAGGCATTTATATAGCGCCGTCTATCTAGACAATTCTATTCCGAGGCACACAAATTAATTATTACCCCGGCTTTAGCCTAGCTGCCATTACAGCGCTCTAGCATTTCAAGGAATTAATTCCGGCCAGGTACCCATTTACCTCACCTGGGTCGAATATGGCAAAATAATGTAGATTAATGTCTTGCCAAAGGACATTAGTGCCGTATCGGGAATCGAACCACGACCTTCGAATTTCAAGTCAAGTGCTTAAACCACTCGACTACGACACTATGAGAGATTATACGATTCTTCAGATTGAATTATTTCTTGCGTCGACAAACTTCAAAATCTCCTCAAAACCTGATGATAAGTTAATTATTTAACATCGGCCAGCGGTATGATAACGAAGGTTATGTTAAATCGTGAAAGAAAAAGAGATGATTGTGTAACAATGTATGTCTTAACTTTGTTGAGTGTGACGTCTTTCACTCTGCTCTTCTAGCTTCCCCCATCCTAATTCTTTCTCCCATTGATGTTCGCGTTTGATTAGTATTGATTCCATCTACGAAGCTCATGGCGGCTACGTAAGGTTGCAATAGAGATCGTGAAAAGCTGACACCTCGGTAAGAGGACTGAGCACAATATTCAATGTTCAGTAATCAAGTTCATTTGAACCCTTAAGGTAATCTTGAAGCCTCATTGATTCACTGAGCACGCTGAGAGGAGAATACAAGACTATAACTCGAGGGCGATATGCCCTGAGTGCGAGCAATTGTGATAATTCACTATCTGCCCAAGGTGCTGGCTAATGAAATGACTAGGTGAAGAAAAGATACACACCTAAGAGTTTGTGTTACCCGGGGGTGCTGATTAGATCAGCTTGAGTCGAATTGCAATTACTTAACATAATCGTTAACCAGTCTGAGGCTTTGGATTGAAGAGTAACTACTATTATATCGGTCATATGTTCTCCGCGAGGGATGATGGTAACCCACAGGCAATATTGCCATCAGGTAACACAAATATTTCATCTTGGATAAACTGTTCAATAAAAAAGTAGATTAAAACAGTTTCCAATGTATTATATACGTTTAATATATTATACTTCTGTGAATTTTCTAGTCCATCGTCTATCACAAAACGGGGTCAACAGCTGGTCAAGTCACCACGGTCTTGAATGCACAGCAGTACTCCCTGAAACTAGTATTCATGATTATCTCAAATATAGGCAGCATAGCTGCTATCAAACCCATGGTTTTACAAGCAGAAATATAAACTATTTATTGCATGTACTATACAGAATAAATTATTTCATTCTTTTGCTGGCGTATTCAGAAATGGATGGATTATTAATTTTGTACATGTATGTCGGGGACTCCACTGGAAATAATCTCTCGAGCTTTCGTGGTTTATCCTGTTCAAGCTGACTTAATTTTGATCTGTTATTTTTTTATTTGTATTGTTGTATGTTCAGGCTTGGCGAATAAAATCAATCAATAAATTAATGGGGGATGGGGCAGCCCCATGTTTTAGACCCATTGCAAGCTGCGTTGACTTTATCCCAGGTCCTTCAAACCGCAAAGCCAAAGGAGAGGGAGGGATGCTTGTATCGACTGTAGGCCCCTACTCTGAGGATTGATATGCCAGTGGTCATGATATCAGTAATTAGTTTTGATAATCAGAAGTTATCTTACATTAAACAAAAATTGCTGCCTATCGTTGTAGGTTTTGCACTGCCTGTCATGCGAAGGAAATTTATCATCAAACCACTAAAAGCAAGTTTCTTGCTTAATTATTGTCTTTGATGAATTATCCACGACCAATTTCGCTTCCTCGTATATTGCATTGATTTATTTCTTGCATACCAGATCTACGAAATTTCAATTTTTGATGATTAATGTGTCTTCTGAATAGCTACTAGCATTTCCTGTCTAAAGAAATATTGGACTTTGTTTGACTTTGTTCGATGTCGTGTAGCAATATCTCATTCCGTCCAACAAATTATATTGGGTGTGACTAGCTACTTTGATTGTATTTGAAGACGGGGTCCTGGGAGTGGTTTTTTCACAGGGGCTGCTATGGGTCATTGGTTATACCTATCCGGTGGTGGAGCCGGGATTCTCTTGAAGTGGGGGAGGGGGGGGGGGTGGGGGGGGGGGGGGTCCTGGGCACAAGTCGGAAAATTCCTCCAGGGTTTTGTTCGTCTGTTTTGGACACAATAATGCCTAGGCGGATCGGTTGAAGAAAGAGAGCGATGTGTCTCCGGAGGAACACTATCTAGATTATTTTGTTAGCTCAGTAAAAAGGGCCGCCTTTTCATCACAGAAGGGAAATTGTTTCTGATTTAGTTTGGAAAAATGCTTGCATGGGTGAGAACGGAGCACTTGAACCCCTGGATGCGAATAGAATGGACATTTTTAGAAAAAAAAGAAGATCTAGAAAGGTTTTTGATTTCCATCAAAGTGACCCATGTGGTAAACGATAAGTAATTTATTAATAATTAGTAGTCATAAAATTATTCCCCCATGTATTCAAATATGTCTTGGTTTGTTTCTTGGCAAGGTTAGGGGCAAGTTTACTTCCGTCTGAATTTGATTTGAATAATTCATAACAAACTGAAGACGTCTGTGTACGTTGAGTGGGGTCAGTTTGACGAGTTGGGGTTTTAATTTGAAACGAACTGAAATACCGGAAAACGAATTATTATGAAGGCCAGATGTCAACGAGAGCTACATCGCACGCATGGAGAAAGGCTGAGAGAAGATCGCTGTCATCGTTTCGTTTATGAATTTATAGATTATAATTCATTTTGCACTACCCATCTATTCAATAAATAACTTTGAAACCACTCCAGTCTTACCCGTCACAGGATTACAGGCCTGTACATTATTAGAAAC
This sequence comes from Strongylocentrotus droebachiensis, assembly GCA_035222895.1. Classification (NCBI taxonomy): domain Eukaryota; kingdom Metazoa; phylum Echinodermata; class Echinoidea; order Camarodonta; family Strongylocentrotidae; genus Strongylocentrotus; species Strongylocentrotus droebachiensis. The sequence goes on along the minus strand of JAVYIG010000154.1, from coordinate 577,062 downwards.
TGCTCAGTTTCATGTTAAGCACTGAATGAAGAAATAATAATAATAAAAAAAAGAATCGTTTATAAAACAATGTATCTACGTATTTGGGAGACAATTAATATAATTTATATATACTTTATATCAATATTTAAAGTTCCGTAAACATAAGGATTGTGATGTATCGGTGCTTAAATTATTTCCTCCTTTTTCCGTTTACACTAATTGGTGATGATGCTATTAGGAGTTGACCTTTGACATAAATTTGATTGCATTGACCTGCATTATCGAATAAGATGTCAGTACAGCATGGTTTAATGCACAACGGATCCCCCTCTATGCAAATGATAATTGATATTTCAAGCTTGCACGTTAAAACCCTCTAGGACGTACTCCAAACTGGGCTACGGTAATTGACATGTGAATGAATAAAATATGTGTGGACTGAATTCAATTTATTCGGCTATTATCAACGAGAAGAGAGAGAAAAGGAATTCGACTTCACCAATTTCATCGTCTGTACATCATATTAAATATTTAATATTTCGCCTCAACAAAGACACGATGTCGGTAGCCAGGAAGCATTACCATTCCTTATGGACATTATTGTCAACTGGAAATTGATAGAGTGAGACCGCCATGGCATCAATACTAATACAAAGACCATGTGTCGAGTCCAGACAGTACCGGCATTTACCGCTACAGTACAGATTCGAATCGCGGTGTTGGAGGGCTGGGGTAGATTAGCAAAACCTCTTAACCACTCATTATCAGAGGCTCTGGGTTCAAACCTTCCTAAGGACGTATAATCCTTGGACACATTATTTTACCAACATTTCATTCCTCTCGACTCATGTAAATAAGATAGGTTTCGGGTAATGCTGGCATACCACTTTCAGGGCCCTCAAGGAACAGCATTATAATTATGATGATGAGGCTATACCCTGCGTATAATAAGACCATAATTATACAGATATTAACTGGTAGTGTGAGTAATATAACATACTTTGAACCGATGAAGAGGGGTATATTTTCCCAAGGGATTATAAATCCCTTGCTGTCCAAAAGTATTTTATTGAAAAACCTACCAGTCAATATCTGTTATATGAGATAGCCTTGATTATACTTTGTTATACATAATTAAGGATTATTATAAGATGATGAAGCGGATCCTAATCAAATAATTGGTCGAGAGCGTACACGTGATCAGGCATTTTGTTTTGTCTAACACGTAAGTTTACTAATGACCGGTCATAAAACAAATAATACACACCATTTTGTTCGGGCATTAGTTAACTTACTCACACTCGGTACCTTCAAAACAGCTCAAACACCCTCGGCTATGTTATACTGTTCCAAAGGTACCTTGTTTGGGTAATTCTTACTAATATAATGCCCTCACTGCTGTGTATTATTTGTATATTGTGAGCAGCTAGGCTAGCGCGTCGAATGCCCAAGGCTAACACAATGCAAACAATAGGTGCGCGCAGGTTCGCTTGGATACGGTATGACGCAAAAGTACAATATCCAGCTAATCAATATGACCGGGCGTGAAATATGCTCACGTGACGATCTCTGGACCAATCACGCCTGTATATCTGTAAGAGCTATCTAATATTGTATCATATAAAACTTTATAAGGCAGTAAAGGTAAAGAAATACCGGATTGATTCGAGCGAAAAAACCCTGAAATTACATGTACATTATACACCGCTCTGGAGCTCTAAAGCGAACAAACGGAATTATGTTTCTTTTCTTATTCCTCTTCTCCTCCCTACATTAGTCGCATGAAGGCTGTTTTACACATCACTTCTTTTCTGGGCTTCGAGTTAACAATTTAAAGGTCATGTGGCAGGAGTTTCATCGCTGAGGAAACAGGTTGATCGCTTTCATGTTTTGGAATTAGATCTTGAAGAGCCGTTTATTTTGAAATCATTCTGCAACAACTTATGGAATATTGTAATCCTCCCCCTCCCCCCCCCCCCAAAAAAAAAAAAAAAAACTCAGCTTTGTGCAGGATTTAACGTAAGTCGCTAGTCACTGCGTCCAGAAAATTTTCTTCACTTTCTTTATTTATTTTATACGGTTTATCAAAAGAAAAAATTTACTGATTGTGTGCCGAAATGTAGATTGCCATATTAAAGTAACACATTAGAAATTAGAAGGTAGAAAAATAAAGTAATAACACAAAACTATGATGAACTGTATGGCAAATAAAATAATCACATTTAAAGATAAAGATTTCATCAAATATACGAATAATTAATTAGGCTAATTATCTAGTAAAAGATGAAAAAAGGTCGGTGGCTTGTTGAAACAGTTCGGGTTTTAAAATCACATGACCATGGCATGTTGCAGAAAGTGAATATCGATCGTCAAAGTCATCATCGACTGACTGGTATGATTTTGCTCTCTTTCTATAGGACTTCATTCCTCTCTTGCTGCTATATAGCGTGTATACGTAGGCAAAGCAAATGGATTATTAGATTTACACGTCAGACAATTGATTCGCGTGTGAAGCCAAGCTTGTAATTCAGTTAAAGGCAAAATTCTCAATACATTTGTACAAAATGAAAAACCGCGCACTGTCCGAAATTTTATAAATTAGACAATAATGCCTGTAACTGTCTCTGAGCTATACCCGCGGCAAATAATTCCTTTTTCATAAAACAAATTGAAAAATAAATACACGCATAATTTAATTCAGGGCACACTCACATGAGAAGCCATTCTTACCAGCTAGAAATTTGGCCATCATTTTTTGTTCTCGAATATAATTAATGGCATAGGTGGTTTCGCAGGAGAGGGGTGTTTCCCCTCTTTTGAGGAGAAAATGAGCTGAATTATGACTAGCGCTATTAAAGAAATCTTATTATTCCCAGGCTTTCGACTTTCTGGAACCACAGCTTTAATGTTACTAAGGTCTTGATAGTATTTATGTTGCTTATACCCGGGACACGTTTACAAATCTTCATAACTATAACTAAAAAGCGTATGGACTTTGCGGAGCAGGTGACACGATCGAACACATCTGCTCGCTCTTGTTCTTCAAGCATACTCTTTACTCTTTACTCTAAACCTATATTTTCAATGCGCGCAGTGAAATGCAGAAATAGAAATGATGTTTTTCACCATGTTCAACGGAAGTCTGAAAGGACTGTACATATTTCATGTTTTTTGTAGAAGGTGTTATTGATCTGAGTCTGAATCAGAATCAGTCTTCAAAGGCTGTATCTAAGAATCGATGACATTCAATACTAAACATACATTTTCAAAACATTCAATCCGCTTTAGAGTAATTCATGTAAATGCATACATGCGCCCGTCTTACAAAGAGTTGCGATTGATCCAAATAAATCTCCAATCAATCGCAAGTTTGCAGTCTCCTATCTCTAATGTACAGTTGCGATTGATATCAACCCTTTGACAGCTAGGGCCCACGTCAACTATACATATTGTCTCCCTTTTTCTTTAAAATGATTTGTTTCTCTTCCATATTTGTAATAGTTATTATATTTATGTATTGTAAAATAAAATACACGTGAAGGAATTTTTCTAATACTGTTAGTACAATACTTCCGACATCGGTCAGCGGTACATAACATCACAAGGGATTTACAATTCAAATATTGTACGATATTTTTTCAAGCTCTGTGCATCCATTCAAGATTAGGAACAGGAAATGGAATAGAATAATATAGATTCAGAACCTGCTAATTTTCTCACTTTCCATTTTTTAAATCATAAAATTAGACCTGTTTGCCTCTTTTCCTCGCAATCTCAATTGACATACGGGGACCTTATGCGAAGTGCACTTTAAACGAGTGGTCGAGTTGTAAACGATTGTGGGCACATTCTTCAGTATTATTAACTTTCTCATATATTTCTGTTCTTACCCATTCTCGAGCCCGTGATTGAGATTATGAATAACGTACACTCTTTTAAATGCTTGGCAGAAGGTATTTAGAATATCTGCAACTGCATGATAACCAGCATACCCATATTTATTCACGTGTCCATAAAGGCTTTAACTTGATGAACTTCAAAGTCAATTTGTCCCAAACACACGCACACGTTCAATCGCCGAGGTGTCACGTCGAGGAATGGATTTGACTTGTCACGTCACGTGACTCTCCCTACCATTTGATTATTGTCCATTGGACTGAGTGATGTTGAACATGATAAGAAGCAAACAAAGCTTGCAACATAAACATGAACTACACAAATATTTGGTTCATGAGGTTTGATTCTCAGAACCAATCGAAAGCATGTATTTGTTTTTCAATTAAATTTATGAATGCAAAGTAATGCATTCAGACAAATATTAAGAAGACAGTGTACGATACCTATAGCAACAACAAAAAAGAGTCAAATTTCTATTTGTACATATTACGATAACCATACGTCTTCCGCTCTCAATAGATCAGCTTTATGCATATATTCAACCGGATTCGTAGGAGAAAACTTTCAATAATATTTAGAAATTGTTGTGTGATTTGTGGTCCTTTAATGGATACCACCGGGGTTTACCCTAGGGTATTACCGCCCATATCTATTGCGGCATGGACAGCTCCGATGACTAATGGACAAAAAACCATACCGAATCAAATAATTTGAGCATGACATATTGGGTAGGAACTAGGTACACCAGATATAGGTTGAAGGAGAAAAATTGAGAGGATGAAATAGAAGTTTCATGAACGATTAAACCACCGACCCGAATAATTGACTTGGATCGTCATGAGCAAATAACCACACGCGGAGATAGGGGAAAAAAGGTTGTTTGAAATGCACCGAAATTGCTTTTCCTTCATTGCGATACTGATAGACATGATACTGATTTTCCTACTTGTAATTCCGTTTGCATAATTAAAGAAACTTGTTGGGTATTAAAATTGTGATCGCCAAACCCCTCTCCCCCTCCTTCCCCCTCTCAATCTATCTAGTCTCCCCTCTCTCCCACTTTCTCCTCCCTATATCCCCCATTTCAATCTACACCAACCGTCTTTGTTGACCTTATTACCGCTCATTATTCGATCGTTACCTACGCTCGCATGAAATAATCTATTTTTATTCTGAAATCCCTGATTCTGGGGAAAAGTAAATGAATGAAAAATGGATATGTCATATGCAACGAGCAATATTATCTCTCTATCCCATTGTGTTTCATTTCAAGTGATTACCCGTCATCTTCTGACTGAAATTGGGCTGATTCTCTACAGCTGTTATGTCGCGGTGTGTCAATAAACTTGACAGTATGGTTTAGGAGCTATTTGAGAAATGCTTTTGAAGTCTATTAGTTGAACAATGTATCCGTGACGCCAAAAAAGAAAGATTCGCGAAGACGGTCGGATGAATCAGAACATAATAACCACCGTATCAACTTGATTTTGATTTGTCATTGCCAATATTTACCTTGTAACATGCCATGCCACCGGCTGCCATTCTTATCTACAACCACAACATCATACATCGACAGTAAGAGCATAGACCTTTGTGCTAGGTCCATGGTAACAGCAACAGGGGAAACGGGGGGGGGGGGGAATCCCCCTCCCCTTGTCAAATTGTGGAACAGAAGAGGAAGAAAGAAAAGAAGAGAGAGAGAGAGAGAGATAAGGGCAAAAAGTAGTAGAAAGAAGACGACAGATTCCCCTCCCGTAACCTCCTCCGGATTAGAGGACCCAGTAACACCAGTGGCCGCTGCCGCCCCCACACCCCCCCCCCCAATGATTCCAGTCACCCATCAATGCCTGGACTCGCACTACACCACTGTATATCGACATGTTTCACGTCATATTCAGGTTTATAAAGTGGATAGGACAAGTTCACTGAACGGAGTCTTGCAAGTTATTTTTTTCATTTCTTAAGAAGATATTCAACAGTTCAAGGGATTTATTTAATCTACATTTACCGTGGAATGCTGAGCAATAGTGAATGTGATTTCGAACAATTTCTTAAAATTTCATTTGTTAAATATTCCCCATCTAAAAACAATAAACTCTGCCTGGCTTAATGGTAAAATACGACGAAAACATTCTTAATCCGAAGAATGGTAATTACTCATTTTAGCTAGTTGATGTGACAATAATGACATTACGATTGCATTAAGAAAGGGGGAGTTATTGTCAATATTTTCAATCAACGGGATCCAGTAAGATTTCATTTTAAATAAGCTTGTAATCAAGGGATTTAGTCAGATTATCATTCTATTCCAGTACTGATCTTTATTTTATTATTACAACAAAATTGTTATATTTGTATTAAAATGCATAAATGAATGATGATTACATAGCTGTCATGGTCACGTATCCATCAGTTGTCTCGATAGGTTTTGCAATTTTGCTATAAATGACCTATACCTGCCCATGCGCAGATAATATCTGAAGTGGCTTATTTTGAGTTAAAAAGCTTTGAACATTGTTAAAAACTATTTTATGTTACTGCTGTACGTGGCGCATCGTAATTGAACGTAACTTAATCTGCCCAATTCGGACTGACAGTGCCTTAAAATGTATAAAATAATTGATTAATGGTCAACGAGATAATTTAAAAAATCTTTAGGGGTCGTAAATTGCCGATTTTATGTTTCACCTAGTACCGTACAGTAATGAGCTAACGAGATAGATGTGGTATAAATGTATATCAATATACATAAATCGTAGCATCTTGATTTGCATCGTATTCAGTAATCTTCATTCACACATTTCGAAATTATGTTCATAACAATGACACTTCTGATCAAGTTGCATTAATCATGATAAACAAGTTGTATAAAACAGTGTGTTTTTAGGTGATCAATGTATCACACAACTTTGTAGGTGCTGAAGTTTATAAAACTATCAATCATTATTTTCATTGTTTGCACCTTCCTATAATCAAATAGTTCACTCGTTGTTTCGGACAAGACAGTAAAGAAGGAGGTATTATGTTGATATTTATTTGGGGAATATACCATCTCCTTTGAGTGACTTTAAAGTTTTCATTCCACCCAAGGCACTTGTAAAATTCCAGATTCGTAGACAGTCTAACCGCAAGTTGAAATCTTACCACTATCGGTCTGTATTGAAACCATCTTTCTTTATGTCTGAACTTCATCATTACACGATACCAAACAATGCGGGGGATAGCAATGTGATACAGAGCTGTCATCCCTAGCATACTACTCATGAGATACAAGTGAATCATCCTTGACTTTAACCTTTCTTTCTCTCTCCTAGGGACGTACAACATTGATTGTAGTTATATATCTTAGCCCTCACAACTCTTCTCTTTCTCTCTAGCTTGTAAGCATGCTCTATAAAGCTCATTCGAGGAAAAATCCCGGGGGAAAACTCCATGGTTTGATTTTGTCATGTATTGTCTGTACGTCAATTTTTAAAAATCCTAATGCTTCTTGGCTAAACGGCGAATTGTTTGTAAGTCTGTTTCAGCTAAGCATATCTCTTATGAAACAATCACAGTGTTGCCACACTATGTTCACATAGTCAATTATGTATGTGTTCACATTGTTGTCACAGTGTGGAGTTTCAGACCACGTGGTTTACCACATTATATCCACATAAACTGACAAACTGAACACAGAGTACCACACATTTACCACAGTGGTATGTGTATTGAACTATGTGTTAACTCTGTGATCACAGTATTGTCACAGTGTAGGGTTTCAGATCAAGTGGTTTACCACATAGTTGTACATATTTAACACAGAGTGAAACATATTTGCTATGTACCGAACTTAGTGTAAACTCGGTGATCACAATATTGTCACAGCGTGGGGTTCAAATCATGTGGTTTACCACATAGTCGTACATATTTAACACAGAGTGACACATCTTTACCACAGTGTGGTATGTACTGAACTATGGGTAGACTCTGTGTTCACAGTATTGCCACAGTGTGGGGTTCAAATCATGTGGTTTACCACAAGGTCGTACATATTTAACACAGAGTGACATATCTTTACCACAGTGTGGTATGTACTGAACTATGTGTAGACTCTGTGTTCACAGTATTGTCACAGTGTGGGGTTCAAATCATGTGGTTTACCACATAGTCGTACATATTTAACACATAGTGACACATATTTACCACAATGTGGTATGTACTGAACTATGTGCAAAATCTGCGCTCACAGTATTGTCACAGTGTGAGGGTCAGATCATGGGGTTTACAACATAGTCGTACATATTTAACACAAAGTGACACATATTTACCACAGTGTGGTATGTATTTAGATACGTGAAAAATCTGTGCTTACAATATTGTCACAGTGTGGGGTTTGGTTTACCACATAATCGGTCATATTTGACGCAGAGTGACACATATTTCCCACAGTGTGGTATGTATTTAACTATGTGCAAACTCTGTCACAGTGTGGGATTTCAGATCATGTGGTTTACCACACACATAGTCGTACATGATTAAAACAGTGTGACAAATATTTACTACAATGTGGTATGTATCACTATACTGTTCACAGTATGTTGTCAGTATGAGATTTTTTTAGATCATGTGGTTTTCCACAAAGTATATCCACATAGGCGTATATACATTTATGTATCACAGAGTTCCACATGCTTACTTCCTTTGTCTCTATACATATTTCTGCTTGTTTAAATTTGCCTGGAAATGAAATCAATAAAATCAAATGCACTTCCATAACTTAAAACACCACGTTAATTTGTCAAATGAAAACATTCGGTTATCGGTAGAGATATTTTAACTCTGTTTTTCATTCAAATTGCTTTAATGATATCAAGTGCATATTCAGTGAGGCCGTGGGAGGACACTTCCCACTCCTCTCCCCCCCCCCCCCCCTCCCCCTCTCTCTCTCTCTCTCTCTCTCTCCCACAAGATCCTGGTTCCACCACCGGGACGATCGTAAGCACAAACAAAAGTTGCACTTTATCAGGATATCGTTAATTCTTACAACGCCTCTTCAAAGATAGTGGAATATTATTATACCAAAATGAATGAGGTCAATTTATTCCATTAATTCAATTCATATTTTATTGATTTTAATTCAAACAAATAGGATCATTCTCATTTTTGTATAACCATAGATTACAAAATTCCAAGTTATAGTGTAGCTAGGATAATTGAGCGCAAACGTCAACATTACAATAATCAGGGCTGGCAACAAAAAAGAACACCTACTACTACATGTTTCTTCTGAATAGATGTTCCAAAATAAGACCTCTCCAACAAAACTTAATTTGATTTGGTTTAATTTGATATGATTTGATTTATTGGTTTCTGCATCTTTTTTCTTTTTTTCATCATACATTTTCATGAACATAATATGGTTTGATACAATGTTTTAAGTGTATATAATTTTATACAGATAATAAACGCAATTCAATAAATATATTGAATGCATTATTAAAATACATTAGATGCAGGAGGGCTACATGAATAAGCAAAGTAGCTTGACGTGCCCGCAGCCCTCAACTACAACAATTACAATAAAAATTATGAAAAAAAGTGATTTGCAGAGAAGTAAAGGAAAGGGGAGAGAAGGAGCGTTGGTAATATTAAATAAATATAATACATCTGCTGATTGAATGCAGGTTCATTGATTAATTAAACTCAAGTTTGTACTAAATAAAGGAGGAGGGTGGTCGTAAATCTATGACAATAAAGAAACAGGAAATAATACAAGTAAGTGTATTAAAATAACATTATCTTCAATTCATATCTTCGTATGCCAGAAATAAGCTCTCCGATCCATCAAAAAACCTCCATTTTATAACCTTAAACTTGTCTCCTTCCGGATAATATTCCATAAAAAGAGCAAGAAAAAAAAGTGCTATTTGTGGACGCCGCATAACATATTTGTGATGTATCTTTGTGTGAGACATGGTGGCATTTCTCGACCACTAAACGGAACCGGGGACTCTGGCCTTGCAGAGGAGTCATGTTATTTGTCGCATGTTACCGGAATGTGTGGTTTGTTGGAATGGTTTCGGCGGTTTGACCCTTATCACACGACTACTTGACTTGATTTTACTATTGAACTTGAGATGGTTGTAAGAACATAACAACCGTCTAGACTGCTCCGTTATGATTTACTTTCACAGCCGTGACACATTATGGGCAAACAAGATAATCTGACAGTTTGGTGCCTAATATATGTAGCCAAATGGTGTCAACCATTGTAATTAATGTTAACGATGTCTTAATTTCTAAATTACCACATTCTTTTCAACTTATTCCAGCATTCCATGTTCTTTAAATGGCATGAGAGCAGATCGCAGCCGTGACACATTATTGGCAAACAAGCTAATCTAACAGTTTGGTGCCTAATATATGTAGCCAAATGGTGTCAACCATTGTAATTAATGTTAACGATGTCTTAATTACCACATTCTTGTCAACTTATTCCAGCATTCCATGTTTTATAAATAGCATGAGAGCCGATCGCACTGCACGGATGAAAACAAAAGGAAGGAAGAGAGTTAAAAAAAAAAAGGCTATTAATTATCCATGCCTGGAACAAAGCGTGGTCGGGTAGCTATATATGGTAACATAATAATACCATTATACAAACTTTATGTTTGTGGTAAAAAAGGAATAAAGAACATTAAATTTGTTGACTGTGATTATTCCTCCGTTATGCATTAACTATTTCTATAACTGAATAGTTAATACTAAACTGCATCCAAACCAAAAGCAAAGAAATCAACCAGTACCTCTGGAGAAGAAATGACCCAATATTGCACTTTGCACTTGTTTATACTGTATTCAGTAGCGACGAATATGATGTAACCGAATTCTAGCAAATATTTCCTTTCAATAAGGTTTCTAAAAATGACACCGGTATTTCATTAAAATGTAATGACTCGAGTGACAGGACTGACGATTTTCATTACCCCTGTTTCGATGCCAAGTGAATGAATGATGTTAATACCATGGTGACCAGGACCGATATATCTCTTTCTCTTCCAATTATTGATGGATTGTTTCCCTCACCTATGGACGTCATTCATCCATACTCAATTCTTTCATTGCTTTTGTCAAGAGATATTTTGAGTTAGTTGTTGCTAGGTCAAACAACCCCAGATAGCGATTAAAGGCTACCTTAACCACAAGAAAATTTAAGCTTCAATTTATTTAAAAAAATGACAGAAAAGGCAATTATCATCTACAAAAAAAAATGTTCTTCCAATCGTCTATAAAAAATAAACGAGTAGAAAGATTAAGTAAATCTGATTTTCACTTTTAATTCAAGATTCTAACACACAAGTCCCATGACTGTTATGTTGATCATTCGACAAACCTCGTGTTTCGTGTTTTTTCCTGGTTGTTTCCTGCTTTGTCAATATTCGTGACAACTATCACTCAGGGTAACCTTGGTGTCTTGACACTGGACTTTGTGCTAACCACCAGATAGATGTCATTAACGAACAAAAATCACTTTTCCATCACCCACTTAAGTTCTGAATCATATTGGTTGTTGGTGATTTTGTTTCAAGCCACAAGTTTGATAGATTGATTTCCAAGATGACGGAAGAGAGGGTAGGCATTGTCACCGTCTCTGAATTTTAATAGCAGATTTATAAAAGAGAAAAACGCTACAGCTAGACAACCACGTGGGACTCAATATGAAGTTTGGTCCTCATGTGGAAAGTGCAAACATTCTATGACCATATTTGGGAACAATATGACTGACTGATATGAGATTGTATTTCGATTTACGAGACATTCCGATCGAGTAAATGGGGATGATTTATTTGTGGTGGGCTCAGTCTGGGAGCCCTGGGACACTTCTGGCCCGTGCGCGGAGTTGTCAACATATTCAATTCTAAATCAATTGTTAGGATTATGGGCTAGTTTTGTCAAAACATCAGTTACGGTTTGTGAATAATGTAGTAGCATATGTACAGGTCACTCCGTCAGCTCATGTTCTCATTATAGATTTAGAGGGGAGTACGTGATCCAATGCTTTATTCGTCGTATGTCCACATACTAGACTGAGCAGAGCATCGTGGCAAACATAATGCCTATTATCATGTTTCAAGTTGAAATCAATGAAATATGGCATACACCAAATATTTATGAAGGCATTATACGTTTGCTTGTTTATGGAATTGTTTTTGTTGGAAGGCATTTTTGTTTTGTTACTTTGGACGAATAAGTCATAAATCTTACAATCATGAATAGCTCAAAATGTGTTGATGAAAGGCGTCTAATAGTATAAAAGGCGCAATTCATTTTTCTTACTCATAGTGCGAAATAGGTGATCATAGCAATACAGGGGTAGAGTCTTTATTTCATGCAAATTATTTTCAGTCATGTTCATGTATATACCTTTGGGGTCTTCATGAAGTCCATTTTCTAAAGTCATCTACGCAAATGTCGTACCCTTGCCTTGTGATCCTTGTGATCACTCAGTTTAACTTTAAACAAGGTTCCGTATAATAGATAAATATGTTCAGCATTTTACAGGAGAATTTAACGAGGAGAAGTCGATGTATTTTTAAAATTAATTTTAAAAGGTTTCAAACAGTAACTCAATTTTGTTTTAAATAAAAAAAAAGAAGATAGTTAAATGGGAAAAGCTATTAATAGTGGAGGACTAAAACCTAATTACACAAATTGAACTCTGCAAGCTATTCGGGCTCTTTTCGCCCACAATAAGAAAGTTTCCCCTTTTAAATAATAATTATAATAATGATAATAATGCCTTTTTTGTATCTAGGTTAGCCTAGCTCATCAGCATTAATACTGTTCTCCCTAAGGGCCCGGCAATCATGCTTTGATGAAAAAGGTTGTTTTTTGTACGAAACAAATCGAGAATAACTCGCAAAAGACCACGGAGTTGCCAATTTGTTTGTAATTTTTGCAAAATGTATAACTTTCTTTAATATTCTTTATATCATTTTCCTCAAACGTTCCCAAGCCAATTTCTTGTTCTTTTCTGCGTTTATTAAAACCAACCTTGATTTTTAAGGTTGAGTATGCCTTTAAAGGTACTATGCCCCATTTGCAGCCAACATCAAATTCTGTAGAACTTTGCAGGAATTATGAATATGTCACGTATGTCCTATCTGTGAAATTTAAACGTTAGCATTGTCCTAGTATTCAAATTATGCAAGGAAACCCATTTACCCTTTAGACTTCACTGTCAGACAAAGTGACTGACTGACTGACTGACTCCTTTTTTTCTTTGGTAATAACATACATAAAATGAGCTACTATACAGGGTACATGAGTTTTTGTCTATATCAATAACCCTCTTCTTGTAATGGACAAAATTAAACTGATTGAATCTTTGCGCAGTACAAAACATACGACCATTCGGTACAAGGGTCTGACAATTATACTATTTACTTAAATGAATGCAATCACTAAACTCGATTAGACAACTAATGGTCGTTATTTTCCCACAAAAAGACATTTTCAAGCCCATTCGTTTTTGAGGGAAGTTCTAAATTAGTATTATCTTTCAAATGCCGGTGGAATTTAACCTTTACAGTTTTTTGGGCCTGCAAATGGGACATAGTACCTTTAAGGATGAAACTCTCTGCATGCGCCAAATATGCAGGAGAAAGGGATGAAATGGTTGTTGTTTTAAGCATGTATCACGTGATAGAGTACAGACTGTCAAGGTCGGAGTGTTATAGTGCACCTCAAGAAGGTTAATAGAATAAGGATCACTAAACTGGTTCTCCATATAACTTATGGATTCCAGAGAAGGTTGGAAGAGGGAATTCTGTACCCTTTTACTAACCCTTCTCCCACAGTCTTCCTTCCTCGCCTGGTAGAATTCGAAATTCGTCCTGTTTGTTTCTCCACAATTCCTCGGATTGAGAAAAATGTATGAATTAAGCGTAATTCAAAATCACCAGGGTAGTCGAATTGACAGTGATTTCAGTAGTGAGGAACCCCACCTCGAATTGAGACCGCATAAATACCTGTGCGTACTACTCGAATCACTACACTTCAGATCAGTGTGAGAGTGAGAGAGTGAGACTGAGGTATATAGAGAGAGAAAATAGAACGGGCCTCGATTCTGACGTCAAAATAACATTCCATTCTACCTGCAAATGCGATTAAAACAAAGTATATAAATATACATCTTGAGCGACACACAATGCGCTACTGCAAAATACAATAGGATAACCCGATTGTGTAATGAGAGAAAGAAAAACACCACTGCAAAAGTTTCAAGATTCTACGCTGCTGTTACAAGCCTTTGTCTCGAGTGTTTGTATTACCAGCGCCGAATCCCTCTTTCATCTTTGAAATAGATGTTATTTTCATACAGTCACTGACATTTGCTTAAGATACCATGCAGGCTTGCATGAAAGAGGTTAATGTGGCTCTTGATAATGCATGAGGAAAGTGGCTAATTGTTTGTTCGGTGCACAAGAGCGATACTAGTTAAAACCGCTTAAACGCATAATCGAACTTCACGAAGCTCTGACGTGGAAGAGGCAAATCTTAATATAGCCGAGTCATGTGGACGAGACCGACACCAGATCGACTACAGACCGAACAAACAAACACACTCTCCTAAATAGTTTATCGGTTATCGGTGGATTTGGAGTCGGTTTGGAGGTGGGACTGGGACTAAGTGCGACGTAATTGCGATGTCTACCTCTTTAATCTTCAATCTTCAATTTCAGAAATTCTATATATCTCCTCAATTGGATTTGATTTACAAATGACAAAGTCTTCCTTAGGGGAAAAGACAAAAACACGACAAACAGCCCTGAAAATTGCACATACAAGGGGATTTAAAAGAGGGTGTTATCTATCGATCGTACAAATCAATGTTCCATTCGGGAATTCCCAAATAAACGTGTTTTTGGAAAACAGAACATTTTTACCTTCGCTAAAGGCATCCAATGTATTTTAATAAAACGTTCGTCATAAAAAGCATTAAAAGCTTAACATATTCTTCATCATGTTGATGAGCTATTTTTGCAATACCTTTTGGTTATTTCTTCACTAAATCCTCTATAATAATTGTATTTTTCTATTTTTGTAGTTACTTTAGGTAAACTTCATTCACGTGAAGCATAAATACTTTGTTTTACAAAATAGATTATAATATGAAATATGAAAAAAATAGTTGAAAAACAAAACAGTAATTTGAGATCGTATTCGGTAAGATATTATCATTATCCGTATTATCCTTAATTATCCTCAATAAATTTGTTCATCTATGTCATAAGATTTATTTTGGTCTTATTTTCAAGCAATCAGCTTAGAATGGAAATCCTTCTTCCGCAAATAATTTGATAATGCTGAAATATGATAATACGACAATTCACCCTTTCCATTTTTGATAATAATTATTAATTACATTTGATTTCTTATGATTCATTGTTAGAAAGTCCTTTTTAGTGTCTTATGTTTTTTATGTTTCCGAAAATTGTTTACAATTTATATGGAGAAGAAAATTGAAATAAATCAAATCTAATCAAATTGTTGTCACTCCGTAATACGGGAAAGAGAATGGGGCTCCGTAAGAACGCCAAAAGTCATTGAATATAACATCCTCATGTTGATCATAATGAGACTACCTCGATAGGGAATGCAGATGGTACACAAGGTGAATGAATCCGATGACCGGGGAAATAATATCTGTGAATTGCTTAGAGACGGTATTTCGTATTGAGCGCTATATGAATCCAGATTATCAACACCATATCCCATGAAAAAAAAATACAATAATCATAATTATTAATGATTTAAGACTACAGCCCCCATAGAGACTGTCTGAAAGCCCACGAGAACGAAATTTTTCTGAGGGTTCTCGTGGACTGTCGGTCTGCCTGGAGTTCCTCAAATGCTATCTATAGACATTGGTGTATGAACTATTGTCACTAATTCAATTCGTAATACTTATATAGATATATTACATACAATAAAAAATTATACTGGTGACAAGAATCAATATTTATCTGGGCAATTAATATTTTCTACTAAAACATACGCATGTGAAGGAGGTATAGGGGTTGCCATATGCGCCTAATAGCACAAGCAAATCTCTAGGTATTATGTTGTGTTAACTGGCATAATTTCATAGGAATTGAAAATTCTCATGCGCAGAGTATTAATGGTAACAATTATTTAAAGCTGTTTCAAAAATGGTTAACCTTCCATCTGCCAAAGTTTGAAATAACAGGAAGCAACAACAAGAACAACAAAACAAAGAACAGGATTTGAATGGCACCAGAAAGGAGATACATATCCTAAATACTTCCGATTAGTCGAACTACGTAAATAGTCTTTGGACAGCCGATCTCAACTTAAAAAAAAATATATCCTGAACCGCAAATATTGAGAAACCAGATAGTAATGGTAGCATAAAAGTTTTTTGACCTCTTACAGTGCCAGATTTTTCCGTTTATGCCGCGATTAGATATATTTATTTAAGGATAAAAGCTGGCAAAATATGCAAGATTTGGAAATAAAATACAGGATTAAAGACACCCCTATTTTAATGTATTAACACGTATTAACGAATGGTTAGGCTAGATATCTTCATGAATACTTAGAGTTACGTAAACATTATCATACCCCCCCCCCTCGCCTCCTCAAAACACGTAAAAGTGTTAGTCTACACGTAAAATGTTAGGCTACGAACGGTTAGGCTAGATATACATACTTAAAGTTACGTAAGCATTATCGTACCCCCCCCCGCCTCCTATTTGACACCTGTAATCGTTGCTACTTTACGTTGATATTTACTTAGAAACATTATTCCCTTTGTCACGTATGGACAAGATAGAGAGAGACTTAATCTAAAATCTTTTCCGTTCCTTATCTTAAAGTTGATATCATATCTAGGTCACGGAATTTATGGATGTTTGATCTCGTGGTTTAGATTATATTGACCAGACCCCCTGCTCAGAGTCAGAATGAGTGAATAGTGTTGAAATCCTAAATTCTCTCTCTCTTTCTCTCTCTCTCTCTCCCCTCTCTCTCTCTCTCCCCCTCTCTTTCTGTCTCGATCTATCTATATATCTATCTCCATTCCCCCTTATCTCTCGTGCTCTTCCTCTTTCTCTCCCTTTTTCTATTTCTCTTCCATTTTCTCGTTAAGAGAGTACCAATCTACTCCTTTTAATCTCGCTTTTCACTGCGAGTTTGTATTATAAGCTAATATAAACGAAGGAACTTTGCAAAGTCATCACCGTTTATTCAGATCTGGGCCCGTCTTATAAAGAGTTGCGTCCATGGTTCAATCATATTTAAAGTCTCCTGTCTCATACATGTATGTACGTAGTTGCGATTGATTTCGATCTCAAATAATTTGCTATCAATTGCAACTGTTTATAAGCAGGGCCCTGAAGTAGTTATAGAGCATGCCGAGCGCCACTTGGAAATTCAGGTAAAAGCAAGGTAGAGGGTTAGAGAAGCAGAGAGAGCGATAGAGAGAGAGAGAGAGAGAGAAAGGGGGTGGAGAGGGGGGGGGGGGGGGGGGTTTGATGGTTTGGGTTAAATAACAATGTTATAGTGGGGGTATAACCCTGATGAAAACAGTGATATCACATTCCTTGCCTAAAATTGTTAATCCACTTTCCAAAATTCTAATTATGTTACGCTTTGGACTGATATTTCATTAATAATTTAATACCATATTTTTGTATTCGTTTAAATAATGTGATACACTTTCAAACTATGTTATCTCAATTCCTTTCGACAGGGTATATTAGTGATTTTTTATGGGCAGGAAGAATAAAAATGAGATTGAGCTAGGTTTTCTCGAAAAGTGTACCTTTTTTGAGGTCGGTATCTGGGGTTCAAGGTACAGATATCAGGTATTTGTGTTTACCACACGCATTTTGATTGATTAATTACAATATGTGTGGTTGAATCGACCTCGGTAACTATGAAATTGATTCCCCACGCAAGGCTTGTATGAACAGCATTGATAGAGATGACAGCGATGAAAGGACTTCTTCGATGGTGATTAATGTTATAATAATCTTTATCGGCTTGTCGTGTCTAACACAGTTATTTTGATGCCCCACACGAACACAAGGTAAATATTTTTGGTATTGTATTTTCATAATAGGCAAACGTTTTAGGAATGTTGATGGTTTGTGCTTAACAGATGAGGCAATCAAAGAATGAAAAGATGTTTGATTTAAAGCGATTGGTAGGCGACGAAATAATGAATCACTCCGGAGTAATGAAAGTGAGGTTATTGACATCGTTTAGGAAGGTTCATGGTCAAGTCACACTTCATGGTTCATACCACCTGTTTCTGTATGTTGTTTTTCGATATAATGTGCCTCTAAACATGTCTGTATCGATGCAACCTTCCTCCCTAACTTTTTGACAACTAATACAAGCGACTGATCCTCCTTCCCATGAAGTTCGCATCCTCCCTCGCCGCTCCCTCGATCTTTCTTGATCGTGATCCATCAACTCCAGAGTCTTTTTATAACGCATACCACTTAGCAATCAAGTACCCATGCATGCTTCAAGAAAATATTGATATTCACTGATATGGATCATTAACAAATTCATAAAAAGTCTTCATAAAGCTGGTTCAAAGTACATAGTACAAAAGTTGTCATATTCAGGGATAATATTACAACTGTTTTTTAATTATTCTACAATTTGGCTCCAGATATTTTTTTTTACCTGGTGCAGAGAGAAGAGAAGGTCGCCGGAACTGGTTATGATATAAAGTTTCCAGGTGGTAGAATAAAGGTAACCACGTGGATGGAGAAACGCCCCTCTAACAAACCTTCTGGAATGACATTAGTGGAACAAACATGAAGAAGGAAATAATAAAATCGAATAGGGGGCTATAATAATGATTTTTAGAAAAAAATGGAAATTTGCTTGAAAGTGCGCCCATTTTGAATATTACATACATCTCATATTGCCTTCTCAAAATATCGAAGGCAAAATTTATTGTGATCTGTAGGCAGTGACCTTTTGAGTTATCTCGTTGACCCTCATAATCAGTTGACTTGTACCCCCTAGAGGCAATGGTATGTTCTACCGTTTAGGTTCAGGACTCCAAATATTGGATCATGTCGGTTTGTTCAGATGCAAATAATGTTAGTTTGCAATGTTTTCATTGGTAAATGTATAACAATCTTCTACCCCTCATTATTCCCCACGTGGTTTTGATTCTGTAATTTTGTTGTTTCTATACCTTGAATTCCAAGGCATCTTTTTTCAGGGTATTTATTTATAGTTGGGTTGAAATTCCTTATTTCTTTTTCCATCGTAGGATAGTATTCTAACCTTTTTTCACTCATTTACTTAACCGAAGTTGAATTTACATGATACAGTAACTTTGTTCTTTTTTTTTTTTTTACTTGTCCACTCCATCAAACTCATTAACTCTTTCTCCCTTTTTTTCTCTCCCTTTCTTTCGCTCTCTCTGTCTCTATTTCTACGTTTTGCTTTCTTTTCTCTGTGTTTGTCTCTGCGTGTCTGTCTGTTTCTCCCTCTTACAAACACACACACACACACACACACACGCACACGCACACACACACACACATTCTCTATCCCACTCTCTCACTTACTGACTCACACTCTCACCATCTTTTCCTCACGCGGAAGCTTCCTATGATGGTACAAGAAGGAGATACTAAATTAATTTTCACATTTGACATGATAAACCAGTGAATGATCTATCGAACATAAATTTGGTATCTAAGTAATAATTCCGGGCAAATCTTTCGATTTCAATGATAGTGGAATATTCTAGGTAATCGATTTTTACCAAGACAATGGACAAGAACCAAGCGTAATATTAACCAAATGAAATCAAGTTAAAAAAAATATTTACAGGTTTGCTTGCAGATATAAATGATATGGATCAGGCCCATGTATGAATCGAGACTGGCATCATGTTTACAACGAAGAGTTCGGATCACAAGACATGACAGTATAGTTAATGTAAGCATTTTCCTAAACCCTGTCCTTTCCTATAATCTAATAGCTTTGGTGTAAGCATCTCCCCAACAATGTTCTGAGTAAGTAAAGTGATGGGTAACCGCTCATATAATCTAATACTTTTAATGTGAGCATTTTCCCCTGTCCTAGCTCTGCATCAAGGCGGGAAGTAGCATCAAATTGGCAGATCCTACTCCTAGATAACTCAATTTTAGCGGGTTAGTTCGCGCTTAGCTAACTCGGCCACCAAAATCCGCTTTCATTGCTTGCATTTTGCCCTGCGTGTTGGCTTATGTACCTCCCGGGTGTACCTCTAGTTCCTCGTACAAAACAAA
The DNA here is from genome assembly GCA_035222895.1 of Strongylocentrotus droebachiensis. Classification (NCBI taxonomy): domain Eukaryota; kingdom Metazoa; phylum Echinodermata; class Echinoidea; order Camarodonta; family Strongylocentrotidae; genus Strongylocentrotus; species Strongylocentrotus droebachiensis. The sequence goes on along the minus strand of JAVYIG010000154.1, from coordinate 556,867 downwards.
ATCAGGGGTATGGCAAGATTTCTGCAAGAGCAGTCTGCTATTTTCCAAAAACACAGCCTACAAGTTGAGATAAAGACAAAATTCGTATCACGCCATAACTGGTGCATAAGGAGCTTTGACAATGGTTTGTGCAATTTTGCGGTTAATTTGGATGAAGCAAAGAACAGGTCCGTGCATTTTGTGGTTAAGCGAACGTGTCCTAATTTGGTATGGGTAAAATAATGTACTACGAAAAGAGAAACAAAAACATCCTGGGAGATTTGATTTTGGTCAGATCTATGGTTAAATGAATAGTCTATCCGAATATCTGGTAGAATTAAGGCTTAGGAAATAATTCAAGAATTGAGAATACATAGTTTAGAAGAAATAAATCAAAAGGCGCAATGACCGCGACAGATATTTCAAAAGCAGGTTGAATATAAAGGTATCATTCATATCCTGGTGTGATTGAACGATAATTAATCGCTCAAGGAATGCTTGAGGTTTGGGGTGTTAAAGCAAGAAATAAATTTGCCATAATTCGATTCAACGCCATACGTAGAAATTAAGTTCTTAGAAAATAAATTAAATACAACAATACAACATGATACAATAATTAACATGCAAAAAAGTATCCAGTATTCTGGAATTCAAAGTAATCGTTCGGAGACTATGGGTGAATTTTTCATCCAAAAATGTGAAACTATTTGTAAGTGGAGTTCATTAACGTTATCATTTATAGATTAAGTATACACTATTCCTCGTTATCATTTTTAACCTAATGTACATGTAGTTTAGTAGCTTGCCGCAGCGCTTATGCATCAATAAATTCTTTCAAAACGTGTTTAAATATAATGGACGAAAATATGTCAACTTTTGTGTACTTCATTCAAGACTTTTTATGCCTTTTCCGGAGAAAACCTAGCGGACAATTGGCACCTTATTTATAGTAGCCACACCTACGGGTCTTTTACTTTATTTTCACTAAACAGTGAGGCATTCCATTCAATCGCTTCTGAGGGACTGTCTAACTATTTGCTGTATCACCCTCAATAGTTTCTTTCTAAACGTGTCCGTTTCTATGATGATATTAATATCACAGATAAAAAACATATTCCTTTTTTTGTGGTCCATTCCGATGAGCGAGACATTATGTCTATCATAAATACGTCAGCACATATTTTACGCTTCTCTGTTTTTGTATTTTTTCATTTCAAGGTCAAAAAGACAATTCTAATACAACTTGGTTCACTGAACATCTATTGTGCAGGCACGCGAGTACTTCGGACGTACAAAATGACTCTGAGATTTAAAAAAAATATTTGGTACAAGGTTATCGATACTATTTCTCCGTTCTCTATTTGTCCCGTTTTTATATAAATAGCGATATTTTGTTTCTCAATAAATACAATTTTTATTTATTTCACAGGGATGGCTAAATTTAGATCTTGTTTAAAAAAATGTTTTTAGTATATTTATTGTAAATAATGGGACTGACGTGAGTGAATGACACATTGTCAAATAAATAAGGGAAATAAATTATGACACAAAAATATAACAGGTGATTGACATTTCTTGTAAATTAGTTAGGTAACAAGAGGGGAAAATTTCCATGGCAACATCGAAAATATAACAGGGCGTTGGTTCTATCTAAAACAAACCATTCTTCTATGGTTCATTATGAATAATTAGAAGACAGGTCCCACACAGACGACACATCATGATGAACTTTCCTTTGTCTACACCGCACAGTGTTTTTATACAAAAACCCAGCCCATTTTAATAATAATTAGTCAAGCATATTTTCAGTAAATCATTATCGTCGCGACATAATTATTTTAAGGTGTACTAGTTCAATTTTTTTCTGAGAAGGTGATAAAGGTTCCGGTGAGATGACTTCCCCCGGCTTCCCTTCACAACCATTTCCGATGTCGGATCAGAACCAATCGATTCACCTCTGTATCAAGATCACCACTACCGTCAACCCCGGATAGCAATTGCCTTGTAACACGAATGTCCATGACAGGAATAAAGACGGAAGCTAGATGAAACGCTTCAAAGTCATATTATTTCCACACTAGTATGTCGAAGGCATGCAGACGATTGATATCGAACTCGATAGCAGTTCCGCCTAAGTTTAGCGCCATCACCTATTGGGCAATTTTGTGCGCAGCCGCAGTAAGTTCCTAAATACAGTAGTGAACTGGCTTCGTGTGGTGGACTCTGGTATTTCATTCACGCAACATCGAGAGAAAAGGAACTGTACGAACGTCGCTCGCCTACGCCAACTTTTATTTATTTTTGACGTATGATTTGTTCAACATTGTGGAGAGCTCATATCTTTCTGGAATAGATAATGGTGATATCAACATTACTCAGCTCATTTCACCTTCGTAATTTCAAGCGAGAAATTTCTTTTGCCTAGTCACTGCAGAGGAGATAATGAGTTTTTAACTGAACAAAATTAGAGGAATTCTGTCTCGTATCGGAAAGCAATATTCATCTTAATTTTCATCTTGTGGTTTTAAAAACCAAATCGTCATCACTAGAGGGCGAATCGAGCATTATAAAGCTGGTGAGGAAGCTAATCCATGTCATTATTCTGGAGATAAAATGAGATGATGCTTTTCAAGCTAATCACAAGCTTCTTGTGACATCCATCAACTGACAAGTAATCGTTTTTTTTCTTCCTGGGAAGTTCCTCTCGCATCACCATCATCATTCCTCCACCGGGTAGGGACACGGTGGGTCGGCCAAGTGTCCGAAGTGGGTATCTAGGGGAGTGGCTCCTAAGCACACGGTGCACCTCTTGGATATTCAGGCTCCATATCATCAAGGGATTCCTTCGAAGGAAGATGGAAAACACGAGACTATGTCTAGCGGGAATAACAATATCAGTAATCTTGCTCAGTAGTGTGGTACTCAACGGCGGCTCGACTCTTGCGTATGAGCTGTCCCCAGCCGCCTCGTCAACCAGGCGAAGAGACAATGGCGTGCAAACAGTTTTGGACTTATTGGATTTTGCTCAGGAGGAGGAAGAGAGGCATTTACAAGAAGAATACGCAGACCAAATACACAATCACCAAAGAGAGAAAAGATTCCCAAGAATAGTAAGTTTCTATACCCTACTTTAGTATTGAAATGTATCATTGTATTCAATTTATGCCACATAATTATGTACATAAATGTTTTATATTTATGGCTTTGATCTTACATACTCTAATAAGGCTAGAATACATGTTTGATATTGAGGGCAAATTCATATAAGTGTTAGAGAACATAATAAGAACGTTGTAATATTTTAAGGCACGTTATGATGACTGTCCGGTACACCCGATTGATTAATCATACGTATATGAGATGACCGTGACTATAGCAATTTTCTTCTCATTATCGATCTTGCCTTTCCCTGGCCTCTGTCTGCTACTACCAGTAGTCTTTATTGATTTGTTTGTATATTATGTCTTTACATTGTTACCTACAAAAGATAAGCATACAATTTGATCTCATATTTCTTGCTTCACGTCATCTGAATCGATCGGTTTGAGATCTTTACCGGATTATATTTCATCCGTCGTTCTCTCCTTTTATGGCGTCGTTGCTTTCATGATATTCCCATAAAAGTTAATACTTGACATTAAACCAATGTTTCTGTAGTAAGCATAAGGTGTATGATCATTTACCTGGTATTGTATAGGTTTACAATCGATACAGGACCTGAAGAAAACAAGACAATAATATCATTCCAAAAGTCATCGTTTTATTTGAACTGCATAGAACAATCTCATACCCTTGAGCAAAAAATAGACTCTCATGATAAAAGGTGATTATCCTGCATCGTGACAGTAATTAGTCTTGCAAACAAATTATCCGCGGTAGCTGCCTTGTCGTAGTGGTATTTAAGCACCTAATTCAGCGATTCGATTTATGACACGGGGATCATCTGTACTATGTGAAAGATTTAAAGTTCAGAAAGAGTTTGTGTACTTATTGTCAATTATTGGTTATCAGTTATCATTCTAATTGTGGTTACACACGACTTGTCAATGAGGGTTTTGTTGACAGCTCCGAATACCTATGCACACGTGTCAGAGCGGTGAAGGGCAGCTATAGCTAAGGGGGCCGTAAGGCAGGGTAGGCAGGCATGCAGACCAGGCCAGACCAGGGTACTCACAAACGCTATTCTACTGGTCTTACATAGCAATGGGCTCTTAGATGTAACCTGTGACAACGGGGTAGACAACAGACATCCTTGGGTCGCTTACCTATAACCCTTCATGTCAACCGCGGTATGCGGGTTTATTCCGTCCTCTTTCCACCACCTCTTCTCTCTCTGTCTCCCTGTTTCTTTCTCTCCCACCCCACCCCTTACCTCTGTCGCTCTCTCTCTCTCTCTCTCTCTCTCTATCTGTCTTTTCCGATCTCGAGCTCTGTCGCTGTTACTTTCTCTCCTTATTCCGTTCTCTCTCTCTCTCTCTTTTCATATATACCGTTGTCCCTATTGTCTCTCTATTTTGTTCTTCTAATTTTCTTGTCTGTGTCTTTGCCCATATCTCTCTATGAGCATATCATTGCTTTTCCCTTCTTTTTTATGCTTCAATCTATCTTCCGATCCCCATATCTGTAGATTCATTGCAATGTCTGTTGTACTTTTTCGTTAGGACTTAAGGCTTCTTAACTTAAAAGGCTGCACTGTATTCTTCCTTCGCATCGAGTTTAATATGCGCCGTACTTCGCGGATTATATCTGCATAACTCTATTAATGACTGGCTCACCGATTTTCATTCGGCAATGTTAAATAGACCGATACGGTATCAATGTTCCATGATACTAGATGTTATGAATGTTCATCAAATACGCAGACAACTGCATGATATCCCTCTTGCTTCTCCCCCTCCCCAATTTACACATGCTATTTTTCCGAATGGGAAGTGTGTCTAAATATTGACATGAAGACCTTTGTGTTGACTGTCGAGCCCACGGAATTTTGTTTGATGTAGATTAGCGGGTAGAGAAAGAAGGAGACAGAGGACAAATGTAAGAGTTAGTATTTTAGGTGCATTGGTGTTATTCTTTATCCCATCCTGAGCGCACCTGCTTGAAGTTAAGAGCAAATGCTTTGTCTCGGTGCGATGATATAACGGTAAACCGTTAACCGTATACCTCTCTGATGTGATGCGGCAGGTCTTACCGCACCTGTCGGAGCATAGTCGGAAGATGGCATGTTGTTTGGGTGAGAAGTTTGACAGATAGACTGCTTCCTTTCAAGGCGGGATAGTCTTCTCGTTATCTCACATACGTCATCCGCATTCATAAATCAGTCTGCGTGAACCTGTCAGTGCCAATCCAAGCTAAAGGATATAAATGTATGAAGCAATAAACATCACATGAATATAATGTTATTTTTGTTTTAGGCCAGGCTCGGACCACCTCTTATACAATCTAAGACAATGCCAATTTCGATTAGGTTTCACCCTATAAATTATGTCTTCATGATAGTTGACACAGACTCGCATATTGAGGAAGAGTTGAAAGCCATGATTTAGCCGTTCTGAAGTAATATTGACACTTAATCACCACAGATACAAACATGTCTCTTGATTGAATTATAAAATATTCAATATAAAGCATTCATACGGTACACAGGGTGAATAAGAGCATATATATTAGAGCCTCTACCCTTTTAGCAAGTGAAGTTCATTAAAATGACACGTGAGTTCACATGGTTAACGTCAAGAGCACCCATGCAACTCACGCCCCGAAACCAAATGATTCCCTACAGCTAGCTTTCAATGTTTGTCGTGATGTCAGGACCGTAAACGTGCCATCCATATCTATAAAGGTCATAAATTCAGACACACATCAACGGGACAGTGACCAAAGCATTTGTGAGGGTGAAAGATCGGGGAAATTGTCGAGGCAGTGTCGGCTGGTGGACTTTAATCTTAACCACCAGAAGAAAATTAATGTTTTGCACTTCAAAATGTGTTTGTGGCTTTGCTGAGAGACGATTGGTTTAGTGGCGTATAAATCTTTACCCTTAAGTGCCCCTATCTGATATTTCAATCACATTACTATACATACCTGTCGGCTGTTCCTTCCAAACATATTTTTTGTAAACATTAGGCATGGCTCGTGAATCAGACCATCTTAGAACACAAAGTACCAGAGTGTCAGATAGTGCTAGAATTTAAGACTTTGGTGCACTTTTTAAAAGTTGAAAAACCTCAGTTTACCTGATCGCACCGTGAGTTAAGGAACAAATACTATTATATCATGGAAGTCTTTATACAAAGGCGAATAATTTTCTCATAAATTAACTTTCTGTTATATTTCTTTCTCACCAATATGTATTTTACTGTCAGATGACTTTCTGCCATGATGACCTTTTGTAATACTCACGATGACGTTTTTCTTAGGTAAAATATTCAAAGTCTTCTTTGACCAAGGAACTCCTTGATTTGACCAAGTCGGCAATGGACCTGCCAAAGAGATTTGTCACTCTTAGAACACAAGAGATAGAGAAGAGTCATATTTGAGATAGTGATAAGATGGAGGGATAATCCTGTTTACAGGACACACACTCTCTTTAGCGACCAGAGGCTGTCTGAATCCGTTTCAACGATCACTCACCCGGGTGATGTTTTCGTCCTCTGCAAATCTGAACAAAGGCACACAAACAATACCCACCTAATTTTACTTTTCCGATATCAAAATGGTGCAATTAAACGTGAATCATGATGTTTATGACAAAAACTTTAATATGGCATGTGGCCTATACAGAATCTAAGAAGAAATGATAATTACATCTAGTTTCCGCCGCTATCAAAGCAAACTTAAAATGACGACATTGCTTCAATTGAAAATGAGACAAGTTCTCCTTGGCGTCATCTAATTGTTTGCCTTTTAGGGTACGCGTGTAGGTGGTAAGATGGATTGAAGAGAGTCTTTTATAGTTTGTATGTGTACAAGGGGTCCAACTGGTGGATCAGGGCTACTTAATAGACATAATTAACCCAGACCATTGCTACTAAGTCGATTGACATACAGGAGTCAAACGGCTTCTCCTCCAAAAGACCCTTTACTTAAGGGCAGGTCCATTGTGCACTTTGAAAAGTGAGGAATGTTTGTGGGTTTTATTAGCCCATCATCACAACGCTATTCAATAACACAATGTATGCCTCACGCAGCGATCCACATAGAAAGATAGAGACGTCGAGAAAACGAAAAAGAAATGCGAAACAGAGCGAGTTAATGCGAAAAACCCAGTTTTTGTATGATATCTCGAAAAAATAAATATCTGCAGATAATTGTGACTAAGGGCTTGCGATAAATGACTGCGCGACTGAACAAAGGCAGAGGAATGTGACCGTTCTCTCGACCTCCTATCCTGGACTATTGTCCTTTCTCAAAATCTGTGTATGAATCGAGTTATAATGATTGCAAACCTGGTGGTAAATCATTTGGAACATACCCTAAGGTAGACAAGTAACTGCAGATGGATTAAAAATAATAGCACTCCTGGGTTTTATTTTTAAGTTGTTTTAATTCGAGGAACTAAATCATCATCCTCGTCGGTTTCACTGCCTCGCAGACAAGAAGATAGCGGAAAAACAAATTAATGTCCAAGGTCGTAATTTATGAGGCATTTATCGTTTGAAGATGAGCCTGTCTAAAGTCACATTTACGACTACAGCTATTCATCACATTTAATAAACAACGTGAATATCACCGAGCAGTTAACACAGAAAAGGCTTTTTTATTCTATTTTCTGTGAGACATCATTTTTTTTATCGTCTGACAAGTTTATCAGAACCACATTCAAGTTCAACCGGTTATCACATTTTTCTTTCTGAAAAAAGAAAGAATAATGAACACAAGACAATGTGTGATTGTTCTGTTGAATGATTCCTAAAAAGTGCATTCGTTCAGAAAGTTCAAAGTAAATGTCAGTTGAAGCATGCGTGAAATGTCGACCATACGAGGGGAATTATTCACACCAATATATAACTTAGTGAGTTTGCAAGTAGATTACGTTGGTGAGGGAAAAAAACAAGTACAAAATATGGATATATTAAAACTGAAAACCGAGTACATAAGGTTCGTTCACAAACTTGCATTGACTCATAATATTAGGGGTTGGAAATTCCACGCTCGGTGGGTGTTGCTACATAAAATAATAATCTTAGCCAAAAATATCCGGCTTCAATATTAATTCATTTATTGCATCAAGCAGCAAGAGGAAATGTGGGAAGTGTTTTTAATCTCTAGAACGAAATGGCTGACAGGAAGTAAGCTGATAAAATGTTTTTTAATGTTTCACTTTTCAGATCCACTTTATATACAGCTTTACAGTGTCAAGCTGAAAGGCTTTTCACCACTTTATGTTTTAAAGTATTATACTGGGTGTTTTTTGCGTGATGCTATAATGTAAGGTATATGGTTTTACATGTATATACAATGCCATACGCTTCATTTGAGTTTTGGTTTCCTTTGCAGATATCCTTGCATTCTTTCATGACTATGTGTGTGATTCATTCATGTGAGGAACAAGTTTTGTATGACTGTCACCCCACCACACTATGATGAACATGAGATTCACACGTGAATGGGAACTATGTGATTACTATACGAACGTTTTAAGAATGACATGAGCGAGATGAACCAAGGTATAGTGACAGATGTCCAGTGACAGGCTATCATTCTCAAATTAAACCACCAGCTCATATTGCATGTTCAAGGAGCGTGCGTTTCCCTTACAAATTCCCAAACGACATCATGTCTTGGGAAGATGGCCTACATGAACCTCCTCCTCGACTTCTGTTAACGCTAAAAATATATTGCATTTGTCTTTAGCTCTCGTGTTTATCTTTTTTGTTTGGCTCCACCCTCGTGGGTGATGTGAATTGGAGCTTTTTGGTGTCAACATGGTCAATGCCACATCAGAATCAATTTGTCTCGTATCAACCAACAATTATTTATTTTCGATTTGGGGATGACACCAGCATGGGTCTACCGCAGTCCCTAGCGCACGGTAGTGGTAGAAAATTGTATCTCCTGGTCTAGAATAAGACATCAACACCCACACAGTGAAGGAGAAAGTGAAAATCTTAAAATACCTTCTCTCTAGTAGGTTATCAGAGGTGCAAACGAAGATCTAGGGGAGATATTTGAGATTCGGTGTGTGATAATCGTCACGCTGGTTCGGTGCGATGGGGGTATGAACGATGCGGTTTCTCTTTTATGTCACTAGTTTAAAGCGGTTAACATCATCATCGAGTCATCTCAAATAAACGACGGGGAAAACAAACAGTATACAAGGCTTGAAACCCAATAAATATTAATTATTGAAGCCACAACGAATGCTTTAAACAAAAAAGAGATATTATGGTTTGGCCATGCTAAATCGTATGGAGTCTTCTGACCGGCAAACGGCGAAGTTTCAAAATATGCATGGGGAACTGGTTACGGGACTGGTTAGCGGTATGTCTTGGGAAGGAATTGAGTTAGGATGGGAGGGAGTTTGGGCGTATGCGCACCTGTCCCTTGAGATACCAAGGTAGGGGGTTGAATAGATGGCCCCTGCATACTCTATGTACTTCATAACAAAAAACCTCAAATATGCGACAGGCAGACGCCTGGCCTTGTATTTTGAAACTCAAGTTCACTGTAGTCTTCGTCCTCGAACGTTATTGGTTTCAGACCCGATACGTACCGTTCGCTGCTTCATCGCGTTGGTATTCTAAACTCATTGTGAGACTGTGAGTCCTGTGAAAAGCATGCTCGCTGATGGCAATAACATTATTACCATCAATCATGGTAGCACGACATTGAGTTTGAGTCATGGAAATAGCAGTTGCATTTAACATAAGTGGATATCATTGCCCATTGTTGTAACGTTCACTTTGGCATTGCAGAACTGTAGCTTTGAATGGATTCCACGCAGAGGCTAGACTAGGCTAGGTATGCGCTTTGTGGACTTGATCTTGAAACACGTTTATTACCGAGAGAAAAATTGCATAAGTGGTTCACCATTCTCTATCGAGCGCGATGTCAAGGTTGCTGTAATAACTGTCAAATGGTGTCCATCTTTCCACTAAAACTGACAAACGTGAGCTGACACTGCAGAATTGGACAAAACACTGGGAATTTTTGTAGAGATTATCTGTTGAATTATAAAGCATTGTACTCGTGAAGATGTCGCGTTTTCAACAATGGCATTTTCTTATGATGACAGAAAGCGCATTATGAGTGGCATCAGGAATTTAGCGTTTTAAGCTACAACTTATTGCTTTAGTAGAGTAAACAATGATTATTGTCTCCCTTGTTTCTGTCACACCCTAAGCCTTGACACAGGTTCACGTTTATGAATATAATCCCCAGGCCTTGGAACTTATAGCCCAATGAATAAAACAGGCATTTAGCCAAGATCACCAAATAATGATTATCCTGATTTTGACAATGCCCTATAAACTTTCGAAAGGAAACCTTATGATACAGCTTCGCTTGTTTGTTCATTTAACTCGACTGACGAATTTAAAGGGGAAACTGATTGGTTGATGTAGGTAGGGTAATGGAACAATACTCGCATCTAACGGGTGATTGGTATTGCTAGTAGAGCATCGACCCCAAACAGTGTTAACCTGCATTACGCTGAGGATACATCCATCGATTAGCAGAGATTAGGCGCAAGTCCCCTAAAACGAAGACAAATCTTGCTTTTCAGCTTCCCATGGACGTCAATATGGTGAAATCTAATTTTAGAGTTAGATTGTTGCTTCAAAGCGTGGTTCACCATGGGACCTTGTTTCTTATATTAACTCCAAACGGCGACTTCATCTTAAAACAAATTACCCTTTGCGTATGGCAAAGAACACACTGAGCTCCCAGACGTGGCGAGATTTAATTCGACTTATTCGCCTCAAATATAAACAAAATGTTATTAAACATTTTTTTCAAATGAGTTATATGTTATTATTAATACACATATAAAATCAGAGCCAAGGCATAAGTGACGAGAAGTATGCAAACTTCATAAAAAGGAAATATTCATATTTACATCTTTGATAATTTATTTTCAAGTTCAAAGATACATGTAGCATGTATTGACTTCGCTCATGCAGTATGAGAGAATAGCCTATGGCCTACGGCTAATCCATTCTGTCATCGATGATATAGAACCGTGTACAAAGGGGAACTGAGATACTATAACAGGGCTTTTATTTACACGTTCAATGTTTGGCATGGCAGAAATATTTCATGATGGGTACATCGAACCTCGCCTGTCACTCAGTGAGAGGGTGAGCCAGGAATGGGAAGCATCGGAAAGTGAGAGCTCAAGAGAGCGTTAAAAGAAAACTCCCTATCCAGCTACATGCCCTGTAATAACCCAACTCCATCACTGGCTCGAGTCCGTCAGCCTGCATGCCTGCGGTATAGTCTCATGCGATCTGGCTTAATACTACCCACCACCTCCTCCCGACCTAGCTACAGTGTGTATTTAAACTTTAATTATTGACAACTAATCTATAATTATATACTTCAAATGCCAATTTCTATTTCTATAATGTATCAAGGTATCGTTAGCAAACACGAAGTCGCTTTGGGGATATATTACAAAACACATAAGCCTAAGCTGACTTTGAGGTTCTGCGTAAGGATGTGAATAATAAATTCAGCCTATTAATACTGTATAGATACATACTATGTCGTGCATGATATTAATGGGGAGAGCTGGTAGAAGTGCATTTCGCAGTATATTTGCAATTCTGTCTACAGAAAACTTTAAAGGGAGTTAAAGCCTTCACCCCTCATTGGAGATGCCATCGACGGAAGTGGAAGTAATTTCTTCGACTCTCGAAGGCGAAAAGCTATTCATAGAAAATGTTCTCACAACGTCCGATCATTCCGATGGAACCATCTCTTGTTAATGTTGAAATGCTGAACGACCTCGCCGAATGAAATTGCCAATTTCCACGTGTATAGAAGGCAGTTTAGGACACAGCCCTTGATCATCCTATTCAGCACTCCTTGAAAGGATACCCATTACAAGTTGTCTTGTCCTGGCCTAATTTGTTGAGGCCATTTTCGTTTCCAAAGGGCGGTCATGAAAGTCAATTGTCCATGCATGGTTTATGAATAAATAATCGGCGAGTGCCTTTGATACGAACCGCATTAATTGTGATAACTGTCTCCGTTAGTCATCAAACGATGATTATATTGCAGGGAGTCATCATAATCTCTGCCACTATTTTATATTGAACCGCGCTTCTTTGGTATTTTAATGCAGTTCTTTGCCATTTCATTTAAGTACTTATCAAAAGTCAAGCAGTATGATTGGATGACTAATGGAAAAAAGTAGTTTTTTTTTAAAGAAATCTTGACATTACAGAATGTATCTATATGTAAATGGTTTCCAATATAATTAGGGTGTGATATATATTTGTAATGCTTGTGGAAGCTTCTTCATATCTCTACGGTCTATTTCTGATGATAAACACAGCTAAATATCCAAGTTATGCAATTATACGATAAGAAACCTATAGTCATTAATTGTGGGCGTCGGAGAGAGATGTATTGTTGAAACCTCCACTAAAGGAAATAAGACTGCCCATGAGATGGCGCTGTCGATACTTTTATCGTTACCTTTGTCGCTGAGTGATCAAAGAACTTCTTTTTTTTCTGTTCATCTCTTCTGCATGGAAAAGGTAATAAAGAATAACCGTTCCTATATATACACAGGTGCTTCCATTGCGCGTATTTAGTTCTTACACAATCTACCTTTTCGAATTATATTCGGTATTTGACTTTTTTTAAGTTTATGTTTTTATATTTGTTATGAAGCAAATTGATTGTTTGGTTGGTTGGCCTCAAGGGCGGATAATAACATTAATGTGCTGTACAAACAATATGTTTGTGGACTTTGGACCTCATTTATATTTGGATAGGCAGTGGCTATCAACACATTAAAACTTGATATGTATTGTTTTATCTCTATCAACACTATATGGGTCGGTGGCAAAACTCGTGGCAGCATTCACAGTAACCTCTTCTGAACATTCTTGATTTCGTTCACGTTTGTATCCCACCACGCTAGAAGGACGAACGAATGGTCAAGCCCAGTTGTCCTCTAGAACGAGGGAACCGCTATTTGACCACCTGCTTTTCAGCTATGCCATAAACATTCAAGTTCATATACCAGTTATTTTTAAAGCTTGTTATAGAGTGTTTTATTGCCAGCCGCGTTTCCGACAAGTGAAGGAAATGGTTGACTGTCGATATAAATACGACTTGTCTTATGATGAGAGGCTTGTTATTGCCGCTTATTTATTTCTACCCCCACGCTGGGTTCCTCTCCGGTTTTTTTCTTCAAAGTGCGTCTTTTGTTTTTGGAAGGCCCGTGTCAGGTGAAATAAGAAGTGTGCGTATATCTACTCGTGTGGATAGCATCTCCTGGGGGTTATGATGGTGAGGCGATCGCATTCTCAGCTTTATGGACACGCGTGAGGTACCATTCTCAAGAGGAGGAACAACAAAGACCCCTGGGTGTGGCTCAGCTGGTAGAAGACCCTGGGAGAGCTTTAACTCCCCGTCTCTCCCCCTCCCTCTCTAGCCTCTCTCTATCTCTGTCACAATGATATCGCAATGTCCTTAGTAAATGTGTAAGTTAAATCAAGGAGATATTACCTGCCTTCTTGATTTGTTGCTCTTCAATTGAACTATGTACCTGTCTCTTCCTTTGTTGATTCAAATATGAACAAACTTGGTTTTAAGTACCATCCTGAAATATAGCCCTACCACTCGATTTCAAAAGTGATTTGTTTCATTTCGTTGGCTCTTTTAGCTTTGTTTCTTCTTCCGCTTTATTTGATATTGTATTTTCGTATACAATGTATATGTCCGTTTCGTACGGATAGTCGGACCAGTCCACATGAAAAAGTAAATTGTAACCTGAACTGAAATTATTCGAAGAGGGCGATTTGTCAATGAAAAGACAAGGACTACACACAGTGATGTGCATAGAGAACGTCTTGCATTATGTTAATCCAATTTAATTCACTCTCTGGGATTAAAGCTAACTGTACAAGAGAAGGACTGTTTTAAACCAACGGAAACCAAATCAAGGGAACGCCCAGCAGTTGTACGAATTATAATTAAGCTGCCCCAACCTCCACTGCTCCAGAGAATTCCCAAATACAAGTTTTCTCTCCATCGAGTATTTACACCATGCCGTACCCCACCCCACTCGCTATATTGACTCGATCTCAATCATTTAATCAATTAGAATTCTACGAATGACTGCCAGGGGACTAAAGCTAAGCCGATCAAGCCCGAGCCAAACCTAGCGAGCCTCACCCTCACGCTCATGTGCCACCGAACTTACTTCCTGCTTTTTCATCGACTAACAAGCTTTCCCCCTAATTCGGGAAGAAAATGTCCAAATTGGCTAATTGGTTCGGCGTCCGAAGTGCCAGGATTAGTTTTTTTTTGTATATGTTACAAGACATTTTTTTCATGAATAGTGAGATGTGATGTTGATAAAAGTGCATTAGTAGCTGTATATACTAGCAACTTCCCGAAACTGATACACATTATGTAGGACATAGGAATAGTTTGGTGTATGGAATACAAGTTAAACAGTCGTCATAACGTGCTTCGTTCAATAATCAATGAAATTTAAATCATTTTCACCTATCCATACAGTTATATGTCACATTCTTATATTCTTATATTTAATTTGTTTCTCTCTCTCTCATTTTTCTTTTCTCTTCAGCCAATGGGTGAATCGTGTAAAACAAGGAGAGACTGTTCACATACGCATTGTTGCGCCATGAAGTTCGGCAGACCAGTATGTAGAATGAGACCAACATTAGGCCAGACGTGTCGACCCAGTGCTCAATCACCACATGCCTATGAAATGTTCACATCGTGTCCTTGTGCCGCTGGTCTAAGATGCTGGAAAAGAAAAGGAAAGAACATTGGGGTGTGTGTATAGTGAAGAGCCCCCACCCCCATTCCCTTTTACCCCCCTTTTCTTCACTTGACTGTCCTCTTGTGTCGTTCATCATTTTTCGATGTTGTACTTGTTTGGAAAGACGATGTTACAAAAAGACTGAAGAAAAATGATAAATAGCGGAAATGCAACAGGACTCATAGCTGGCGCAACGCGGAAGGATATTTGAAGAGCTTATAAGTTAAGTGGAGAAAGAAGTGACTTTGCATTCGTCGAGGGTTGTCAAGACTATGATATTATCTCGACTTACCACGTTTCGACATGTTCCAATCCACTCCGTCATCGCCTAATCGAGCTTCATTTAACGTATTAGCTACGAGTTGTCTTCTGCACTGACACGATTCTACCACAACTCGCAGAGACTGACTACTGCCAAAGCACAACAAACACAATCTAATCCCTTGTCAGAAGCTGCAGGGCCACTCTCTAGTCTCTTCTCGTGCATTCAATCATATTCACCGATATCATTTATTAGATATCAGCGATACCGACGGAATCGCAGTACGCATATAGATTCTCTTTTCGATGTGGTCATCATCACTGAGTGACATAAAGCTGAGACGCATTCATCAAAGTGTGCTATTATACTTTCCTGAAGTATCTACAAAATGATGCAGAAGACTCAACACTATCTTTTGATTACACAAAATATATTTTTATGTAATATCAAGTATTTACTTACAGTGGTATTTACGAAGTGCTAAATAATTCATACATAGCATTGAACAATAGGGCCTACTGGTTTGTTATCTAAGATAATGATGGGTTGAGGGTGCTTGATTCTAGACACTAATTCGATGTGATGCAAATTTATTTATTATTCCAAAAGATTCTCTAAAGGTCTGCTGGAGAAAGAATTTAACACCATTCACACGCTTTACCAATGAGGTTATGTGGTTGAATTTGAATATTTGACGATTTTGTTTCTCTTTAGAGAACAAAATGTGGTTTTAGAGGGGTTTTAGATTAGATAATGGCTTTGACAAATTGCTGCATCTGGCCACAAGCGTAAGCATCCAATTCTCGTGTTTCAGTTTATTTCTATTCATGGTCAAGTTGACAGCAATCCAGTTCATTAACATCACTGCTCGTGCAGGAAAGAATATATACATTTTATTAAATGCGAAATTTTAACATAAAGAATCCTAGAAGATTCCACTATAACTGTAGGGGGGAATTGCTATTGAGGTTTCGTGCAAATAAAAGACTAATGTATTCATTACTATTCAATGTATGGTATTCACTATAAAAAAGGAATATTGCCCAGTTCTAAACAATGTCGAAACAACCGTATTCATCTACATTCTGATATCACTGTAAAATTAACACAAGACATATAGAATATAAAACATAATAATTAATTATTCCATTTTGAGGGTCACTGTAATAGTGTATTCAATATATTAGGTGTATTTTATCGCCTATTCCTTTGGCTGAATTCTGCTTGGCAGATCACAGGATATTCACTTAAACCTTGCTTTATTATATTTATTATATCTCTCATTACAATGTAATATAACTGCTTTGAAGAAGAAAAAATCCTCAATTTTTTTCCCAGTACACATGTACCATTGACCGGGAAAATATCAGTATGTTTTCAAAATGTATTCAAAGGTAGATATTTATCAATTAAATCAAAATATTGAACAAATAAGATATTTGGATTGATTTTATCAGAATAATATGAATAAGGTTCAAATTTTGTTTACCTCTATGGCATTATGATATTGGAAAAGAACGTCTGTTTTTAAAATTCATGTATACAGTGAATAGCGTTATAATTTGATGAAAGTAATCATTTGTGATTTATTAGGATATCTTGGTGAGGATTACGGTAAGATACCCTGAATCAATCACACCACTCCATATCCCCAGATCGAAATTGCACGTTAGACATCATTAATCTACAAGGACGAAAGGAACTAAGCAACTGTCATTTCTTCTACATGTCTCTTGCCTACGTTCATTTATTTTTCTCCTTTTCTGTATCTGTACTAGTTTGTCTTTCTTTCCCAATGCTCTCCCTCCTACCTCATTCCAATTTTGAGCTGGCGAGATTTGCGTGCAGTCACTAGCTTCACACGAAATGGATGCCAAACTGATTAAGTTCGAACCGCCACCAAGGCGACTAATTCAAAGGAGAGTGTCAGAAAGTAGGATGTAAGCAAAGTATCAAATTGACATGAGTGGATTTTGACAATAAAAGGAACAGCACAAGTAGGTAATTAATTCTTGGCTTGATTTTGCCGTAGACGGTTCTCTACCTAGCTTTATTAATTTTTGATATCCTTCCGTTTTGGGCCAGTTGTATCCCTTTGGGTGTAATATTTTCGTTCGCCGTATTTGATACGGCATACTTCAGCAGTTGTTAATATTTATTTGCGAGTCAAAAAGTTTATTTATGGTACATATATATTACTCAGTATTGTAAGTTATTATGGAATATGATGTTGTAAAAGAATATGTCTCACTGCAAAAATAAAACAAAAATATATTCGCAATAATGATTTCAGGTCATTTTGATTGTGTAACCGCTTCGTAGACTGAGATAAAAGAAATATAAGTGATTGAATGAGAGGGATATATATATATATATATAGAGAGAGAGAGAGAGAGAGAGAGAGAGGGAGAGAGAGGGGTGGGGAGGGAGGGAGAAAGATCAGGAACGGGCAGGAGGGAGGGAGGGCAGACAGAGAGATGGAGGGGGAGACCGTGAGAGACCAAAAGAGAGAGAGAGAGAGAGAGAGAGAGAAAATGAAGAGGAGGAGGAGGAGGAGGAGGACAGAGAGAGAAAAGATAGATAGAGAGAGAGAGAGAGAGAGAGAGAGAGAGAGCGCGCGATGGGGTGTATGAACAATATACGAGAGAGTGAACAGAAGTGGGGGTGAGGCTGAAAGAAGAAGGGCATATTCTAAACATGGTTTATGGAATAATTTGAAATGATAAGATGCAACGTGATTGCATGAGTGATTACAAGAATTCTGTAATGCGGAGTGACATTATCATGGATCGCATCACTTTCTTTCATGTAGGGGCCTACATATAATTATGTAAATGCATTTATATGTGTATACTGGGTAGAAATCTTATGTTGCAGGATGCGTGATAACAAGGTGTGACATGATGTAGGTATCTCGTTATGAGTCATGTGACATTGAAGTTACGCGAGTCACGTGGCACCCCATAATTATTGGCATGCGGTGCAAAATTGGCGTCACGTATATTAGGTGGATATTTAGTAAACATTAATCACGCGTGGGGTGGGGGTATGTTTAGGTGACTCAAAAAGCTAACGCACTTTACACAAAAAGTAACAAAATTAAACTATGTAACCAACATACAATAGGCCTATACCAAATCATATCGTTTCTGAATTACATGTAGTCCATAATGTAGGCGAAGCTATATGAGTATAAATGCAGTTAATTCCTCAATCATAAATTCAGCCTCTCCAAAACACGATCACATAATCAATTCATAAATTCCCCTTTTAAATTTAAACTGAGGTCTGTCTTGCCCCTCTCCCTATCTCGATTATCTCTGGTCGGTATATTGTTACTGTTGGGCCGAAAATCCTGAGGACGAATTCGCAGAAAAAGGGTGCAGATATAGTGCAGAGGAGATCGAGAGGAAAGATAGAAAAGGGCACTTCCCGTTTCATGTTCCTATTCGTCTAGGCTCACTTCTTGTGTGGCATCACAGGGATGATTCCGATGATTCCGTTGATTCCAAGACGGAACGAAATCAAGGAACTAACTGTCAATATGTCGAA
Organism: Strongylocentrotus droebachiensis; assembly: GCA_035222895.1. Taxonomy (NCBI): domain Eukaryota; kingdom Metazoa; phylum Echinodermata; class Echinoidea; order Camarodonta; family Strongylocentrotidae; genus Strongylocentrotus; species Strongylocentrotus droebachiensis. The sequence goes on along the minus strand of JAVYIG010000154.1, from coordinate 538,103 downwards.
TAACAAGACAGCACCAAAGAACGAATACTCTTACGTGATAAAACAGTTGATAATAGACCCTGTACGTACCCAAGTTTAGCACATTATATTAAGGCCTAATTGGTGTAACTTATCACAGGCGGCAGGCGATGGAAATAGAGCATGCAATTTTGCTTGCAATCGATCAAATTTATTATGCTATGGCTAATTCATCAATTTTAAGAGACAACAAAATTATGGTGGTAAAGTAAAAGATACACCGCGGACTAAAAACATGACCAACGATATTGTAGCACTATCTAACTTTTTGTAAACAAATGCGCAAACTAATTAAAAGTGTACTAGTATTAGTTAACAAGAAAAACAGTTCTTACAACAGGAGGAGACTGCGCCTTTGAATGTTTTAAACAGAAATATGGCGCCATAAAAATGTTGCGAATCGTCATCGTCATCATTTTCAAATGAATGAATCTTGAAAAGCAGACATACAAAGTCAAGAAAAAATAAAGAGGTGAAACAGACGTCTTACAAAACAATATTAGATGGCGTATCCGGTATTGTGATGTACGCCCCCCCCCCCCCCCCCAGGGCTGACGAGATGCGTAACTCATCTTCCTTGTCTTCTTGGACGGATTCTGTTCCCTTGTTCTTAAATTTTCAAAATCACAACACCTCTGATGATTATGCATGAAACCTCCCAAATAATCACCTTTCAATGTTTCTCAAGATACAATTTTAGTCAACGTTTCATTAATGTTCATTTCCATTTTAAATTGTTAAACAAACCATAACAAACACTTTCAACTGAAGTGTGCTCTTTATTCAAAAGTGCATATAATTTTATCATAAGTTCACAATCTTAAAAAGTATTTCATTTAAAATTCAATTTCGAACCTAATTGTTACATTTACCTGCAAACGATGGGTTTTCTACAAGATAATCTGCCTTGAATATTCAGCAGGTGAAATGACGTCAACAAATTATATTCCTGGAGGGGTCAGGTTGATGAGTTGATTAATGGCCAGTGACTACATAAATTGAAAGTAGAAATATGACAGAGTCATTATCTCTGAATAAGAAAGCCTTTGTGACGCATACATGTACTTGACTCTAATCAAGTCACTTATTTTCCACACTGACCATACTGTTTACAAGATCTACCTACGTACGAAAACAGCTTTAAATTCCCCAATATGCAATTAATAAAAGTAGAGTCGAATTAGAGAGCAAACAATAAACATTAATACAAAATGTGATATGAGCTGAGGTGATTGTTGTTATTGGTGGTTTTTATGGCGTTTCCATCGTCATTGGATGATTTTCGCCATAAGAGAAAATAGCAGACTATTTTAAGACGCAAGATGCGGTCTTAGTGCACGGCGTTAATCACGTCATCAATATATAGAGCTCATATTTTTTGCCTTCGTTTCACGTGGAATTAAAACAGATTAATTCCGCATCGGTGAGTGACGTCATAATGGCCAGAAAAATTCAATTAAACATCTGCACATTGACTTTTCAAGGTATACCGAGAAGACATGTGCGTGGGAGGGTGGAATGGGAAGCTGATGATAGGGGGGCAGGGGACTCTACCCCTGACACTCAGCTAGCCTTGGGGCTCATTAAATATTGACATGTTTTGTAAATAACCAACGCAATATCTTTTCAATGAGAGTTTAATTATCGCAAAATGGCAGGTGAATCAATAGGAAGTGTGCTCGAATTATCACATCCGATGGGTTTTTTAGAAAAACAGTTTAGTCCAATATTGATCAAGGAGATAAACACAACAATAGCATATCTTAAATCGAATCTATGAAATAGGATATGCGGAAAAGCATACAAAAATAACATTTTGCACAATGTAAGATTATATGCCAATACAGATCAACAAAGACATGAATAATAAAAACTCTTTTGATTGCAGCAGAACAACAACTCTCCATCGATATGATTAACAGAGAAAAACGATATATAAAATATGAATCAACAATGGATCTCCTAAAGTTGGCAGTGCCTACCATTTTTTTTGTGTTCACAACTTTCATGACTTTGGATATTTGTAGCGTCAACTCCGATTAATGATTGTTTAATATGTATAACACAAAATGGACGAAATTATTGTATACATGTAGCCATATTGGGTGACTGAATCTCTCTTGGGAAGAAAAGATTACAGTTAAGTAATGAGCCGATTCTCATAATTCTATTACCCAAGGACCTATCTAAAGAATTTCGGGATCTATGATGTTAAAATGATTACATAGAAATTATTGATAAGGAAAATTGTTTTTAAAGTATTTTTTTAGTGATCAAATTTACACAAGGTTGATTGATGATAAAACAAATCAGATTAATCTATTTACAAGGCGTTGAAAAACGGACATTTCTTTGAAAGATGAAGTCAATGCTTGAAATAGACCTAAGATCATGGGAATTCTTTTCTTTACCAGGACTTCATTTGATATGCATTGATTTACGTCATGGCAAACTAAGAGCTTCTCAGGTTGATCGATGTCGATTCATTCTGCTTCGTCATATTTAGGCGGACAAGAGCCAAATCTGGATTTAAAAATTATTCTTCTATCTCCTGCTGCAAGTGATATCTTGTTAGCGTTACTGATAAAGATCATGTACAGGTGATACAACCGAGTCGCTTTTGAACATTCAGAACAGATGAAATTAACCTTTTAATCGGTCAATCTAACAAATTAGGTTTAGCAAATAGCGGTTAGCCAATGAGAAGCGAGTGCTTGTATTAGAAGGTGAGGGTGCAGTATGAACCTTTACAATGTGCTAAAAATTCCTTTCCACTTCTTCTGTAAGCGGTTGTAGACCAAATACGGCTGAATAATCTACCTTTCCCGATGTGATTTCATTGTCAATTTGCACTTAAGATGAAATCTTAAGCTGCTGTGACTGCGTCAGCGAATTCCTTCGCTCTACGTACCCTAGAAGGATTTGTTGGCAAACATGAAGAAATGCGGTCGAAGCATGCATTATCTGCTTTTAGAGGATCTAACTTGGATAATAAAAGAACTTATGGTCAGGGAAAAGTGGGGTGGGATGAAAAGTTAGTTTTAAAAAAACGATGACGATGATGACACGACGATGATCTCGATTGCGATTATAGCCTCAGGTAGATAATGATATCATCGATTAAACTTTGTATTATCGTGTATTTGTATTCCAACGATCAATTGAAATGAATTGAAAAGATGGTGTGTATTACAAAATGTAAATGTAATCTAGTTTGATAATGATTATGTCGGTGACCATGCCTAAAGCAATGATAATATGAAACTGTTTTGTTTGCGGTAACTACAGAATTTCGTTGATTTACCTCTTTCCCCTTTCAAGGTCATTATAAAATAAATATTGAATAATTAAGTGCCCTCCTCATTGGGTGAATCAGTCTCATTTATACCCTACGGTATACCAACTGAGACATAAGTGATAACTGGACGAAATATTATTCATTTGGGTATAGAACTGATCACAGTATTGGACACGTGATTGCCCCATGACTTTTTATACCTCATTAACTATTTATGATAGTGTGCGGCTCAAGCGAGTCAGTCGAAACTAGTAAATGCAATATAGCAACTCTCTCTCATATTACTGAGTCGATGAAAACCTAAAACGTCAGCTTACGGCCATCACGTAGGAATCGCAAAGATACTGTGTAAATAAAGTCAGAAAATAAAGAGCTATGTTAACAACAGTCCAATAACCCACTGCAATAAAATTGTTTAAACCAGTGAACGAAACGTAGATTCTAATGTTTTACAATGTTAAATGGCGCCGTGCTGTATTCGGGTTATCTCCACGTTATCAACGTCGGCGGATATTACTTCCGATCCTATCGCATTCGGGTAAGACAGTGGTCTCCAAAACGGATGTAGTCAACAGGCTATCAGAAAATACATGAACAACGGTGATGCTTTCCGTCAATAAATAAAATGTTATTATTCTTCATACATCGGCTGACGTTTCTCTTATCAGGTTAACATTTTTTTCTCCTGAAAACATTGAAGAAGATCACGATCTTGTTATTAGAAATCGAGCTGTCTGCCTGTCTCTTCCCTCTCCTCTCCCCTCCCTTCTTTAGTACATTTAAAATTTTGCTGTTTTACTGGTTAGGACCACAAATACTTTAGACAATACAAGATGAGATCGTGATAAACGAGAAAGAAAAAAAATCGTTTCCAAATTTTCGAATTTCACGTAATGGACAGCGCCTATTGTAAGCCCGTATTTATAACTTGTTCAAAGAAATAGTAAATATATATTACAAATTGGGTAGTATTTTTATTAGTAACAAGTCATATATGATTGATAACAGGCTTTGATTAAGTTATTGTTGTTGTTTTTATTTAATAAAAAATATGAGTGTGGATAATCCATTTTTCATGACTGGCATTGAAGTGGGTCATAATTGTTGGGTCATATGAAAGCACGAAAGTAATTACAAAGTCGAAAGCTACTGTGGTATTAAAGGGATAAGATAATGCTAACCCCCATAATCCCTAGATTGTAGGGCTTATCATGGATCGAGCATACTGATTCCAATTATCAATTTAGTTAAAATGAATGTAGAAATCATATGCATATAGGCTAGTATGTGAAGTCACCTTTCCCCTTCTCCGTTTCCGTTTACCATTTATTTATATTTTGTTAATGGAATCAATACTGATTTTCGTTTATTTTTAATTAAAATTGATATTTTAGCCACAAATTGAGAAATGAGATGTTGAGGAAGATCCGCTCAACGATAAGAAACTAAAGAACATTGCAAGCTTTAACTGATCTCACTTATTTCGAACTAGAATATTTCCATAAATTTTCTTTTTATTGGTTGTTCATGAAGGAGTTGATCTATTCAAAGAGGCCGTGTGTAAAACCGTGTATCCGGTATCTCAGAACAAGATTTTCCTTAATCTTTCGTTCTCTCATTATTATTCATTATATTCAGGCCTATTTGATGCCAAAGTAGATTTATACCCTCTAATTCTATTTAATGTAATATCGTTCATGCACGGTTAACCAACTCAAAAGAACTCACCCGTATTTTGCATTCATTGGTTATGTGTATAAATACTTCAGTCACACCGAAGTGACCGATATCGGACCGAGTAAAATAGAAAGAAAAAATACATCAATCCCTATAAGACCAAGAATCGGTCGTTTTAAAGTTGGTCTACCGGTGGGACTGAGGTACTATAAATGATGTGCCAAGCCAGTTTTCTTTTTTTACGTAGAAAAATTCGAAACTTAAGCGCTAGACTTTTTTTTAAAATTTCAATCGATTTGATTTATTTTCTTCTGCATTCTGTATTAATGTAAACAATTTTAGTTGACACAACAAAGACAAAATATTGAAAAAGTACTTTCTGAAAACGAATCAGAAATAAACAAATTAACATAACAATTATTTTAGAAAGGGAAGGACTGCCATTGTAAGCAAAATGCTTATTTGATGTTGTGCTTATTTCTCAGAACTTCGTCTGAACCTGGACGTGCCTGGGTGTGCGCCGGCATTAAAGCACGTTGCACACGAGCGGGCAAACGCGGCCTCACTTGTATAAGTATGAAAGCGTCAGCTACTTCCTAATATCGTATAAAAATGCCGTATTATAAATAGAAAATGATATTTGAACAGAGAAAACATTAGGGCCGTTTATACTTTATACAGCCCAATTTTTTTTTGGACTGCCATTTACACTGCAGGAAAACCTATAAGAAGACCGTCGAGTTTGAGCATTCCAATTTTTTGTTGAGTAGTACGTACGCGCGAATTGTCGCTGCTCTGCATGGAATCGCACGAAAGAGAGGAGAGACACGTGACCAAAAAAATCGTAATCATCCACCAATGTTTTGAGAGCGGACACTACAACACTGCAAAAATCGGTGAAAGGCGTTGAAAAAACACAGTCCAGAGGTGGATTCTTCCATTTCGGTTACTCGTCGTGTTTACCGGTAGTTAATTCCTCACCAACTTCCGACGAATTATGAATTATGACGTAATGTCGCTGTCAGCTGAATGAAAAATACGATTGGGGCTGTTGGAAATGATTACGTTAAAATACCTATCGATGTTAATAAGAACAACACCGCCTCACATTCTAAATCTAATTGATTTCAGGCACATTACCGTATGATATCATTATCATAACACATTTTCATTAATTTGCCTCGTTAGCATATACTCCAGTAGATGGTGAAAGACGAATTCCGTGGGCGTCAATTGATTTGTCAGCAGACATGGAAGAGAAGGTGAAATGATACATCCGGTACAAAAATATTCATCCCGCACGTAGAGAGATGGATGGATGGATGATGGATTTTACACAGACAGCAGAAAATGCTAAATGTACGTAATTGAATGGTTAGAATTCAACGGAAATTGTTACTACTTACATATATAATCAATTAATGTATGTCACTCAGTCAAACAATAATATGTCTGCATACACCTGTAAAAAGCGCATCATCTATTTTTGAATAGTGATTGTAATCATGATACGAAATAAAAATTAATAACATTCATAAAAAAAAATTATATTTCCAGGTCAGCTTGATTTAGTTAACTTTATAAAGACATCTTCATTAACAGGTACATGTTCCGGATACGAATCCCCTCCCCCCTCCCCCATCCTCTTAGGAAAATGTATAAATAGATAATGCGCTGTTTGCAGGTGTGCAGACGGATAATTGTTTCCTAATTGTCATAAATTAATTATTAAGGGGCGTTGAAGATGATCGTTCCTTACAAAAAAGAGGGACACACATGATAGCGTTCTGACCCAAAATATTTCTATAAACGAACTTTGACAAACATTACTCAATTTTGAGCTATCATATTTTGAGCTATCATTTCCTTATCCAGCTTCACGGGAGGTGGATGAGGAAAAACAACATGTTAATGGTATTTAGTATTTAGTCTGTTGTGTGTTTTCCCAACAAACTTGACTTTTCTGGTCCGCAAACAATGGCATAAATGCCTCCACGGCAAGGCAAGGTTCAATCAGATAAGAAGAGTGAGAATGAAAGAAAGAAAGAGAGAGAGAGAGGGAGAGAGTGGGTGATGTACATTCATATAGTGTGGTGGTAAACCGAGGCGAGGGAGAAAATAAAAAAGAAAACTTGCATGGGATAATGCCATGGGCATTTTTAAGTGTCAGAAAAAAAAACTTTCAAGGTTGTTTTCTGTGCACAAATATCATAACTCATATCTTACTGGTCGCTCCAAGCAGGTGGGTGTGAGCCACGGAATGCTACATAAGCATAGAGTATTGCACCTGTCTCAATCCGTTGCCATCGCGCAGGGGGCACTTTTCTCTGAATAATAAATAGACGTATCATTCCAGCATCGGACGATGGAATGTGATATCTCTCACTGTTTCCCCTTTCTACCTTCTCCGTTTTCTTGTGTCTTTTAAACTTGGAGAACGTTGAGATTTTGTCAAATCACCGTCGATCAACTGGCTGATAAACAGTGTACCTCATGGCGTTGATATGCTCTGACAGGGAGCTCAATTTAGTTTCTAAGAGGCTATATATAAACCCTTTTATCAGCTTTGAGAATATTCAAAGCACTTCATTTCGAGTGCTCGCAATGTGATTAGGTCTTCTAAGATTACAATTGTAAGCAATTTCTATAGTCATTATTTGGCAAAGATAAGAGTAAAAATCTATAAATAGGTTGTTAAACTTATCAGTTTATATGTGAACACACGGATTGCCAGGTGTATTTATGTAACAAATTGTATTCACAAGTTAAGGTTTTAAAATTCTTACGTGTTTTTAAAGGGCTCCCTTTTGATATTTTCTTTAACTAGGTCGACAAAATACCTTGTAAGGGCGTACGATAAACTCGCTATTTATGATTCAGAGTCTACCGAAGTGAGATATCAGTTGAGATGAAGGATTAATGTAAACGGACATTACTGGAAAACAAAACAAATGAATCTATATTGATTAACATCTGGATACAAATGGAAGTCGACAACCAGTGACCCTACCGGCCAGGCGGCCTCTTTTAAGGGTACAGGGATACAGTGGCAATTGTTCGGTGGTTCCTTACGGATTTACCGTTATCATATAATCAGTCAAATTCTACACCATCTTGGAGTTATGATATCAGTTGATTGTATTTAGAAAAATCATGCACGTACTTTGGTAGGACGTCAATGACGAACAAAAAATAGCCGACTAAAATTGTCTACAACCTTATCGTTTGGACATATCAAACATTCGCTCGACGTTCGTTTTGTATTTGTTCAGTTTTTCTCAGGTGTTTTTTATTGAGCACATGCATGTAGCCTCGTCAAATTATACTTTCACTAATATCTATAATGTTCTTCCCATGTTATGTTGTACCTGCAGATGGATAGCATTCTAACCTATTTAGATAGACAGAGTATACAACAGTACGTGAGAGATAAATCTTTCACACATTAGTCTAATATACATTTACATGTCGGATAATTTCATTTTATATTTCCAAGATTTCTTATTGGAGAATTTTGTTATATATCTCAAAATCTTAAAATTAGTCTTGTTTACAACAAAGAACAAGTTGTGAAATGATGCAAACATGTTCGTAACATTAATTAAGTGTGTAGTAACGTGAAAGTACAGTTGAGGGATTATTGATAAATGGAGTGTGTGGGTGGGTATAGAATGAGTGTGCGTGTGTTCAATCATTTATACCATGTCATGTAGAAAAGAAAGGTATTGGGCCATATTACCTGCTCCAGATCGAAAACTATGAAAACAATAAGAATTTTTATGTGGGTTACACAACGTCACCCTCACATATGACCTAATTTATAATGAAATATATTCTAATCAAGTTAATTAACAAGTGACATTTATGGGTATCAGCGACTTGACAAGTTTTCTGAAAAGGAATTACTTCATCAAATCACAAACGCAGGTACCCGCAAGATCGGTGTAATCTTTAAATTCCCGTTTCTTGCCTTTTTTAAAGATGGAGATTCTCAAACAAAAGTCATGCATTAAAGAAATTAATTTAGAAAAGATTATCCCGCCAAGATTTGTATTAATTCAATTTTTGCATAGTACGCAGTGATATTAGGAAAACAGTCCAGGAAATAATTTCTTGCCCATCGCTTCCGTTGCCTTTGTTGAATTTTGATTAGATTTTATAACATGAGAAAAATTAAAGAAATGGAAAACACAACTGGGGCAAACCTTTGGGCGGTCTTGTCTCTAATTACATAACTTTCTTTATTTTCATAAATTGAATATTTTGTTAAATAGGTTTGACACCGTAATCAAGTCTCGTTTTTATTCAATGCCTCTAATCTAAGTTACAGTATCCTAAAGTTGAAATAAAACATGACAGTTCTTGGATCCCACCTAGCAGAATAATTAGTCTGTTTTTTTACTAATATAAAGCGCTTTGAGCGTGTCTTTTTCTATTCATATTATATCGTATAATTGATATGAACTACCTGTTACCCAATCAAGTGTCATTTTGATATATATTTTTAAAATCATTCGATTGAGTATTTTTCCATAGGCGTATTTAATATTCTTAGGACGTAGACTGGGAAGAGGTAAACAAATAATTTGTGAGCGTTATCATTGTTATTATGCAAGGGTGGAAGAACATCATATTAAACATGTTCCCTGAAAAGCATGGCTCTTCAAATGCCTTCGTATTCTAAATATGACATAAAATACGTAAAAATCGGGGGTTAGGTTTTTTTCGCCATGTGCTCGTGTAGTCTCATATACATCATTCTGTGTACAGTGCTTGTAACTTTGCCAAGCTTTGGACAAATGTCTCATCATTTTGATGATGCCAGAACCTTGCAATACACACGATTACTTATATACTAGATGGTCAACCTTTTCTGATAGATTCCACACCGTTTCTTTCACAATGCAATCACATGACCGGAACTCAACTTTATCTTTAAGTGTTAATTTTGCTTGTCATAAAACTACCAAAAACACACCTCTCCTCATCCTGAGATTTTGACTGTCTGTAAAAGAAATTGGCTAATGGGTGTGGGTCGGTTTATGTGCGTGTGTGTGGGTGTGTGCGCGTGCGCGCGCTTGCGTTGGTAGGCGAGGGCATGTAAGTCTACGTGCGTATGAGGTTGGTTTTTACATAACTTGATCTCCTTCTTAAAACTGACGTCTGGAGGCATCGTCATATCGTGACTCTGATTCGAATCCAGGTCGATTAACGAAGACCAGTAAGCTGACCACTAGACAACCTTCCATCATAGTATAACGTCATTAATGTATAGTCTTACAAGTCATGAAAGAATTGTGACTTTGCCATTAGCAGTTGTTTAACTTTTTGATCAGTCCAGAACGAGATCAATATTAAATAGTAAAGAGGGCATATAATTGTGCATGTATAACCTTTGTACTTAGGGAAATGGCGGGAATTACCCTTCGGATCTACTCGAGAATACGTATCCTTTTATCAAGTTTATGTATCTAGGACAGATGTAAAGTATAAAAAGCAACAATGTTTACCTTGCCTTCTGAAATGATTGACATACCCTATGTGAAGATTGTTTTAATTGCTCGGTACACGAGGTCGAGTGGCCGACAAACAAACTCGTCCCTTAATCAATTACTTTTACAAGGAATGGCATCATAATTAACTGGAACAGGATCACGATTAATATTTGAGGTTTATTGCCCAAAATATTGCTGGTAAAATGCAATCTAATGTTTGTTCTCCTTTTCACTCTTATCCTCTAACTGGTATGAGCGTCTGTGAGATTAATCGTTTTATTATATATTTAGAGTATTTATGATTTGTCAATGATCTAATTCAACATCGTATAATCTATAGCAAAGGGAACAAGTTTTGGAATGGGTATCATTATTACTATGTGGCTATCTAGCACGAGGAACGCTGAACAATGTGCGGGTTCCATAACTACGATTAGGAAAATGTATGGCACACCTTTAGTTAGTAAAAAGTTAAATAAGAGGCTTGATGTTAATTTAAATAAATAAGTTTGAATTAAATAAGTATTTGAATATTTTGTATGTGAAGGGAATGGAACTTCCCAGTTCAGCTTTCTAAAATGTTTATGGACCAAAACCCCGCCTCCCACCCATATTGATGCAAGGAAAGCAACAGGCCGTGGGTTTGGTAATCAAATTCAAGATTAAAATTGGAGCTATCAATGATGTAATTAAGTGATAATTATATTCCAATACCCATTTGAGAACCCATTTCGGAGAATATTCTTTAAATAACTTGTTCGAAATTTTATTACAAGAACAGCATATTGCTGTTCCACTAGCGCCGACTGAACGGATTTTTATTACATTATCAAAGAAAAATTTAACTGCCTAAAACGATCTTGCTCGAGGTTGTTTTCATATTTTACAACATTTGTTTGAAATTTCACTAATTCGTAGTAAATTTCACAAATTCAAGCTGGGCATAGTTTATATCTAAAAATATAACAATGATCGTTTAAGTGTGATTTCAAAAGCTATATGTTTTTTTATTTATAGAACCCGCCTCCTCTCTGCTTAAAAAAGATAATGAAACAAAACGAGAGGATGTTTGTAGTTTCGCATTTGCATAAATACAATGTTTTGAAAGAAGATGACTAATGTTAACTTAAATTTAAGAATCAAATGAAAGTGTTAAATACAATTCTACATGGTGTAGCATTATAGTTGTGTCACGGAAGCTGGCGAAGATTTTTTTGAATTGTCTAGCTATTGCAGCACAACACATCTTGTTATTACAGCATTGATTCAGGATACCTGTGTAGATTAATTTAACAAATTTGTAACATCTCTTTTGGACTACTGCAACAGCCCCTTCTTCATCTGCCAGATGCATTGTCCCTCTTCAGTACATCTGCCAAACGACTGGTCACACCGTGACGGCTTTATGAACATACTTACTTCAGCTTTCTTGGATCCCGCCAATACAGATCAACAATACTTACTTGCTTTCAATGTTCTTCATCGTCAGTGAATATATATCAAACTTCCCTTCTCTTCCTGGCTGAGCATTTTTACGTTTTGCCACTGTCCCGCGTTCTGGTGACTGCTCGCTCTTGTGACACCCCGAAGAGAATACTTCCAAACATGCCCAATGTTCAGGAAGTTACTTTTACACAATACTGTTTTTCAAACCCATTACTTTTATATCCTCTGTAATGTCTATTGATATTTTGTTACGGAACTATGTCGGGAGCGCCAGGAGGGTCAAATCTGACTGACATGAGCGCTATACAAGAACCCACCATTATTATTATTATTATTATTATTTGTATCGTTTTTTTAAAGATATGAATCAGAATAATAATCTGCCTTCTCCGTTAGTAATGAATCGCTTATACCAGGTGGTATGATGATATGATTAATACAATTATAATATTTTTACCACGCCTTACATGCATATTAATAACGTTTGATAAATTACATCAACAGTGACAAGAAGAAGAAGAAAAAAACAGCAACAACAATGTATACTTGACATTAAAGGTACTATGTCCCATTTGCAGGCCAAAAAAATGAAAAAGTTAAATTCCACTGCATTTAAAAGATAATACTAATTTAGAACTTCCCTAAAAAAGGTGGGGCTTGAAAATGTCTTCAAGTGGGAAAATAACGACTATTAGTTGTCAAATCGACTTTAGGGCTATAGAGCCCAAAAGTAATAGTCTTGATTTTCAGACAATTCTACTGAATGGTCATACGTTTTATACTGCGCAAAGATTCAATCAGTTTAATCTTGGCCATCACAAGAAGTGGGTTATTGATGTAGACAAATGCTCATGTACCCTTTACAGCTCTTTTCATGTATGTTATTACCAAAGAAGAAAAAAGGCCAGTCAGTCACTCAATAGTGTCTGACAGTGAAGTCTAGCAAGTAAACGGGTTTCCTTGCATAATTTGAATATGAGGACACTGCTAACGTTTAAATTTCACAGATAGGACATACATGACATATTCATAATTCCTGCAAAGTTCTACAGCATTTGAGGTTGGCTGCAAAAGAGACATAGTACCTTTAAAAGCCTTATACATGATATAAATCTCTTCATATTTCGTGATACGATTGTGAATTGCACCTACGCTAGCGAGGAATCTGGTACTGTGAAAGAAATAAACATAAATCAACTTGATAAAAGAAAAAAAAAATGGCCATCGTCAAAATAGAATAATTGTTCGGTGATTGAGGTCTGTTTCCAGGATAGCATCTCAAACAATGAGTTCCCTCGAAGGGACTTTCCCCTTCAACCAACGTTGAATTGTAGGGGAAAAAACTCAGAATATATTAATTTCGCATGGTAGGAGATAAATCATCCACTCAAGACACTTTTCCTTGTCACAGCCAACGGTTTATTGCCGTTTGGTCCAAAACGATTTGGTCCAATACCCAGATCGTCGAACTTCATTTGGTCTATACCTAATTTGTCAACTAAACAGGTGGTCCAATCAACGTTTCATCCAATCATCTTTTTTGCCACTGTTTCCAATAACTATTCAGACCATCACCACTTCGTCCAAATGTCATTTTGGCTAGGCTACTATCAAATGCTTGTAACCCATTTAGTCCAATAACTATTTTTTCCATCATTTAGTTCGTCTATTTTCATTCAGTCTACTTTTGGAAGCAATGATTATTAGACTTATTGGTCAATAGACGAAGTGACGATTTAGACTTAATGGCAATTAGACAAAGTGATAATGAGACCACATAAATATTGGACAAACTAGATATTAGACAAAGTGGTAATTGGACAAAAATAGGTATAGACCAAAGTGCATGCAGACCGAAAGATTTTCGACAAAATGGCTGTAGACTATAAAGCGGCCGTTGGGCGAAGTCAAAATAGAATAATTGTTCGGTGATTGAGGTCTGTTTCCAGGATAGCATCTCAAACAATGAGTTCCCTCGAAGGGACTTTCCCCTTCAACCAACGTTGAATTGTAGGGGAAAAAACTCAGAATATATTAATTTCGCATGGTAGGAGATAAATCATCCACTCAAGACACTTTTCCTTGTCACAGCCAACGGTTTATTGCCGTTTGGTCCAAAACGATTTGGTCCAATACCCAGATCGTCGAACTTCATTTGGTCTATACCTAATTTGTCAACTAAACAGGTGGTCCAATCAACGTTTCATCCAATCATCTTTTTTGCCACTGTTTCCAATAACTATTCAGACCATCACCACTTCGTCCAAATGTCATTTTGGCTAGGCTACTATCAAATGCTTGTAACCCATTTAGTCCAATAACTATTTTTTCCATCATTTAGTTCGTCTATTTTCATTCAGTCTACTTTTGGAAGCAATGATTATTAGACTTATTGGTCAATAGACGAAGTGACGATTTAGACTTAATGGCAATTAGACAAAGTGATAATGAGACCACATAAATATTGGACAAACTAGATATTAGACAAAGTGGTAATTGGACAAAAATAGGTATAGATCAAAGTGCATGCAGACCGAAAGATTTTCGACAAAATGGCTGTAGACTATAAAGCGGCCGTTGGGCGAAGTGCTTATCGGACAAAACGATAACTGGACAAAATGGTTATTAAACGAAATGGTTATTGGACGAAACGTTGATAAACGAGACGATGACGGATCAAAGCGCTGCTGGACAATATGGCACTTGGACCAAATGGCATTGGAGCAAAGGAAAATGTATCCACCTATACCTCGCTCCCTGTCAACTGTAATTATACAGAGAGTCACTGTTGTATCTTGGGAGAAGGCGTTGAGGGAATGGGTGTGAGCTTGACTAATCTGCTGATTGCCGGATCTTGGTGGTAATTATTCCCCTTGAACCCCCTTACTTCAGAATGCTGGCAATCATAGGCTCTATAAGGGAAACCATATTAATCTATATGTCAAGTAATAATAGACAACACGCGTTCTTTACCTGTGGTTGTTCCCCTTCAGAATACATCTGGTGTATATTTGCTTCTGATAATAGTTTTCGAAGAATATGTTATCCCTCGGTTCAAATCATTGTCAAGATACAATTTTGTTATGATCCGCATTTCCTTGACCTCGAAATGCTTTTTGTATCTGATTTATTCTGCCTTATTTTCGGTATCCCAGTGTTCTAACCTCTGTGTTTCACGTAACAGTAACCCGCAATGAATTCAGATGAGCCTTATTTAGCTACTGAATTTAATCACCTCAATTCGACTATTCAGCGTGACTCTCATTAACACGATTCTAACATAATAATTATCATCATTATCGTAATCAGCATACCTTCTAGTCGACATGATTCCAATGAACATGATTTTGACAAAATTCATAACACATGCACCGGAGACAAATGTTGGGGTTGAAATTACTGACACAAATCACATTCCGAACATCAACCCTAGACCAAGCACTGTGTCTAACGCTTAACCTACCCCTGCATCTAACTCTAAACCCACCCCTTAACCCAACCTAAACTTCAATTGTATCCTAACCTGACGAAATATATCCAAGTCCCGGAGCAAATGTATCATCATCAATAGCTCATGTACACGTCAACCATAATGGCAGTTAACAATGGTAAAATCGTGTTCACACGTGGCTCAGTAAACCATGAAATGTGTGAACATGCCTTAAAGGGATCCGGTAACTTTGTCTTAGAACCTTTAAAAATAATCCTTGATTTAGCTCATGCTGCAATGATAATTATAAACCTTTAGGTCAGTCAGGAACTCCATGACTTTTACAAGCCGATCGCATGTCTGATTATCAAGATATTAATGATTGGAATTACAAATTTTGAAAACCGTTCGCCGAACGGTTTTCATAACACTACAGTCTATTGGGGAAAACGAGTATAGTAAAACCGGTCACTCAAAGATTTTTACTTTTTTGAGGCACTTCTTGATCATTTTGAAGCGCAATTTTTTTAGGGCTTCAATATTACACCATCTCACAGACATTGATAACATGTAGGACCGTGTATCTCAGATTTAACAGTTTTAAACGATCCCTTTAATGATAAAGTTGAGTTCTTTTCATGCGATTGAATTGTGAAAGAAACGGTGTGGAATCGATCACAAAAAGTTGATAATGTAGCATATAAGTATTGGTGTGTACTGTAAGGTTCTGGAGTCATTAACAAAAAAATGTGGCCCAGTCTTGGTAAAGTTACAAGCACTGTACACAGAAAGATGTATTAGGGACTACGCAAACATCTGGCATTAAAATCGGGCCTCAATTACTAATTGTCATATTTAAATTATGAAGGTATTTGAAGAACCATGCTTTTCTGGGAACATTTTTTCTCCGATGTTCTTCCACACTTGCAAAAAAACAATGATAACGCTCACAAATTATTTTTTGCACCTCTCCCCAGATCTCAACCTTCTCTTTAAGACATGTAAGATGTCCAAGGAAAAGAGGAAGAACACTGTCTGACGGACGAGGTTATTATCATTATTACATTGGAATCATGAACTCATCAAATATTCGACCGCTCTGTAAGATTCAAGTTAATTTATGTCTGTATATAAGGGGAAAGTGCTATCTTTGCTGGTTGATGATCTGCAACGGCGACATTGTTTGGTATTTATAAATGCAAGGTTAATTCTTATACAACATGTTGTTTTGGTTTGTGGATGACGTCTTACTTGCACCTTGCTGCATCATTACCAATGCGTGACATCACTGGCTAACCTAAAACATTATTAAGATCGCATTCGATCTTGGTTTTCTTCACTCATAATCAACTGCCCTGGACGACGGGAAAAATAGGGAAACCTAAAATGTGTACCGAATATGGCATACGATATTGATCTTAGATTTAAAATAAAATACATAAATCATTACGTTAAACGTTCTGTTCATGTGTTCATTGAATACAGGGAATTGTTTGTCAATCTAAATGTTGTATCATTTTCGATCTATTGGTAAAATTTTGGATTTGGATTTGACTTTTTTTATTTAGCCGTTGTCAAAAACGCATTTCATCTTCCACTTGTTTTGTGCTCTATAAGATATCAGCCTCAGACCAGACCTCAGAATAATAAGACATAAGTCTTAGGCCTAAACTCAGATTCATAATACATTAGTCTCAGACATAACTCAGAATGATAAGACATAAGACTCAGACCTAACCTCAGAATAATATGACAAAAGTCTCAGACCTAACTCAGAATAATAAGACATAAGTCTTAGACCCAAACTCAGAATAATAAGACATAAGTCTCAGACCTAAACTCAGAAGAATGAGACATAAGTCGAGACCTAAACTCAGAATAATAATACGTAAGACTCAGACATAACTCAGAATGATATTTCTGGTCCTATGTAATATGAATAGAAGGTTGGATATATTTTTTAAGAAACAGAAGGGAAAAAAATCTCCAGGTTTCTATAGCTATATGATTATTGAATAGTTCCCTCATCACATCGCTATCTTGTCCCATTTTATGACTGAAAATGATGACATATGCCCTTATTGCAGGCAAAGTACTATACGCATCGTAAGTTGACATTTGAATATTCTTTCAGCAGAACTCATTAAAGCTCGTTCAGATATTAAGAGGTAAACCGTGGCGGTTCTTCTTTTAAAGCGTGTAAATTAATGAATGGCAACTGAGCGCAACAAAAATCATTTGCGTATTTACTGTTAAGGATACATAAATGAGAAGCGTATTTCACTTTATGACATGATTACAAAGATCCCACGGTTTACGGCTTCGTATCTGAACGATGCATTTAGGAGTGTTAAGAAGTTGTAGAAGAAAGTATGAAAGTTAGCAATTATAACTTTGAAGCCTGTAGGGTGAATTCAAGCTATATAATCAATGCGATTTCAATATTTTATGTGACCGTAATTGCTATTTACCAGGTTCCAATGGCGTTTTAAGCATTTGTCTCCTGCAATTTATCAAGTAAAAGCTTCATTATTCCGTTGTATCACCTCTCATCCTCTGAAGTATTCTCATTATCGAATATCAACAAAGCTCGTGAACGTATGTTATGACACGTTTGATGGCTCACAACTAGTCTCCATTTACGTGGAATACTTAACATTAATGCCACTTTGTCTCTTTGTCTCTTAGTTTTCTCTTTAAGAATGATATATGCAGTGTTAAAGGATTATTTCACAAGGATACTGGATGTATTGGGAGGACTTTACGTATTACTCATCAGGGATATAGAACAATACGGGTTTTCCGAACCCTAAACCTTTACACCATTCGAAATGTTTGTTTGATCTAGAATTTTGTAACAACTGAAAATGAAGTGTTCAAATTTTCAGCTTTTATATCTTTCCCCCAAAACGTAAACGATACGTAAAGAATACGTATCTATTTGTAATGTACTCGTAACTACACGTAAAGTGCTCGCAAAAACTCATAACAATCCGTAAAGCCATCGTAACACGACCCGAATGAAATCGTTAACAACACGTAAGCACTCGTAATAATCTGTAAATAATCCGTAAGTAATCCGTAAATATTCCGTAAACAAATCGTAGACCAACCGAAACAAATCGTTAAAGAAAGCTTTACGAGTCATTTACGGATTCTTGCGAGCAGTTTTCGGATGGTAACGTGTTGATTCGAGCGGTTTACGATACTTACGGATTGTTGCGACCTATTTACGAGTAGTTTACGGACAAATAAATCCGTGAACAATCGTAAGAAGATTTTTGACATGTCAACAAATTTGCCTCTCCTTTCACGGATCCCTACGAGTGTCTGCGAGTTGTTGCGAGTTGTGATGAGCTATTTACGGATACCAGCGAGTTGTTTACGGATGCTTGCGATTGACTACGAGTTGGCGATCCGTAAGGACTCGTAAGGAAAATCCGTGTATGTGAAGGGGGTATTAAGGATGAATTCAGTTTCTAAATAATTGATAACTTCTAACTTAATTAATTTCAGTTCCTGTTGAAGTGTATACAAATTGAGGTAAATACCTGTCAGAATGATAGATATATGATTAAATGAATGATATAAACAATCGAGTTTGATGAGCAACATATTTATGTCTTCTAACATGGCTGGAAATCTTACGAATCCTTCCTCTATTCGGAATCCTTATAATGCATGAAGAGGGTGGCCTAGTCAGGCATATCACAAACATGGCCGAGGAAGGTTGACATAATGCACGAACATTCAGGCTCGACACGCAACATGATTTTCCAATTAAAAATAATCCCTATTCGACCAAAGGATACACATTTACAGGGAATGTGCAGCTAACCGTTTGTGAGGTACATATATCTACTGATATATATATATATATATATATATATATATGTATATACAAATGTATAACAACTTATATATAAATAAATAAATAATATTGAATTAGTTACCTTCAATGCAATTAAACAACGAGAAAGCCTCCAAACTTTACTTTTATTATGTCTTTGCATTCAATGAATAATTAGGTAAAGAGCTATCTATCTGTTCTGTATTGTATATGCATATATTTTGGTAGAGTTTCTAGTACTCTGATGTGGTTTGTTTACACACAACACAACATGTACTTGGGACATGTGGAAAAACATTCAAGTACTTTGGTATAATGTGTGCCACCTGACGCTACAGACAATGTGTAATATCAATCATGAGATTGAACAAAGAGATTGATGAATCCATCGTATCTGACATTGACATTCTCATATTACGTGCACCCTCGTCACATTTCAGAGAAAGGGATTCCATACTGATATGAGTCTGCCAAAACCAAAGATAGCGGAGCCAGGCCGAAGTGTCAGGTTTTCAACATCACTTTGAGATAATTGTTTATCATATAGGCCATGTCAATTAGGAGCAGATTTAGGACAGAACAAAGGATGATTGCTATATATCATACACTCAGTTGGTCAATCATTTGAAAAAATTAAATTTGAAGTTTCAAAAGAAAGAAACGTTCTCACTGAGCTCACTATTCTGAAGAAAAAAAAAACGTAGGCCGGCCTGTGCATCCAATTCATGATACAACCAGCCAATGCTTGTAAATATTTATCAAATATCATCACAGTGATATCATGTCACGTACAGCAACACAATTAGGTGACCCATTCCTCGTAATTCACGTCAGAAATATATAATCATGATGTACCATTTCATAACGGTCTACGTAAGCATCCTGCATACACTACCCCAATGCCAAGAATATTACAGAGAAAAATGGACATCAACATTCGTGTAGATGCAATGTCGGGGCCACCTGTTATTTCAATAATTGTGGATAGTTTGCCAAGATGTACGTCAATGAGATCTCTCGAGGAGAAATCATGGAATGACGTCTAGCGATCCATGCATCACCGAGCACCGCTCTCTAAATCCACTCTTATTCAGGATTTCATGTGTCAAGAGGAACATTTTAAGATTTGATTTGTTCCACGGCAAGATCATAAAAGCTCACCAAATTAAAGAAGAAATATCCCCTTCTCTCATTTTGGTGGAGAACCAATGAAGCTCATCGATAAGGTGATATACCCAAGTAAATGCAATTAGAATTGTCGGCTTGTATTGATGTAATTTAAATACTTTCATACGACATCCGTTATTACTTCATGACGTTTCAACAAATATTATTATTATTTAATGAGAATATCTATTTAAAAAAGTTGTCATTATAATTATCAACATTTTTACACAGACAGAGGTTTAATGACACATATACTATTCACAAAAATCTAATTTACAAATAAAACACATGGGATTTAGTTAATATCATTTAGTTAATATTACTGTTAAAATCATATCAAAAAATCTTTTCTAATTATTTGTTTACATCAATCAGATTTAAAATTCTTTATTAATTCAATAGACTATTGAGATGAATATGATGCCTATATGATGCCTATATGTTGAGTTATCTTTTTGTCTTTTCAATTCACACCAGGTTCTGGTGGGTTGTCTCTTATTCTCTCTTTCTCATTTCCTAGCTCATGACCTTCTTCGGAAATCGGGCCATCCCCCCAATGATTTGCTACTTGAACGGTCTCAAACGCCACACCAATCCCATGTTCTAACGAGAAGCACTTATTTCTAATTGTCGCTGTCCCTAATGCTCCCCTTCACAATATTACTACCTTCAGGGATGAGATGAATTGCTATTAATTGCTCCTTTTGTCTGATGATTCCCTCATACAACATTCACAGAACAGAAAGTCTTTATGCCGATTATAGTAAATTCCGTTTAGTTCCTTTCAGTTCTTTACTAAAGCCCCTTTCACACCGGATCTGCGTAGAGTTGCGTAGTGTTGCGTACCGACTACGCCGAAGTTAAGCTGCGTACTCATGAATAAATTGATGCTTCGGCGTAGTCCCTGCGTAGGCTTGCGTACGATCGGCGTATAGTTACGTACCCTGTGCGTAGGCACCGCGTACCTTCGGCGTAGGCAATTGGCGTAGGGTTACGTACGGTTGCGTAGGCCTGGCGTAGGGTTGCTTACGGTTGCGTAGGCCTGGCGTAGGGTTGCTTACGGTTGCGTACGATTGCTTACTGTGGGAGAAAATGCCATGTAAAATGCAATAGACGCTCGTAGGAGCCGCGAGTATAGCCATTGGCGCTTTATAAACATATATAATAAAAAAATATGTTAAAAAGAATTGTACATGTTATTACATGTGAACATAACTTGATCTTAGTATAATAATAACATTCTGACAAACTGTGACATCCAAGGGCCAGTGGGTCTCTTTTGCATGCGTGAAATAGGGCTGAAACGCCAATTTGCGTAAAATAGTGAGTGCAGAAAATACCATTTATAAACCTGCCATAAGTAAAAAGTGGCATTTGGTACACGTTTTTGACCGTTAATTTTTCAGATTTTTTAGTAGGTATTAGCAACTGCTGAGGTTATTTTGCAGTAATGTTAATTTGTTCAAGATTTTATTTTCCAAAAAATGCAGACATTTTTTTTGATGTACTACATTATTGTACTATGTATCATTCAAAAGGGTAATATATGAACTTTCTTTTGATGAACATTGTAAGGTCACGTGATGTGATTTGATACCTCAAAACGCCAACAAAAGAGAGCGCTTATTTTGATTTGTGAATAAATGTGGACAGAAGTCTGATATTTGTTGACCATATCTCTTTCTTTCACTCATTTGTAAAATATCATTTCATAACAGTTTCCTGAAAGTTTGAAGACGATATCTGTTGTCCTTGGTCCGTAGCGTATTTGTGTGTGACAATGTAATGATACAAATGTTAGTCATTTATTAAATTTAAAGAAATACTTCTGACATACACACTCACTCAGTCTCACTAACAGAGTGAGAAAAAATTATTTCTTTGCTCATTTCAATTAAACAAAATTATATTACAAACATACAAACATACAAACAGGACAACAAACGTACATACAAGCAAACAAACCGACACAAATACATACAGATTTCCACAAAACATAATAAAATTTTCGCATGAGGCATCAGTTTATGAATCTTATCTCTGTTTATTATATCAACAGCCTGAGATGTCAATTATCACAAATTGAATAAACCATAACAACAAAAAAACATGTCAGTCTGAAATACCTTGTAGTAGTACAAACAGAATAACAAGCAAGAATGATCAATGATCAATACCTGCCAAGTTTACATCCAGGTATATACCAAAAAAAATCTTTATACCATACGTTTTTAATGCTTCGTCGGACTGGCGTAGGGTAGCGTATTGTTGCGTAGGCTTGGCGTACATTTGCGTAGGCCTGGCGTACAGTTGCGTAGGCTTGGCGTACAGTTGCGTAGGCCTGGCGTACAGTTGCGTAGGCTTGGCGTACAGTTGCGTAGTAAAGTCTACGCCGAAGGTACGCGAAAAAAATTAAACATGTTTAATTTTTTGCGTTCATCTCGCGTACCCATTCGCGTCCCTCCGCGTACAGTTGCGTAGGGTTGCGTACGATCGGCGTAGGGTTGCGTACGATCGGCGTAGTCGCTACGCAACTCTACGCAACTCTACGCAACTCTACGCAAGGCCCGGTGTGAAAGCCCCTTTAGCCAATGGATTACTTGTGAAAAGGCTCGTATTTTTCGCGGAATAACTTCAATATTTTCAATATTCATCTGCTTTAAAGGGATCGTTTAACAATGTTAAATCAGAGATATACGGCCCAACCTGTTATCAGTGTCTGTGATATGGTGTAATATTGAAGCCTTAAAAAAACTGCGCTTCAAAATGATCAAGAAGTGCCTCAAAAAAGTAAAAATCTTTGAGTGACCGGTTTTACCATACTCGTTTTCCCCAATAGACTGTAGTGTTATGAAAACCGTCAGGCGAACGGTTTTCAAAATTTATAATTCCAATCATAAATATCTTGATAATCAGACAGGCGATCGGCTTGGAAAAGTCATGGGGTTCCTGACTGACCTAAAGGTTTATAATTATCATTGCATCATGAGCTAAATCTAGAATTTTGTTTCAGAATCTGAGACAAAGTTACCGGATCCCTTTAATGCAGTAGAATACCTGGCAATGTCAATTGACCGCATTATGTATATCCGTTTGTAGCACTAACATTTATTAGTATACATTTATAGTGAGCCAATTATTGAATAGTCGACGCTAATTAATTTCACGCTCTTTATTCTTTCTTCAAAAAATCGATACGCGATCGGTTTTATCTTCTCTCATACGTAAGTTACGTAGAAGAAACCGCGTGTGACACTCACACCGCAACCCACACGCACTGCACTCGCACACAATTATTACGCACCTATCTACGCACATGCATACAGACAATACCTAGCTCGATCGCTGTAAATCATTCAGAATTCCCTGCGTCAGAGGACAAACCCTTCATTGCATCTGAAATTATGATAAAGTCTGAAATGAGAAGGAGAGGACAATGTCAATTAATACATATAAGGATCTCTTGATTTAACATAACTAAGAAAGATTTGAGGCCTGCACAAATTGGCCTACTTAGTTTGGGAGCGTTTTCACATGATGTATTTTCATATCTGATTCAGGAAATTTCGATCTTGTGTTTTTTCAAAATGTTTTAAGATTTTGTTTTGTTTTTTAGTCTTTTTAGGTGTTGGTCTCTCTTTGTAAATCACACCCCCTCCCCCCAAATCGTATGTGGATAAAAGAATACTAGAGGCCTCAAGCAGTCAGGCCCAGATTTCTTGTCCGTTCGGCGTTACTTCCCTCTACCAAAGCCCATGCCTGTTGCACACGAAGCGTGATTTATTGACGTAGTTATGCGTCAGTAACTGACCAAGGCCCTTTATCATAAAGAGTTGCGATTAATTCGAATCAATCTCAACTTTTTTATAAGATGGGACCCGGGTCACTGGTACTGTATTATGAGTGACATCGTATTTAAAAAAATTAAAAAATCAACACTAGACCCATTTACACAGCCCTAACACGATTTTTGGACTGTCATTCACACTACAGGAAAAAACAAAAACGTCGGTGTTTGCTCATTCCGATTTTTAGGGTGAATAGTGCGCATGCACGACTTGTCGCTGCTCTGCATGCGATCGTATGGCAAGCCGTTTTAACATTTATTCATATTTTTTTATATCAAGAATTACCATTGCTTTACAACAGAAAAATAATATCTTGAAATCAAGAACTCATTTCTTGATATTAAGAATTTTATTCTTGATTTCAAGAAATTATTTCATGATATCAAGAAATAGGAATAAATGTTAAAACGGCTTGCCATTCGATCGCACGGCAGCGGGAAGATTCACCAAAACCGGGATCGTGCTAAAGTTTCGAGAGCGGGCATTTACACTGCAGAAATCTGAGAAATTTCAGCAGGCGTTTACAAAAAATACGCTCTACTGAGAGCTATGCAACTACCGGCTCTCAAAACATCGCTGAATGATTCCTGCGTGCACAGTTCTCAACAGAAAATTGAAATGAGCAAACACCGACGATTTTTTTTGTTTTTACAGTTTTTTTCTTCAGGAGTGAAAATGGCAGTCCAACAAAAAATCGATGATTTTTCAAAAATGGTGTTTTGGCTGTGTAAATGGGCTTGGAAAAAGGTTTCCTTGGAATTCTTAGCATAATCCCTAATTGCGTTCATAGACGTGTGTACGTAATAACACGATTGAAATGACATGTCGCGGATAACGGATGAATAAGGATGGCAAGAGACACAAATCCACCAGACTTAACGTTTGATGGAAATATTCTTCAACACGAAACTGACGCCTCTTCTTTTCGTTCTCCTTAAATGTGTGATCGAATTTACCCTATAACTGGAAGTTTATATAAAACCTAGACACATGCGTCGACTGGATATATACAACAAGCAACAGACTATCCAAGCTTCGATCTGGAAGTTCAAAAGTCATATCGCTTCTTCAAAAAGTACCCTCACTTCGTTTAAAGAGACTCGGTAACATTGCCTCAGATTCTGAAACAAAATCCTGAATTTAGCTCATGCTGCACTCATAATATTATAAACCCTTTAGGTCATTCAGGAGTCCCATGACTTTTACGAGCCTGTTTGATTATTAATATATTTATGATTGCAAATCGAAATTTAATTTTTCGTTTTCCTAACGGTTCCTATAACACTACAGTCTATTAGTGAAAATAGGTATGGTAAAACCGGTCACTCAAAGGTTATTTCTTTTTGAGGCACTTTATGATCATTTTGAAGCGCAATTTTTTTTAAGGGCTTCAATATTACACCATATCACAGACAATGATAACACGTAGGGCCGTGCATCTCAGATTTAACATTGTTAAACGATGCCTTTAAATCTAAATTTATATTCTATAAAATCTCAATTCTGTTCTGATGGAGTGAGGTCGGTTTCATCAGCCAGGAAACAACCAAATGTCGCATCGACGCACCGGTAGACAGAAGCCAAGAGATGTGGAAAGAGACCTGATTAATTAGGGCTCAGCTGGTGTTTATAATTTCATCAAAGTGACATCGACTGTAGCTAGAGTCCCAACTAAAGTGGGAGGGGTCATAAATCCATCAAACTTGAGATGAGTAGTAACTTCTCATTATACTTGAAGATAAAAACACAATGTTGTTAATGCTCTTGGAGAACGTTTTAATTAACTAAATTTCAGGGAATCGAGTCCGTGGGAGGGACAACTCAACGGGTCCTTCATACAATAATACCGTGCTGTTATGACAACTTGTTTAGTTGGTCCGTGGATAAACTACTAGCGTTGGTCGTTGAAATATGTTATTGTAAAATTAATGTATCCGTGTAGTCCTTCCTCTAGTATTGGGTGAGATATGAGTATATTATTTGAGGCGGGTTTATGCACTTGTTATTTTATTGTATCAGATTGTTTTTTAGATTTAATTCTTTCGATTTGTATTCAAAATATGAAATGTAATCAATTGAATGATTCATCAGACCTTTGGTGATTTTGTTCAATTATTTAGAATATTCACTTCTGTAAATAAATCATGAACTAAGAATTAAACAAACAAAATGTTTCCTTTTTGCAAATCTCTCTTTTACTGTTTTCAGCATATTTTCAGTTCGTCGTCACGGCTGGTTTTTAAAGGCTCGGTCACACAGAGGGGACGCATGGGGGACGCACGGCCAGCGCATTGGAAATTTGCAATTTGGGCCAGTGCGTTGTCGTTCGCTAGGCGTGCGTCATCATGCGTTACTCGTTCGTCGAGCGCGCTGGGCCAACGCTGGACCAGCGCTATGCATTCGTCGTCATTCGCTGTGTGCGTCGGTTTTTTTTAGCATGCTCAAAAGTGTGCGCGGAGCTCGACGCATGGATGTACACGCCAAAGGCACGCCAGACATGCGTGGAGCGCGCTAGACCAGCGCCAGACATACGCGGAGCACACGCCCTGTATACGCACAGCGCGCTAGCGATTCCATGACATTTGCTCCGGCGACAATTGCTCCGCTCTAAATTTCATACACTAATCGAATGGCTAACTTCAACCCTGGATTCAACACTATACCCTACCCTAAACCTAACCCTAAACCTAACATAAAACCCTATTGAAACCCTAACCCTAACCCTACATCTTAGACGAAATAAAGCCCGGAGCAATTGTCGCAGGAGCAAATGTCGTGTCACCGCGCTAGCTACACGCTGTGCATTTTTTGTCAGCTCGCTAGCTTTTCCAAAATCATGACAAAAGTTGGGCACACGGCCTTTTCCAATTTCCAATGCGCGGGCCGTGCGTCGTAGAACGCGGTGCATGCGTGGACCATTCGTCCAGCGCGCAAGTAACACGCTGTGCATTCGTGGAAGTTGTTATCATGTGCGCTCTGTGTACGGTCTGTATGCGCACTGTATGCGCCCTGTATGCGCTCAGCGCGCTAGCAACACGCTATGCATTTGGTGTCAGTTCGCTGTAGCTTCGACAAAAGTTGGGCGCACGGCAACGCACTGGCCAAAATTGCAAATTTCCCATGCGCTGGCCGTGCGTTCCCCACGCGTCCTCTCTGTGTGACCGGGCCTTAAGTCTTATCAGGATATCTCTCTCTCTATTTCTCATTTCATCAAAGCACTTCCCCACACCTTTTTACCATCTCACCAATTCTTGTTGTTGCTCCCGGTCTCACTTTCTCTCTTTCTCTTTCTCTCTCTCTCTCTCTCAATCTCCCCATATGTCTTTCTGTCTGTCTGTCTCTCTCTTTAAATGAGATTCAAGATTCAAATGAGGTTTTATTCAGGACTTGTCAAAAAGTCAAAAGTCTAAAAATGCAAGTTTACATCATCGCTCTCTCTCTCTCTCTGTCCCTCTCTTTCTCCGTCACTCTCTCTTTCTTTGTCCCTCTCACTCTCTCTCTGTCTCTCCTTCTGTCTCTCTGTCTCTCTGTTTCTCTCTCCCTCTCTGTCTCTCGTTCTGCCTGTCTCTGTCTCTCTCTCTCCCATTTTGTCCCCCTCTCTGTCTCTCTGCCGTTATGTTATCTAGCTATACGTCTTCCTCGTGTTATCCCAGAAGAGAGTAGAATTATAAGTTAAACATGTTTTTAGAGAAATGGTAATTGAGTTTATCATAGGAGTTTACCTGAAAGAAGATTCCCGATCCTGATGTACTTGAAGCACATCTTACACTCTTTCCAAAACTTTAAGAAATTGTATTTTAATGAGAACATAATGTTCCTATTTTCTGCTATTCTCGGATTCTAACGCTTTAATTAACGGGTTTAAATGCGAAGATCCAATATCTACAATTTGATTTCAAAGGCTTTAATCTAATAAGTTTCGATAAAATGAAATAAGAAGACCGATAACTATCGGTATTGCTCTTCGTGCGGGTACGTGATATAATTATGGTAAAGAGTTATACAACATCTTGTAAATTTAGTGTTATGTGCCTCTCAGTCTTAAAGCGTACACAGTTTTTCGACAGGGATTATATTAATTGTTTCAGATTGAGTATCATGATATACATATTGTATATATTGCAGCAAGGTTCTAGTTTTCGAAGCTCCGTGCTTCGCTACATCTTTTGACTAATCTAATCTGGATTTACTTAACCTTACTTAACATAATCATGATAATCATATTATTACAATGCTGATGAAAATGGATGAGAAAACTACAAAGAAAATGCATTAGGAAATGAGGTAGTGTTGATAACTGCGTTGATGACGACGAGGATGATGATTGAGAATAAAATGAAGAAGAAAAAGTAGGGGGAAAAGAAAAAGAGGAAGAATAAGAAAATTATAGCAATAGGATGAGAATGAAGAAAGTGAGAAGAAGTAGAAAGAGAATGAGAAGCAAATTAACACTGATCAACAACAAGATGTTCTCCTCGTGGAAATTATTCTATATTATTCAATATGTTTTTGGTTAGCCTCTCTCCATGAGCTAGTTAAAGCGCATGTCTGATCTGTTAATCTAAAATGTATACCAATCTGAGAACACCTAAAATGAATGAAGAAAATAAAGAAGTATGTTGTCTGATTGGGAAATTCCATTGTGGATATAAATATCATATTCTGTCTTTTAAAAGGAGTGTTATTTAGGTAAAGGTAGCATTATTGAGGTGACACATGTGGCAATATTCTAGGTTACAGTTTTGTATGTCTAATAAACATAATTATTGTGTCCATGTCTCAAATCCTTGTCTTCTTTACTTTCATTCCTGCATACTCCTTTTATTTCTGTTCCCGTTTTGTCCCCCCCCCTTTTCGTATTTCATTTCTCATTCAGCATCTGTCTGCAAATATCAACAGCAAGCTTGAATTCACATGTTTTTCCTTCTAAATGAAATACAGAGTATGTGAATTTTTCATATGTATTTTGTTATCAAAAAGTTAACTGCTGTCTTAATAGTGAAATTTTCATTGTTCACAGATGTACATTTCACAAATAAATAGTATTTAATTTTCTGGCGATATAATTAGAACTCACTGGGTCATTTGTCTTTACAATAGTTCTGATTTTATCATTTGAAAATGCAGGATTTCATTTCGACTGATCGATTGCCTAGCAAAAATGATGAATGAATTTATTCTTAACGATTCAATTTTGTTCTGAATTATTCTCTTTCACTCCACCTCTCAAAGACTGATATATATATATATATATATATATATATATATATATATCTTGTCTTGATTTACAACGATACATTGATAGTACCTAGTTGAAGGATCCTTCAAAATAACATTGAACTGTTTTAATATCATATAAGTGTGCACAGAAATATGAAAAAGCAGTAAAACCTAAGATGAGGAATGAAGCAAATATACAAAAAATTTATTCGATAGGCAAGCAAAAGCTAGGCAACTGCAATAGTATACCTTTCTCTTTGGGGCTCCAACCCTCCAGAATATTACTATGACAGTCATAACCATAGATTTAACTAGAGCCACTCAAGTGAATGCATCCATTGACATGGTTGGCATAAACCAGAATTAGGTATAAATGTTTATGATACGAGTGGGGTCACATTGGCTGTCGGTCACGTGAGTGGTCCGGTGGTCATCTTGAATCTTGACCCATACAGCTCATAGAATATTCATTCTCCATCAAACACTGATATTCACTGATACGATTGAAATAACCGCTATGCATAATGTTTATGATTTTTTTTTGGTGTGTAATGTCACATTCTTTTTTGCCGTTTACTTGTAATTCAATGTGTTTAACATGTTTCTTTAGTGTTTCTCACTTTTTCTTCCTTATCCTTTCTTCTTTCTCTTGCGCTTAGAAACATTGTATGAAGCGCATTATAAATGTAATGTATTATTATTTATTTACGCCATATCAAAATATTGTGAAGCATTTTATGTCATGAACTAAAGCCATCAAAAAGTCACTCTAAAATGTATAATGAACAGGGCTTTTACTGTGTTTGTACACTAACAGCAACAAGAAAGATCATGTTATTTAGATATATCTTTTACTCCTCTTCTGGTGCTCTCGGAAACCAGTATTGATTTCTAGAAAGCCGGCATCATTCCTTTATGAATAGATAATAAATTGAAAAGCTCCGATGTAGTAAACACGCGTCAAGTTTGATAAATTCAGAGATGTAGAGAGAAGGTCATACAGGACCGGCCAAATATTTCGAATTAAAGAGCACTAGATTCTCGTCTGCACAATTTCTTATTGTTTTTTCTTGTTCGAATGGTACGTTACTGAAGGCTTGACGAACCTGTAACACATTGGGAATTTTCTTTTTTTTCTCCTGAGTAATCGGTACAGTTTTCAATTTCTGCGGGTTTGTCCAGCTGTTCAGATATCCCCCACTTCTCCCTGCCTTAATGTTTCAGGAAGACCTGATTGTAATTAAATCTAAGTCTTCTTTAATCGGAGTTATGTATATAATTTTAATCGCCTTAATAAAGTAATAACACTTGAGGTTCGGTCGTGCAGAAATCTCTCGAAGTGCTGAATCGTCATCATAATGCAATAATATTTTCGTGAGGCATCTACAAGTATAAATTTGATCCACATCGTGCCAGATTCTACTGCCAAGAAATACAAATATATCACTAACGCATGCAATGAACTAGGGATAGATCACCCCACCCCTCCCATGATGGGAAGGTGGTAGAATGAGAAGAATTCATTGATATCTACTATAAATAGAATAGCCTTGTCATAATACTTTTGTTGGAGCTAAAATTATTTTCTTTTTAAATAATAAAGGAGTGGAGCTAGTGAAATAATTAAATATTGAGAAAAGAATCATTATGATAGTAATGTATAGGTAAGGAAATCTGACAAAAATCTAGAAATCGTGTACTTCCACATCAATCGTATATTATGTTTAAAACTGGCAAAGGGAATATGATGATTTGAAAGGATGCGAACTATTTGTATATCCCAAGGATACGAATGTCATTAGAGGTTAGAAGACCTCCCTATAGTTCATGGAATTTTAAGAAACATTCACATATTTTCCATCAACAATGTTACCCATTCGACTAGTTCCTAAGGGAGAGGAACAATAAACATTGGGGTCGCGAGAGAGAAGAAGAAACAGACTTGACTACAAACATGTTTAATCCAGAGGGAACGAATTAAGACAAATTCAAAGACACGTCTCAGGGTTAAAATATCTATCAGTTATCGTGTTCAAGTTGAATAACAGCCTTCTTTCGACACAGCAAATGGGAAAAAAGTCTTGGCTGCTCTCCCCGTTGGTCTTCACAGAGGCGATTATGTTTTGAATGGTTAAAACGTCATCAAATCTTGCCCTTTACTACCGATATTATTTTCTAAACTTGGGATCTAGTTCATAGGCAATAGAAAGGGTTTTGATACTGATTTGTTTTGACCCAAATCTGTGTTTAAAGTTCACCTGTATATCGACGGATCAAACCAAAACCACCTGTGGGTAGCCCATGGTTATATTGGAATGCAAACATGTTTTTCATTTATACCTGAGAGTTTTTTCTTCAATTCCCCCTTTTAGACTGAACAAAGGATTTGTGGATAATGCCCCTCGAAAAGTAATGCCCTGCTATCCGTACGCCCACACTACATCTGGTAGCGAACAGAATTCCTGAAATTTGTCTATTTTGGATAAATATTGTTACATATTTTGATCGAATGGAAGACATAGATCATTCGTCTGACATGAGGACGATCATCAAATATCAACACATTCGTTATAGAGTCACATCTAGCTCCTATTACGCTAGACCTTTCAGCGTGTACATATTTCAATACTGATTCAAATACTTTTGTGCTCTCTCGTGACACTTATTTGTCGTCATGATTTTCAAAATGGCCTATTAAAATGCATCTTTTGGTACAATTGTTGTTTCACATCAAAAAGATCAATGTACTCGCGAGGTGTCTCATGAAAGCTGAACGTTCTTGGTATTTTTAATGTAGATCTGTAAGAACTCAGTTAAAAACAGCCTTTCTTTAATTATATTCGACACCAGCGGCAATGAATCAAGCTCTTTTAAATAATAAATTAATTTATTTCAAACATGGATCTATTACAAATTTCTTCTTTGATCTAGATAAACCTCGACAACGAATCGCAATGAATATTTGAGTGAAAGTCCAGAGTTCATCTGACACGAACCATGATTTGTTGAATGTTGAGAGAGTGTGTATGAGCTGGTAAAGAGATAAGTGGTGGTTTCAGCGTCCGCTCCTTGATCCTAAAGGGACTTACATGCTTTCCTATCCTAGTTATCTTAATACCATGCCACTATCTACTTTGACAAGCATGACAAGTAGATTCCAATGATAGAATATCACCCAGAGTCCTCTTTTTGGAAGGAGTAGGTCAGTGATTACATGGAAAAGTTATTCTCTTGACATCGTTCACATATGACTCGGAAAGAGAGCCACTGCCCAGATTAGTTAGACCATATGTAAACGTTAAAAGGTGACAAATTAACATAAATATGAAATTCATGAAAGTGCCGATCAATACAAGCGGTTCAAAAGCAACAAGGAGGTCTGTCCGTCCTTCAATCTCCTATGAGCGGAATAACTTTTCTTAAAAGACGGCAGCTTGTAATTTACACTCCTTTTCTGCATCTGTTGTGATATCTATACTGTCTGCAAGGATTTTGCGATTGATTAAACTTGGAGACTTCCTGAAACTATAAGATGCCTTATGCTAAATTTGCTTTGCCACAATAAATATGAATTACGCTTGAGTGACAGATTTCGCACTTTAAGAGCAAGCACGCAAAATAAACTGACCAAAGTCAATCAAATTATCCCGGGACCACTATGACAAATGACATGTGCCCGATATGCCATTGGTCGCTCTGTTCAAATAAATCATATCATTAAATTACCATATCGACGAGGGAAAAAAGAGAGAAAACTTTAGCCTGTTTACTACCTGGACTGTTGATACCAAAATCAACAATTCTCTGATCGTAATCATATTTTTTCAATAACAACCTTCATTTGTTGAAGTATTATCACTCACACGGTAGCAACACGCAAGTCTAGTCTCCTTTCAAGAAGTGTTTAACAAATCTCAAAACATAAATTACACTTTTGGTACGAAAAATATTATATTTGTGTCCTTTTCCCCTGTTACGTTGGACACTAGAGGTTTAACCGATCTACTCTAAGGCTTTGATTAGAAAATAACCTGTCATTTCCACTACTTTTTAAGAAATATTAGGTCATTACTAAGAACACAGTCATGTTCTGTAAAACGAGAATGCGAAAATATTTATTCGAGAAGCAAGTTGGACAAAATATTGGTTTATGTTCGACTTCATATTTAATTTGTTTTAAAAGATAGTATCTCATAGTATGCCCGGTCTGCACAATGACATCAATTTGGGATTAGGATTCCCTGGAAACAAAAATATTACTCGGATAAAGCATCTGGAACTAAGACTAGAAGAACCACTATCATCACTTCAATCATTAAGTTTTATCCGTCATTGTCGACACGTATTGCTATTAATCATCTTGCGTGTTGCGCTTGTATCCATTGATGATAAATAAAAGTTCGACGACAAAAATTCCATCGTTGATTGAGATATTGTAGCTAGGGGGCGTCTGTTAGCATGCATTCAGACTATCCGTATGAAGATTGACTAGCTCCGTCACAATGGGTCATAATTTATTGTGGTTTAGACTGTTGACCTGTATTTAAAGGTAGACACAAATAAATATCTTGACTGACAGTACAATTTGCACCCTTATTGTTCGAAAGTATGATTGGCTGATATCATAATAAAACAAAATAATAAAATATGCATTGATGCATAATGATGTTGCAGGTTATTTATAGCCTATATATTTATATATAAGGAAACAATATAGGTTTAATCATTAGTCATTAGTTTAATTATTTATACTGTTTTGAATTTAGGGTTAGGGTTAGGTATACGGTTAGGATTAGGGTTAGGGTTAGGGTTATATACTAATGTACCATTTACGGTTATATAAATTATATAGATGTCCTGTTAATACAACATGTAGGGTTATAACTATTATACAAATATTATTCCATTTATAGACAAATATGTTTCACACATTTTGTCGAAATATTCATAAATCTGTTATCATAAACAGTTGGTGTGCGTGTCGAGTTTGTAAGGATTAATATTCAGATCTGGTTTAAATCTCTTTCATTTGGAAATACGTGAAAGACTCGAATGATCAAGTCCATGTGGGCCGATACCATTTAGAAAAGAAGGTTGACATGATGACATGAGAAATCCTTACAAAATGTAATGAGATCATTTGTAACATTTATTGATTTCTTAACATGATTCCTAGGGGGTTATCATTGAATGGAGAATGACTATTAGAAGCTTAAATACTTCCACAGTAATTTGTAACACAATATAAGATCACTAAGTATATTTTAGCCTCAGGACAAAACGAGCAAGGTGAAGGCCTGATTCTTTTTAAAGGGATCCGGTAACTTTGTCTCAGATTCTGAAACAAAATCCTAAATTTAGCTCATGCTGCAATGATAATTATAAATCTTTAGGTCAGTCAGGAACCCCATGACTTTTAAAAGCCGATCGCCTGTCTAATTATCAAGATATGATTGGTAATCGAAATCAAATTTTGCGTTTTCCTAACGGTTTTCATAACACTAAAGTCTATTGGGAAAAACGAGTATGGTAAAAACCGGTCACTCAAAGATTTTTTACATTTTTGAGCCACTTCTTGAGTATTTTGAAACGCAAATTGTTTAGGTCTTCAATTTAACACCATGACACAGACACTGATAACACCTAGGGCCGTGCATCTCACATTCAACATTGTTAAACGATGCCTTTAATAAAAGTTTCTTTTCCTTTTTAGGTAAGTACCCTCTTTTCACACACATCCTAAACACGTTATTATTTATTGCCTTCCTTCATAATCAACCGTCCTACTTTCTTCATCCATATTCCCCTCCGCCGGTCAATGATGAATCAACTTGTCATTGCCCTTTTCGATGAGTACTAAGATTAAAGCTAATCTTGAGCTCTGGTTTTGGCATCGTATGTCGAGAGAACATGCCTATAATTCATTCTGGATTGTTTATCCTGCAGTAGATTGATTATTCGAACCAGTAAAATAAAAATAACCTCACAAAAACTTGCTTGAATCATCTTCAATGAAAACCACAACTCTCATTTGCACATGGTGTCGGGCCTTCTTACCTTGATTGCCTTATCTTGCTATGCTCATTACTCTGCCCCTAAACAAATTCGTTTGGCAAATGTCATTTATTTGTAATCTTGAACATGAGTTTTGTTGGATTCTGTGAGAATTCATTTTCTATCATCACCAGAACTCAAGCTAGTAAGATGGACATTTGTTTTATAACCAGTGTTCTGCCTTCTTGATACCTTTTATATCATCCTGAGTACGTGATCGTAAAAAAAAAGCAAGTAAAAACACATTTTGATATATTTGAATAAGTCAAATCTTGTCACATGTAATTGTGGCTAATATTTCGTTAATAGAGCCACGTAAATATCGATAAATCATTTAAGGTTGGCAAGTAATGGATGGGGAAGAGATAGAGAGGGAGACACACATGGGAACAGACGATGTCCTGATATCCATTAAATCTATCATTTCATTTCACGTGAATCATATAATGAGATGCAATACAAAATAATAAAAGAGAAAAAATAATGAAAATAGAGCAATGTAGGACGTTTTACTTATTTCTATCGAATTTGGTACTGTAGTAACCTAATTCGTGCGAACTACAAAAGACCTTTTAGGCTTTTAAGTTATAAAAAAAAATAAAGCTGGAAAACTTAATCATATCCAAACAAACAGAGAAAGGCAGGAAAATGTCCTAAATAATTGAAGTTTTTACTATTCTGAATTATGAATTGTACGATGACTTAGGGACAAATATTTGTGGAAAAACCATTTATGGAGTACAATTCTACCAACAAAAGAGGTAGTAAGCTCCTTTAGAGTCACAACCACAAAACACGTGTATTGATCAGATCTTTGTCGAGTTTGTAAATTTACGAGGTCTATTACAAGATTGAATGACTCCATATTTCATGTCTGTGAGACCCTCTGGGAATTGACAGTCGTTAGCATACTTGATGATATTAGATTTATCATTATCGCATTGTTCATAGGTTACCTCGGGCTGCTAACACCCGCCGGCTAAAATCATCTACCTTGATTTCTTCGACCCCACAGAGTTCAAAAGACTCGCTCTTTGGTTACTGTATCATGTCATGAATGATAAATGGGGAATTTGAGTGGTGAAAAATCGCAAAAATGTAGGTATTGCAAAACGAACAACACAAGTTACATCACAACAATTTTTAAAAGGTAAATGGGAAAATGAAAACTTTGAAGAAAATTACAAATAAGAGGGGCGGTATTTGGATTTAAAAAAAGAAGAAAACTATAATAGATAAAGCTGGAAAGCCGGAATATTATTATGTCAACTGTAATTGGAATATATAGGCATGCCATTGTTTTCCTTCAAATCAATACCTGTGTTTTCCACAAAGAACTTTGAGGTAAGTATAGTGATCAATTCAATTCGAATTTGGATACTTAATATCCTTGCTATTGCTATCAAGAACTTTGACAGGGGTAATTTATATTACTTCAAAGAAAATGAGAAAAAAAAATCCTCGTTTACAAAATAGAGCTTGATTTGGCACGCTATGTATCACTTCAACACTTCACTTTCTTGCTTGAAATATTTGCCAAATATGAATATGCCTAGAAAAAGACTTTTTACCTCTCTCGCTCTCTCTCTCTCCCTCTCTCTCCCCCCTCTCTCTCTCTCTCTCTCTCTCTCTCTCTCTCTCTCTCTCTCTCTCGATCTCGATCCAGGTGTAGTAAATGGGTACCTGGGATGATTTAACAGTACCTGGCCCTGGGCGCTGATAAAGATTTCCGAAACTAAAGCCGGGTAATAATTTGTAAGCCATGGAAGTTACCATACTTGCCCGATATACATAGGCGCCGGAAGTGGGGGGGGCAGCTGCCCCCCCCCCCCCCAATCAAAAAAGTGGGGGGGGGGCAAAACGCATTTTTGCCCCCCAAAAACGCCCCCCCCCCCTCAAAAAAAAAAAAGCAGTAAAGGAGTAAACCTGGTTTGTATTTTTAACCCAAAAGAACATAACAATAATAAAAACCTGAATTAAATCACATATACAATTCCATTCAAAGAAAAGGAAAGTTCACAGGAATTAAATTTCATAAACATTGCGCATGGCACCAATACGGTATTTATCAATGGAGGTCTTTATAATAGCGATACGCGCATATCGTGGACATATTGTGCGAGAATGGGAAAGCGTGTCTGTTTTTTTGTTATAGGGGTGAGAAGACATGAGCCCCTGAACGCTGGCGAACTGATGGGGGTGTATTTCTTATTCGATACCAGTGATTTACAAATGTTGCTGTTATGACATGATTTTCCGGTATTTTTTCTCCAATTTTTGGAAGTCATACCTTTTTATGCGTTTGTTAGAAAATAAGAAATTCCCGAATTACAGTCGGGCCAAAAATACGCTTATTTAGAAGCCTTTATGTCATGGTCTGCAAAGTGGCTGGGCTCGAGCCCCCCCCCCCCCCTCACTTTTTGAAAAAGTATGTTAAAGAGAAAAAGAAAAAAAGACGGAGAGAAAAAATAAGTGACCTGCCAATGTCACAAATAAGGTATAAAACATGCTCATCTGACCGTTATTAAATGCCTAAAGCCCCAGACCTTACGGGGGCTCCGCCCCCGAGAACCCCACCAAGGGCCCTAAGGCGGGCTCCTGGATGCTCATCTGACCGTAATTAAATACCTAAAACCCCTGAGCTTCCGGGGGTTCTGCCCCCTGGACCCAACCAAGGGCCTTAAAGAGGGCCCCTGGATGCTCATCTGACCGTAATTAAATACCCAAAACCTCTGAGCTTCCGGGGGCTCTGCCCCCTGGACCCCACCAAGGGCCCTAAGGCGGGCCCCTGGATGCTCATCTGACCGTAATTAAATACCCAAA
This sequence comes from Strongylocentrotus droebachiensis, assembly GCA_035222895.1. Taxonomy (NCBI): domain Eukaryota; kingdom Metazoa; phylum Echinodermata; class Echinoidea; order Camarodonta; family Strongylocentrotidae; genus Strongylocentrotus; species Strongylocentrotus droebachiensis. The sequence goes on along the minus strand of JAVYIG010000154.1, from coordinate 499,777 downwards.
ATCCCTGAGCTTCCGGGGCTCTGCCCCCTGGACCCCACCAAGGGCCCAGGCGGGCCACTGGATGCTCATCTGACCGTAATTAAATACCTAAAAACCCCTCTTTTCAGAAAGTGGTTGTGACAATAGGATTTATTCTTTATGGCTAAAGTTTGTATCGTCTCAGGTCAATTTAAAGAGTCATGGGGATTGATCAAGTAAGTTCGGAGAAGATATAAACTTATTTATGAAGAATTAATCACATTGTCAAAATTGTTTCAAGAGGTAAGCAATTTTTTTTTATGGGAAACAGTGTACATCGTGGGGTAGAGGAGGGTAGATAGAAAAATATTATGTATCGTTATCTTGGCAGGGTATATGAACTAGTTTAATCTTGGCCATGACCGTGGGTTATGAGCCTAATCTCAAACAGAATCAATATACATCCTGATTTCAAGTCCGTTACACTGTCAGTCCAAACCGTTGAGTTTTTAACTTTTTATTAGTTCATTTATTTATTTTTGGAGGTATACGATTATAAATATTATGCTATATTTCTTAAAGATACTATGTCCCTTTTGCAGCCAACATCAAATTCTGTAGAACTTTGCAGGAATTATGAATATGTCATGTATGTCCTATTTGTGAAATTTAAACGTTAGCAGTGTCCTTATATTCAAATTTATGCAAGGAAACCCGTTTACTTGCTAGACTTCACTGTCAGACACTATTTAGTGACTGACTGGCTTTTTTCTTCTTTGGTACTAACATCCATAAAATGAGATGTAAAGGGTACATGAGCATTTGTCTACATCAATAACCAACTTCTTGTAATGGCCAAATAGCCGCCAAAATTAAACTGATTAAATCTTTGGGCAGCATAAAACGTACGACCATTCGGTACAATGGTCTGAAAATCAGATTATTAATTACTGGCTCTATAGCTCTTAAGTCGATTCGACACCTACTAGTCGTTATTTTCCCACTTAAAGACATTTTCAAGCCCCCTCCTTTTTTTTTAAGGGACATTCTAAATTAGTATTATCTTTCAAATGCCGTTGGAATTTAACCTTTTCATTTTCTGGCCTGCAAATGGGACATAGTACCTTTAAGTAGACAGAATTAAAACCCCAAAATTTATTGTCCGAATGTAGGGGTATCATCTTTATTCTCTTCCAGTGTAATACTGGAACATGTGTACAGTGATAAACAAAACACACAAGCTCTGTATTGATTTTACGTGATTCTGAGCTGAAGTCAAAGACAGCTATAATGTATCAACTATATAAGAGATGAGTCGGACTAAAAAAAAATATCTAAAATTGATTTACACGGAAAACATTCTAATTTCAAAATAACATTGATAATAAAAAGGTAGAGTGGGTATTGGGGTGGATTGAAGCCCACCTAATCTTTATGCAATCCTTGTACATTAGATTCAACGTTCTCTCAAAACTTATAGTACATTTACTTTAAAGATTGAATCAACGCAATAATGAAGCAATTTATATTCTAATCTCGAATAAGATTAATTCAACAACATTCAATAGGGATTGTAGAGTATAGAGTGGGAAGCGGAATAATCTTCGTAAGCCTTAATTTCGTAAGTAAATAATGGTTTAAGATTAAGAAACTTCGTGACTGTGGATCATCTTCTCCACTATATAGAATCATAAACAATCCCAAGTAATTAATAATTGCCATTATATTCTGTGAAATTTCAATTAAAGGAGAACGTTAATAAAAAGAAATTGTAATTCTGTGGCTGATCACATTCCATTCTCCGCCTCTTCCATGTGCTAATAATTTACATAGTATGCCTATAATGCATGTTGGGACAGGTGTCACTGCATGCCTAACCCGCCTCTCACTTTTACTAACAAAAAATACATGTTAATATAATTGAGAATCAAATGGGGGGGGGGGGGGTAGGACTCTTGTGCTTTTCCTTGTATCATCTAAATTATCGTCAACCAAACACTGGAAACGATTCCAGCACAATCCCGCGTAATATTCCACATTTTGTTTCTACCTTGAGAGATTATTTCTTTTTCATTGTTGCTGTTGTTGCTAATTGCCAGGGTAAAAAAAAAGTAGTAAAACAATTATCTTGGTTAACGAATCTTCGTAGCCGAATACGCCCAATATCATTTAAATCGTGTAAAAGAAGTATCAATAACGCAACTTCACATGCATTTGATTCATCATGTGCATGAAATTAGTTCAGCATCGGTCATTTGTATGTATATAATTATGTAGAATCCAGTCGTAGGTAGATTATGTTTAAATCTTACTTGAGACCTCCCCTCTTAACATAATTCACACAGATTAATCATGATCCAGCGAGTCATAATGGACTTTTAAAGCTGTTATTTTAATGACATGCCGTTGGCTGTTTTCTTTTTCTTAGTACGTGTAGCTTAGAGCTGAATATATTCCATCATATTCACTATGATTCAACGATTTATTGATCTTCCTAGAATACTCTCCACCTGGATATCTAAAAATGGACTCATTTTCGGCTCCATTGATAAAATGCCTAATTCCCGCTATTTAGGACGGGCCAAAAATAGATGCACCCTGGATGGACGGCAGATTTGAAGTTTATCCGTGTAACGAAATACTAATCAGATTTGTATCCTCTTCTAAATTTAGAAAGAGAGAGAGGAGCCGTTATGAGTTCTAATTTTTTTTTAGAATACAAACAAATAATTGATCTGGTATGGAACACAGTTTTACGTCTCTTTCAGGCCGACATAATGAGGAGGTCTCAGGCACGACACGTGTTTTTTTATATTTAAATTTACGATCATAGCAGGGAATGATTAGTGAGAGAGAGGGGGGGGGGGGGGTGAGGAAACCACATCAATGGCATTAACATAATGTACATTTCGAACCGATGGGAAACATTTTTTGTCATGTTTAAAAACTAAGACTTAAACAAAATACTACTAAAAAATCATCCATATGTTATCATGCGATGAAATGATGAATTTCTACAAATGAATATGATTATGTAGATAGTAATTCACCTAAATCTTCAACGGATCAAATAAAAATCTAGTAGATTTATTTTTGTATCCATTATTAAGTAATATCACACAATTATTATGTCTAACGAAAGACCACTCCTGTATATAAAGCTTTCAATCTTTTTCCATCACCTTATTTTGGGTCGTCTTCATATCATTTTGTTAGCTTTCTTATTACTTTTTTTAAGAGAATCCATTATCTCAAGTCTCTCAAGTCTCTCAAGTCTCTCAAGTCTCAAGGTCGATTGGAGTTTCTCTGCCGTATTACATATTTAAGTTTACTTAATACCCTTGATGCACTATGCAGATTATGGATAAATATATATATATATATAATCGGGAGTTTTGGGTCGTCTTCATATTAAGTTTAAGCTTACTTATTACCAATTTTGACAGAATCTAGCATTAGGTGAAAGTCCCTAAAGATCATCGGAGGCAACTCTCTCGTGTCGCATATTTAGGTTTACTTAATACCGTTGATGCACTCTACAGATTAGGGATTTGACTTAAGTTATGCATTTCAAAAATTTAAAATTTGATCTGTGATTAGGGTGTTGTATTGATCGTTGTCATAATTTATGGGAGCGTACAAATCTAGATAAAGTAACCGAGATAAAGTTAACAACTGAATTATTCATGACCCTTATAAATTGGATATTTTTGGGATGTGTGTGTGTGTGTGTGTGTGTGTGTTTTCTTTCGTAACTCAAGAATGAAAAGTGAACAGAAAAGGTCGTGGCATTTACAATGTTATCGAAGCTGAATTTATACCTTCGTGCAAATGTGAACAAGTCTTGTAAAGTAAGAACGAGACCATGAGGCGCAGCGCCCTCTCAATAGCTGGGCCCAATCTTCAACAAACTTTGCTCACAGATGTTTAACAATTTGACGTTTAAAAATAGAGTCAATGTCAAAACAAAACAATGTGAATTTCTGCGATCATCGAACATGCTGTATTTTTGTTTTACGATTTTGAGTATTAAGGGAAGGGGGTTGTCATCCCCGGCAGTAGACCCTACAGTGATACTCGTGCTACATGACATTCCGGATCACAACAACCACTCTCCTCTTATAAACAAAAAAATAGATATTGATCTTAATTCTACATAGTCCATGATTAAGATATTGTTGCATCCTATAAATAGTATTATTTTATTTTTTCAAGATGATTACTCTACATTCAAAGTCAATAATATATATATTTCTATGTATGAAATTGTGTACCTTGGGATAGGGGGAATACCTTTTCTAAGGAAGCACCAAGAGGCAATATTGATTGAAGCTTTACTCATTGATTCTCAGATATCCATTTCAGTCTGATCGGCTTGTTTGTATTTGTCATAATATTTATCTTACTATGTTCATGAAACTGTAGAAGAATACACCTTGGGTGCAAACTTTCCTACTTCCATGCCTAAAGTTAAGATTAGAAGATATTTTTGACTACCAAAATTCAATCAACTTTACTTAAGCCCCGTTCTGTTTATTTCAATAAATAAGAATTCTTCGGATTGTTTCTATTTGTCATAATATTTATCCTACTATGCTCGTGAAACAATAGAAAAATACAACGTGAAAGTTTCAAGGCAGCAAACTTTTCTTCTTTCATGCCTAAAGTTAAGATTAGAAGATATTTTTGACTACCAAAATTCAATCAACTTTACTTAAGCCCTGTCCTGTTTATTTCAATAAACAGAAGGAAGCCAGAGGATAGGTATTTTATCGATTGCAGGAGAAGAGGTTTCAAAAACGAAGTCTTGTTCGGTTGTTTGTCTTTTAATAAAATCCTCAAGTAGATTTATATTCTGTGTTCTATTTATTTCAACCACTCGATGTTTTGATATTTTAGTCTTTCATTGAAGCTGTGTTATGACAGGTATAATTTTAGTCTTTGCCTTCATATGTTTTTTTTCTCAATTAATTTCATACTAATCCTTTTTTTTAATAAGGAAGAAAATAGGGTATTAATCATGATTATTTTCAAGTGATAGCAAACGAACCAAGACGCATCCAGGTGATAGATAATAGAGGAGACGGGGAGAATGGGATACTTACTATGTGTTGGCATGGATGCGGGTGTGTGGGGGTACATGTGAGTTGGGTGTTTGCGTGTGTGGGGGTGGGGTGTGGGCGTGTGTGTATATAAGAGAGAAAAAGGGATGGATTGAGTTCACTTCATACGGTATGATATTTTGAAGTGTCAAAGGCTGATGGAGATATTCTGTAGTTCGTTTTTAAGCAGAGGTGTGTTATTGTACATGAGCACTCAATGAATCTCCTATTAATTTGTGGCCTTAAAATGAGACAGCAGTACGTGAAAGGCGAAAAGGATGGGCTTGTCTACTATTCCTGCGGGTATTTAAAAAAAAAAAAAATTGCCAGCAAAATTGCAAGCATTTCTCTTCAGAAGTTAAACATTAAGTTGGAAGTGGGTGTCGCACACTCCCAAACTATAGGCGTTTATATACCTCTCTTTAGTATGTTGAATAAATCTAGTCATCTGATTGGTCGAAATTGGAGTCGTGATTTTAGCCATGCCCGCAAAAAAACGAACTTTGCCCGTTGCCCCGGTACTAAATGACAAAGATGCCCAGTGTCCCGGGTAACGGGCTGCATAGTTTAATTTTGCTGAGATCCCCATCGGTTTACGTGTGAACAGTTTCTTTGTGCGAGCGCGGATACCATACAGTGTGTGTGCGACTCCCGAATGATCGTAACATTCGGGCAACTTTTCAGCGAAGATGAACAGACAGTGTCTCAGATTTGTTGTGATGTTTTAACCAATTTTACTCAAGAAAAGGATAGAGCAAGAATTCTTTGTAGATTTTGTTGTAAATTCGGTATATAGAAGATATATGGACTGTTTTAATATTCGAGGCATAGCTGTTCTGGCTCTAGGGGACGTTACATCTTGGTATGACCCTGAGGCGAGCCGCGGCGTACGTCCCATTGAGCCTATAACAATTATTATATACCTCACTTAAGAAATCCAGCCATCTGATTGGTCGAATTGCATTCATAAACTTCAACTGTTCCTGTAAAATTCTCGGTAACCATGCATAAAACATTTCACTATTTTTAATAACCATGGTTACTCCATGGTTACCCCATAGGTTTACATGTTAAAAAATGGTTTGAGCGATGGAGAATACCGTATGTGTGCGAAGGATTGGTCTACAATTGAATCTCGATCGATCTTACCGACAATTTTATCTTGCATTGTTGACATGAAGACGAAAATAAACTCTCAAAAACAAAAAAACAACATCTGCCGATAGATCTTGATCTAAGTTCGTGCCAATATGCATTGCAAAAGTAAAAGAAGGGCCCGTTTCATGGAGCTTTTGCGAGGCCCTCACGCAGAGCCGTTTTCAATCCATTTTAATGTATATATTGGAGAAAACTGCCAAGCATGTTAACGACGCGCAATAGCCTAGTGGTCTAAGCGTTGGTTTTCGATACACCTCTTGTTGTACGCAAGAGTTCGAATCCCGTCTTCGACAAAAATGAAAAATATTTTTTTATTTTTATTTTTTAGTCTATTTTTTTTCGGCATATAAAAGTATTAATGACTGCTTTAATATTCGAGAAATAGTTGTTTTATTACGCTCTCGGGAAGGTTACAATTGGGCTATTCCCCTCGGCAAGCCTCGGGGAATAGCACAATTCTAACCTTCCCTTGAGCGTAATAAAACAACTATTTCTCTCAAAGCAGTCATTAATACTATACTATTGCCTCTCATAACAGTCAATATATCTATACTATGGATTAATCTTGACAATCCGTTTTTACATTTCTGTCCGACTACATGGTCTCAGAATGATTAATCTTTATTACCTGTTTAGGGGAATTTTAGGAGAATCTCTCTGTGGTCCAGTGGATAAATCTCCGGACTGTGAATTACAAGGAACGGAATTCAAATCCCTATCACAGTACTGATGTCCTTTGGCAAGACAATATTCTACATTCTCCACACTCCACACAGGTGAGGTAAAAGGGTCTCGGCGTAAATCAGTTCCTTACAATAATCGGGCTCTGTAATGGCAACCACCATGCTTAAAGAGAAGGTTGAGTTCTGGGGAGAGGTGACAAATAATTCGTGAGCGTTATCATTATTATTATGAAAGTGTGGAAGAACATCAGATACAAAATGTTACCTGGAAATCGTGGCTCTTCAAATACCTTCATATCCTAAATATGACATGTAACAGCTTAAAGATTGGGCCCGTTTTGTATGCCACATGTTTGTGTAGTCCCATATACATCTTTTTGTGTCCAGTGTTTGTTTTTTTAAAACCTAGACTGGGCCAAATTTCTTACCAGTTTGATGACTCCAGAACCTTGCAGTACACACCAATACCTATATGCTAACTTTTCTAATTGATTCCACATCGTTTCTTTCACAATGCAATTGCATGACCAGAACTAAACTTTATCTTTAAAGCAGGAGGTAATAATCGGATGGAGCGCCAGGAGGGACATATAGGGCCAGACATGAGCGTTTCACAAAGATCCACTTTTATCACTATTATTTCTTCTTATTCTTTGTAATAAAACATCAAGACATAATGAAAACATAAAGGATCTACATAGCTCCTACATCCCTGGCAGATAATGATATAATAATATTGTCAACCGAGGAAAAGAGTATTCGACAAATTACCTTCCATATGCCAAAATCAGCTAGTGAAATTCCTGTGTTTCCTAATACTGTGTGATGATAATTAGATTCCTTTACATATAGGTCATACGCGGTAGGGTTCGACATAACAAAAGTCAAAATAAAGCCCTGTAATTGGAAGTAACCTTTAACACTATACAAGAGAGTGCATTTCTTACGTACGTGACGCCATCAATACATGACAACGTGAATTGAATAGTGATCTAATTAAGGATTCCTGATATGGGTGAATTTAGTTTGTAAATACATGCAGTTAACGTGTAATCTACAAATAATGAACTTCATCAAAACAAAAGTAGGATTATGATGGGAGTTTCTATTCAGATTGACATTTGCTAGATTTTGCTATATTCTGTTACATTAGACTGGTGGTAACGCATAGTTGAAACCTTTTTCTCTTTTCCCCCTTCGCCGCTCTCTCACAACAGTCACATATAATAAAATATTATAAAGATTAAAACTAGAACAGCAACAACAACAATACAAATAATGATAATAATGATCACAGTTTGCATAAGGCTTGATAATTCCATGTCTAAACGGTTTACATGAAGTTAATTTTACCCTGGTCATTGGATTCAATTATTTCACACATAGTACACACTCTCCACTTCACTGGGGGCATTCCACCAAGGCGCCATTTAACGGGTGCATACCCCTGCTGGAAAGAACACACTCATTCACAATCATTCACAGTGTGAAACACAGTGTGAAAACACAGTCCACACTGTAAACACAATGTGAACACACAGTCCACACTATGAACAGAATGTTTTCACAATGTGGACACCGACACAATGTTGTAAACCACACAGTATTCACATTGTGAAATTCGATTTCACAGTGTGAAAGTACCCGCTAACAATGTAAAATGATTTCACAGTGTGGCTAAACTGTGAACAATATTCCACACTGTGAAAAAAAAGATTTTCACAGTGGGAATACCTTACGAAATACATTTCACTGTGTGGCCGAAAGGCGTAAAATATTACATAATGCAAACTATAACATTCACAATGGGGATACTCTGTGAATCTGTTGTTATCCCCACTGTGAACCACAATGCGGAACAACGCGACCACAATGTGAAAACACCCCAATTTAACATTGTGGAGCACACTGTAATTCACAATGTGAGACACAGTGTGAATTAGTGTTTTCTTACCAGCAGGGACATGCCAAGCCAACACACTGGCACTCCCTTCATACTAGATACTAAATGTATATATGCAAATCACAGGCATTGAGAATAGGGTAAAAAAAACACGAAAAACTTATGTTTTTTGTAATAACTTACCTCATATAATTTAGTGTACAGGACTAGATAAGCAAAATAATTTGTTTTATTTTCTAAGTTTCGTAACTAATTTCGAAATCGATTTCTTAATCAATTTCGTAATCAATCTCATAATAAATTTTAGTAATCTTAAGGTCATTCTGACAAATTCATATCATAATAGAAATTGTTTTACCAATAATTGCAGGATGTGTGCGTACAGAACATTTCCTTTATACCATCACATTTCGTATAATCGGTATGTCGACAAATTTGAGAAATATCCCGCCATCTTTGTTCTCGGTTGTCATCATTGAGCTTGATCTACAAGTCACATTTAACAAAAAAAAAATTAAGGGAACTTCCCAGTCTCCTATCGCTCGCAGGAGTCCGGTTCAACTTTTTTTCATTTCTGGTTATCTTTTAAAGTGGCAGTGGATATGAGAGCTTTCATAAAATTCTTTATTTTTTTCTCTATAGAGAAACAGAACGAAGGCTAAGCGTTGCCTTTGTTAGGGGAAACCCCATTCTCTTATTTTAAACGAAAAAAGCAACGCATAACTGAAAGAATTTCAACCAATTATGAGTTCTGGGAATATTTAATTCCATGCATGCAGATCATGAGTCCCATATCACTAATAAAGCAAAACTCTTGAGTGCTTTGTAACGTTCCATTCATATAAGTGACAAGATCGAATAGACATGTAGATGATATGAGCGCCTATCGCCATGAGCGTCCCTGGACGGTGTGCGTGCTCTATAATTTACACTATTATTATTGTATCTCTTTCCAACTATGTTACAATAATCTTCTGAATATAAGTATTCCCTTGACTGTTTTAAATGAAATTATCAATGTGATATTCGGAGGTACCTCATATCATGCTTTTAATGAATGTATTGATATCTTCACCAACGACTGGCTGGTATAGGTCAAACTTTACAGGGACTGCACATTTGAAATTAAAGGAGTAGAAGACTGATTTATAACATTAAAATGAGATGAAGTTGAGAAAGCTTAATATTTTGAAAACTAGCCGTTCTTTAAAAAAATAAGACACGAGCTTTAAGATAACACTTAAAATGATGTTTACTACCAGAGAAAGGCGCCAGTGCGCAGACAGCTTTGGAAAAAATTCCTTCTTAAATGACAGACAGAAATCATTTTCGCTTCTACCTTTTGACATTCTCACTACTATTTGATCCCAAAACACATGTCATTTTTATATCTGAAGGTGTCATGGGGAATTTCACACACTTGTATTTCTGCAGTAAATCCTCGTTTGGGGACGAATTAAATGCAAACAACCAAAGAGTATAACAAGCTAAATGCGAAACTAAATAGTATCCCCTCCCGCTAAGATGTTTGACAGTCACACGTCCAAGACAAAGACAAAGTGTTACATGTTTGCTCCACATGTTTTACTATGTTTATTGACGATAGTACCATGTCTTTCAAGGTTATCAATCATTTCCCCGCGCCATACATGTAGATTGGATATATAGCAGGTTAACAGAGATTTATAACAGAGAATTAAATCTGTATCAGATTATTGACATAATCCATAAATATAGCTGCATGGATCTGGAATCAGATTTTTTTCTTCTTCTTAATCACAAAAAGAATAGTGACTAATTCAGCTTGCTGTTTTTCCAAAAGACACAGTTATGCTAAGTTCACACCGACGCCGAATTGATGGCGCATTAAATCGGCGAGCAAAGCGGCGGCAAAGCGTAACAAAGCTTAATTAAAGCGTAAAGACCGTAATAGAGCGTGAGAAAGCTTTGAGCAATTCGGGACATTCGGCAAGAGCGCCAATTTTTTTAAAACTGTTTAAAAATTTGAGGCGATCTGTCACGAATTGCGTAAAGCGGGGAGAGCGTATTAAAGCTTATCAAAGCGTCACAAAGCTTATCAAAGTTTTGCTCAAAGCGTAGGAAAGCTTAACAGAGTTTAAATTGTTGGCGCTCTTGCCGAATGTCCCGAATTGCTCAAAGCTTTATCACGCTCTATTACGGTCTTTACGCTTTAATTAAGCTTTGTTACGCTTTGCCGCCGCTTTGCTCGCCGATTTAATGCGCCATCAATTCGGCGTCGGTGTGAACTTAGCATAACATATCTCAGGAGATCGTGAGATTTTTTGAAAAAATGACGCCGAATTGATCGCCGATTTAAAGCGCGACATTCGGCGTCGCTGTGAACTAGGCAGTACCACATCGACGCTCTACATGCCCTCTCCCTTCGAATAGATCTCCAGTCTAATGTTGTTTAAACCACTCGACTACGATAATTTATGACAATCAAAAGCAAAACGTGCCTTTAAAGAACGAACAAATTGTTGCATTCAACTTTCTCTGTTAGGATTTCTTTAAAAAACGATCATTGTCCTGTAACATTACAACAGAGTGGTATATCTAGTTCAATTTAACTTATAAGTTGTTGTTTTTTCAAGTGAAAAAATTAAAACAAAATGCTATTATTTATTAATATGATTATCATAATTGTAAATTGTGGATTCGTTTTTCACAAAAAGTATATTTCTCTAAAAGATAATCAGTTCAACGGTACGCTCAAGTGGTGACCAGTCGTGGCCAGTGGTGAATCTATAGAGGTATATTAGTATCTAAGTAGAATAGAGGAGAGGGAAAGAGGGAGAGAGAAAGAAAGAGAGAGAGGGGGGGGGGGATTTTGTGGCTAGTATAATTAAATCTATCGGGATTTGTTGATGCTATTTACATTAAAGTGTCTCCTTTCTAGATTGAAACTCCAGATGCAATGGAAACTAACAGCCCACTCATGGACTATTGGACTATGGTTATCATTCATTAACTTTTCCGCCCTCTCGTTATTACATTATTTATACAAAATAATGTATGATAACCATAGCTTATTTATATATATATTTGTATAAATAATGTAATAACGAGAGGGCGGTATGATAACCATAGTCCAATAGTCCATGAGTGGGCCGTTATATATAATTATATATATATATGCCTTGGAGCGTATCAGGACATTAACTCCCTGGAAAATAACGCCCCGAAAAACTACCGAGGACAACCATCCCCCAAAGACAATTACCCCCCGGATAATTACCTCCGTTGACAATTACCCCCAGCCCTGTTCGTTAAAGGAGAAGGCCACCATTATAATAAGTTGGTTATAACAATATATTTAAACAAAATAAAAGAAGATTTTTTTCGGGGGGTTATTGTCCTAGGGGGTAATTTTCTGGGGGTTAATTGTCCTCGAGGGAGTGTGGGGGTGGGGGGGGGGGGGGTAACTGTCCCGATGGTAATTGGCCGGGTAGGGGGATGATTGGCCAGGGTGTAATTGTCCTAGAACCCCCTTGAAGTTGTATTATCATCAGACTACATGTTGATGTCATTTACCTATGTAGGTTTCTTTATATCATTTCACACGTTGAGTTTTAATTAGTTTAGATAATTATGTCAATATTTTTAGGAAGTTACAGTTTCATAACTTTTCTATTTTTTACACCACAGTTGCGTAGATGGTTCGTTGAATAAGTTTTAGAAGAGAAGTAGAACTTAGAATGCCAGAAACCCAAGATCGTCTGGTGTTGGGTCCCTGGACTATGTGAGCACTACAGCTGACGTCTTACAATTCCTGATCGAGAGTATTATGAAGACTGAGATTTAATTGAGCGTAAACTTCTGAACACACAATAAAGGTGTTGCGTGCGAACTGTTAGAAGTTACTTAATTGATTCTTTTATGAAGGGCTATGTCTTGTCGCAAATGAACTGTGCTGTTGACATGTCCGCTGATAATTAAAAGAAAACCTATGAAAAGGGTCGATCGATAAAGCTCGACTTTGACTTTTTTTCTTTAATGGAGAAGAGGGGAAAAGGACACAGAGAGGGGGATAGCAAGATAGACAGAGAGACGAGGAGGAAAGAGACATTCTTCAAAATTGCGGCCGGCTTTATTTTTATATTGTCTGATGATATTTGATAACGTCCTTTGGCGAGACATTAATCCGCTCTTTCCACTTTCGACCTACGTGTAAATGGGTATCCGAAATGCCAGAGTGTTATATTTGGCGGCCAGCTACTATAACCAGGGTAATAATGTTGGCGCGCCAGGAGCGTCACGACGTGACGTGACGGACATGTGCGAGAAGCAACCATTATTATTAATATCCTTATTATTATCAAAGTTACTATCCTCATCAATATATTGTTTTAAATATTATTGTGATTATTATTATTGTAATTTTTATAATATATGTATAAATAAAATAATAATACATGTATTATTATTGTTATTAGTAGAAGTATCATTATGATTATGATTCTTATTATTGTTTTTGTTAATGTTGTTGTTGTTTTTAGTTTTGGTGGGGCAACAAAACATATCAATACCCTTTATGTGGTGTTGGGGTAACTGGATGTTTTTTTTATTTTTTATAAATCTCAGTCTCAAATAATGGGTAGGGTTTGATTGTACGAGTTCATTAGGTTCAGTAGGTAAGATCCAACCCGTCTCAAGCACTTCCAACAAAAAAGGCTTCTTATAGACTTGGGAGCTTTCATGGTAACCCTCGTTATTTCGCGATTTGGGTCCAACTGTTTGGCTTCGTCCCGCAAAACTTCCACTTTCTCCTTTAGTTTTCACACTTTAATGATCAAGCTTAGTGAATAGTGAGTACTAAGACGATGGTCAATACTGCTAGAGAATGATGAGTCATACATGTTTGGATGATTACAAGGGACGCAGTTCGGAAGATGTACTGTTGAGACAACGAAACAGAATGAAAGGAAGAATAGATGGATAAATACTTTATTCGACAAGGTCCGCGGTTCGAGTCCCGCCACGGCACTAATGTCCTTTGGCAAGATATAAATCTACATTTGCCACACTTGACCCTGTTGAGTTCAATGGTTACCTGGTAGGATATAACGGCTGCCGAAACTAAAGGTAGGGTTATAATTTCCAAAACTCTTTGAAAGCTCATAGAGGCATTAAATAATGTGATATGCGCTATACAGGAACCGAATATCATTATTATTATTACAATAGAGTACATTTTAAAACTTTAATAATAGAATATTACCCCCTCTCCGTCACACTCCTCACAGTAAACAAAACGAGGTGAATGTGCATTCGAGAACATCAAGATTAGGTCCAAGAGCATAATGATGTAAGTTTCTCAGGAATTTACTTTTTTAACATGATTTCGCGACGTTTCCTAATTAACATCTAGATTTTTAAATTTTCCAAAATCATGTCCGGTATCAAACATTACTGGAATGGATATAAGTTAATGATTTCAGAGAAAAACGAATTAAAACATCGGATTTCAAGGCATCTTCTGCTTATCACCCTTACCGTACTTACACTCACATGAACTTTGGCATGATTCCGAGACGATCCAAGGAGGTGTCAAATTTCATACTACTTCAGCAGCAATCTATAAGCAAATCATCCCTCCTCCACATTCCTAGATCAACAAACTAAAACGTCTTAAATGTTGACTTACTGCTATTCAAACGGCGGCTTTTAAAAAGAGAGACGAAATTCATACCGCCGATTGATACTGTTGCCTACACATAGGGTGTAGACGAGGGGGTTGGTCCGCCGATTCGTTAAATAAATTGAGAGGTTTATTGCGATTGCTTGCTAAATGATGGGCTTCGTGCGGTATCCTCAAAATTCAAAGTGCGAGAGTTCAAATATTATGACGTAACAATGAGAAGAAAGGTAACGATTGCTTTGCCGCTTGAGTGTATAGCTGGTTGGAAGTTAAAAGCAGTGCGTTGCAGGCAACAGATTGCAGGCAATCTGTTATCAAGATATTTGATATTTAATAGAACCATTGAAAACAAAGTAATACAACGGAAATATCATAGTGCATGATACTAATCTTCAGATTCTACGAATATCGGAATACATTGCCTACACTAATCAAGGTTGGTGACAGGTAGAAGAAAGGCATAAGCGCTATCGAGTACAATTTCCTTTCTATAGTATCATTTTTTTTTAGGTTCAGCCTATCGATATTTGTTCTCAATTTTTATGAAATGTAATCGTTGTTTTCTGTCAGTTATTTTTGTTAGTCTTTATATTGCTTTTATCCCATGGCTACTAAATTCTCTCGATCCCGTAGGCTTTAACCCACTCGATCGAGCCACTCGATCGCTCGCATTCTCTTCTGGCTTATGCCATTCGGTTCAAAATGCAAATTAACAAACTTTACCTCGGGGGGGGGGGGGGGGGGGGGTGTCTTGTTTTGTTTACTTTTGTTCGAAGACTTTACAATAAAAGAATATCAAGAAGGAGAAATCCCTTCCATAATGAACTCGTTTTCAATACAACAAGGGCAACTTTAGTGGTGTGATTTTTTTCTCCCCAAAGACTGGAGGAGAAAGTTTGAGTCTATAAAGCCCGTCTGCACTAATTTATCCGGAAGGGATTATACCTCCCTACAAGTTCACTGACAGGTGGTTATCTCAACAAATCAGCTCTCCATTAACATAAGAAAGAGGGGATCATGGGGGACCAATGGTCACCGATTAGGCATTGTTTGCTACATAGAGGGCGCAAGTTTCTATACGCAGTGCGGTGGGGCATTTAAACCTTTCAAACCATTCTTCTTTGAGTCCTCTGCTAATCTATGACCAAGGTAACATCCATCATGGAATACGAGAAATGTAATGACCGAGAAAGGTGCTATACCACGCTGCTATTTTATTTGGAAACTCAGGTAAATAAGTCATAAATTTTCTTTCTGGAACGCTAAAGTGCATTTCACACATATCTTGTATTTACTGCCATGACGAGTGATTCTTTAAAAGAAAGTCATTCCATTTATTTTTGCTCTTCTTTTCTTTTTTGGTTTTATTCACGCTCGCCAAGACATTTCATATACGAGGAACATTTGTTCGCATTGTTTAATTGTTTTTGTCGTTACATTCGGTTACCGATTATTCTTTTTGAGCATCACATTTTATTGGAGTCAGGGTCATTGACGTTATATCTTGTATTTTGTGTGCTATTCTTTAAGCTCAAAGTCATTCGGTAAGACAGCAGAGCTAGATCATATTGCTTCCCTTTCAAATCCCCACAAATTATCTCGCTCTGTCGCTATCTCTCTCTCTCTCTCTCTCTCTCTGTCTCTCTTTCTCTCTCTCTCTCTTCCTTTCTATCTCTCTCTCTCTCTTCCTCTCTCTTTCACCTTTTCCTTTCATTTTTCTCTGTCCCCATCTATTTTTTTTCCTGTATGTTTGTTGCCACTGCCTTGCTTTTTTCACTTTATCTTACATGATTAATGTGAAATAAGCATGATGATTTAAATAGACAACAGAAAAATAAATGGAAAAGAACGAGTTGAAAAAACCCACCTAAAAAAAAGGCACAAAGAAGGATTACTGGGTGAGAGAGAGCGGGGTTCACCCTTTTTTTTTTCTTCTATTCGTATTTTTTCCTTTTTTAAAACCATAAACATGAATAAAACGGGAAGATTGGAGGTTTGTTTTGATTGCGTCCGAAGTATATTTGAGTTTCTTCTTGTTTTGATGTACCTGGCTTGAGCCGTGGAATGTGAACTTTGCCTACCGTCATCAACTTGATCAAAGGAAACCAAACATATCAAAAGCATTTATCATTCCTAACACAAAAATGACATAACAAGAAAACAGGTTGGTAAGCTCAGAACACGATCCAGTTTCAGCACTCGACCTTTTATAAATGTCTTTCAGTACAGTTTAATATATCAATTATTAACGAATATGGTACATTGATATGTGCTGATAATTACGATTTTTATCAAATGATATAATATGAAAAATGTATTGTTCTCTTTATATATGCTAGAGTTTTGTTTGCCTTTTTAGATTAAAAGATTTTCTATTGTAATCTATCACTATAAATAGCTGCAGGTAAAAATGAAACCAAGGAGATGTGGTAATACCTTGATTAAACATGCATAGTTGATAATGCAGACATTTTAAGGAGTGTCATTTAATTGAGGCGATGAAATAGCCTTCATTTGTAATTTAACAAGTAGGTTATTCGGCTTTTTTCAGTTATTGCCCCCAAACCCGGATCTTTTCAACCCGCCAGTATTAAAGAATTGCCATACTCTCACAGCATTCATGAAGTATCTGATGGCCCAGGTTTTCTAATTTGCCTTAATATTCCTCTTTGTTTGTAATTAATGTAGCTTCGCATAACGAAGGTGTATTTGTTTTGGGGGGTAAGTTTTTCTGTTTTATTGGCTGTATATCTTTTGAAATGCACTTTATTGCAATTTTGACTTTTACTATTATTTATGAAATTTGGTTTCACTACATCCCCAAAACCAACAGATCTAACAATAGAATAAATTGATATGTTTATAGGGGTCATACGGATTATTCATATATTATATCACATCATTTTTGTGAGACCAATAAAAAAGAATATCTAGGGGCTTAAATATTCCTTGAAAAAAAGTTACTGCGTTGCCGATAATCATTGTTGTTGGTTATTCCTCGCCTGCACCCAAAGTAAGTTTCTCGAATTTTCTCGGGCGTTCTGTGATAGAAACAATAAGATATCGGAGTCACTGACATTTATAACAAAAATCTCTCCTTGTTGTATCATTTTTAGTATCAAATCTTTTAAATCTTGTCAGAACAGATGAAAGGGATCCTCGTGGGCTTTATAAAATAGTTTAGACCATTCAAAAGTTTGAAACGTTAATCTTCAAATAATGTACTTTTTATCTCAAGTAGAGATATGGCAACCCACGGCGTTATGATAGTCGTGTTAGGGGAGAACTACTATCTCTCCATCCATGACAATAATAATAATATCAGGTTGTCTTTGTCAAAGAGCTACCACATGCTGCGTTTTGAATGACACTGTAAAGACATGTAACCACTCAATTCTGTCATTTGTAAACTTATGTGCATCAAAGGAACTTATCTTGTTATCAATAAATATTTCTCAGAAAAAGAGCTTCTCTGTAAAAGCAAAGAAAAATACTCGAAATGCCAGGCTAAGTTTTTAATGATGGCAATTCGTCTTGCTTTGAATAGTATCATTCCTTGTACACAGCGAAAAGGATATAGCCTTTACTGTTCCGCCATTAGTTTTGAATGTACTAAATTGTATTAGAAGTGAAAACTGAAAGAACCAGAAACATTAACAAATGAAATGTACCGCAGACCATAGCTGACATATCGTCGATCCTACTCTTGCAAATACTTGATATTTCACTTTTTGGAGCTGATATAAGCACGTAAGTATTGTGTTTGGACTTTCATCTTGTTACTGGTTTTTTTAATGACTGTTGGGTTCTAGTTCATGCAAGTTATTAACAGTTGATGTCCATATTATTTTTTCGTCGTGAGGGAACTTTTTGATCGAAATTTGTATTGATGCCTCACAGTCTAAAGTTTGGGAAAACTAATGTTGAACTAAATTATTAAATAGATTTTGGAATAAAATAAAAAACAAATGCATCTTGCAGTTAACTTTTACATGGACGTTGGACAAAACTGCTATTAAACTGGATGAATTGGGGAGCACGTTCGCGTGGGTCAGCACGCGTCTACTGCCTGAGATATGTGTCTGCATTTCATCTCAGTCGAGGGGGTCGAAGGCGTGGGAGAGAGAGGGATCCGTTTATGACAGATTCCATCAAACATTGCTTGATGGGATGCCACAATAAGACTCGTCATGGAATGCAGGAAATCATCAAAGAAAGGGAGGAAGAGAGAGAAACGAATGTAAACAATATCCTGGGTTTGCTGGGCTGAAGATTTTGACTTCGGGCCCTTTTGTTCATCTATCTTGAAAAGAGCTTGGATAAAGTTATCTGACGTTGCTACGGAGACGACGTCTCTGATTCTTAGCCGTAGAAGAAGTGGATAAAGAAACCAACAGATGACGTTTATAACTAAACCTGATCATTTAATAAACTATTAAATAACAGCGCTCAATATTTGTTTTCGAGTACGAGCGAATTCTCACCTCTGACTTCCGCATACACACGTGAAGTGACGTGCTGTCTTTCACGAGCCGACAAATACCTAAATGACATTTACTGCTTTTGTAATATTTCAAAGCCATAGATAATACAATACAGTCATGATCGCATAATTCATAAAATATCCGAATAACCAACACTCCGGAGTAGGCGAACAATAAGCTAGCGATTGTTATAATAAGCGCTTTAGAGCCTTATTGAACATGAAGAAGTCTTATAGAAATGACATTATATCATATTATTCAGTTTCAGTTTCTAGTTTTATTTTAAATACCAATAGAAAAATCAATTAAAACAATTATGACCGAGAACAAAAATCAATGTAAATTGATACAATGCATTTTGCAAATTATTAATTAAATTGCAAAAGATAATGTACACTTTTGCTGTCAATTATTTTTTGCTTTTTTTTTGTGAAGGAAAAACTGGAAATGGAGGGATCCACGTGTACATTACGATTCGATATTCTTTCATACAAATTTACATCCTGCTCTAGTATTTCATTATAAAGAGGGGAGGGGAGATTTTATATGATGTCATCATTATGGTTGCGCCGACATTTCGTAGATAGTGGCAATGCGACTTTGTAATGGAAGGTTGGAATCGCAACAATATCTTCTATTTTAACAAGTTTGATATACTCATCTAACGTCATATCATACCATTACTTTTTTCTTAGGTATAATCAGTTCCGGATTTAGAGAGGGGCACATCGAAATGTGCCCCCCCATAAAAAGCCAGTGTAGCATATAGTAAACTTTACCCCTCCTGATAGTCTTCTTTTGGCCCCTTCTGAAATTGTCGGCACTGTTGTCCCCCCCCCCCCCCTCCCCCTCCCTCGACCAAATTTTGGATCGGCCACAGTGTGCAGCTACTCAGAATCTTAATCAAACAGACTAGTCATTGTTTGTGTCTAATCTTAATGAAATGTTCCTCAAATTTGATAATAACATAATAATGATAATATATTATGCAATGGACATTCCCGACTATTCGAGTCTTATTCAGACAGGCTCTACTGTATTTTGAATTGTTTTTATACTTCAAGATAATGAAGTATGGTATGCTATATCATGTCTTTTCTTGGAAACGTTGTCTTTAATAAATCAATCTATCATCAGGCTAAGGAAATCGATGTCATAACATTCCAAATCAACGCCTACGTGATCTTTTACGAAAAATAAAAATTTGTTTTCCACGAGACAAGACAAGTCATTTGTTTTGTTTGTTTTAGACGAGCTTTGGAATTGTAAGTATGTAAAATATGCAACAAATATTTGTCATACAAGTTTTGCTCACGATAGCTTGTTTTTGTGTGATTTGTGTAGGCATAGTTATAAATCCCGATATCATGGAGTTATGAATGTTTTTTGTCAAGTGACATATGTAGGTTTCTTGGAATATCTGATTACTCCTTAGCTCGTTCTTCCGTGGCCCAGATAAGGTTGTAACAAATTTAAACTGTCACTGCAACATTGCCTCTTAGTTCAGAGCAGGACGCTTTAATTTCCTCCCTGGAATTTGGGGTGTGGTCTTATTAACAGAAGTGAATGAAACATGCACCAGGAGATGAGTTGGTATAAACTGTATCTATATACACTCTAAATCTCACACGTATTTATTGTGATCACGTACCTCTCAATCGTTATAGACAAAGATTAGTTTTCATTAGTTTCCAATACTTTCATTAATATTTCAAGAAATTTTGCAAGAAATAGCATTATTAATATAATATTTTCACATTTTAAATAGTTTGATATGGTTTGATAGTTGTGCTGAGAGGCAACATTACCGTGCATTTCTAAACAATTCCCTCCCCCCTTCTCGTCTGTCGTAGATTCCAATCTCGGTGTTTATTTGCATGCTGATAATATATACTTTTTCCATTTTAAGTTTTCAAATCGAAATTTACCCGCTCTTATTTTGGCCTCTTAGTTTTAGCATTGCGTAAGATTTTTATTATATTTATTAAAGGAAAGTACAACTGTAATGGTTCAACATTATCTATTCATTATTTAGATGTTCACTGGATGATTCCATGTTGAGTGAGTATTCACGATTTGAAGCTTTCGGTGACACCTTGTCGTAGCCTTACTAAAAAGACTAATGATATATTCTTTCGTCAACATAAATAATCTGCTCATGGGACATTTAGAGGAAGGAAGAGATGATAATTGAATGAATTTTTATTAAAAACTGTGTACACGAAAAATGAATTGAAAATGGAAATATAAAAGGAAAGGAAGGAAGGAGTGATGAAGATTGAGAAGGTTGTGAGCAGATCATAACAGTTGAAGATTAAAAATGAAGAATGTATTTCTGAAAAGATACAGTATTCTTCCGTGAAAAGGAGTATATCTGTCTCGACGCTTTTCGAAAGCGTATGGAGACATTTTTATTCTTTAAAATAATATCACTTACAATTATAAAAGTATTTGTGAACATTTTTATTCTTCAAAATAATATCAATTACAATTGGAAAGTATTTGTGAACATTTTTTTCGAATTGTGAGAATATATTTATTGGGATGAGAACGATCATTGGTAGCCTATCATTGAAAATCTACAATGGCAAGTACCAGGCAGACATTCCACAAAAATTGAATGCAAATAAATATCTCGACTGTTTTTCACTCGTCGTTCAATGATCTGAATTAATGATGAATATCCGTGCTTTTGGAATGGAATTTCTTCATGTACCATAACAGTATAGTCCGCGCCCGTTGGTCTATTATGACAAACAAAGCAAACAAGACGTGGATCAAATGAAATTCAAAGATGTTGGTAAATAATACATTCCTTCTTGCGCATCTCGATCCATTCGACAAATACAGATGTACCAGAAAGGAATCCTTGAATATCACGTGAAAAAGTACTAAATTGTTGCGGTCTAGGAGGAGAAGCAATATACATTCTGCCAGGAAGCGACCTGACACATTAAATTGACCTTGTATATGTTTCTTGTATGAGGGATGGGGTGTTGGAAAATAAGCGCTTTGTTCATACAGAGCCTCTCTATTTCATCTACTTCCATTTTTTTTTTTACCGCTTTCGTTCTGACTTGATTTCTGGCAGGGGGAAACAACGCCAAGTACTCTTTTGCGGCTAAAGATTTCCTGTTGGTGGTGATGAGCGGAAGATAAAAACATGATTGCAGATGTGACAGATAAATTGCCGGTCAAGGAAATCTTCGAAATGTCTCGCAGACCAGACAGACAAGAAAGGGTTCCTTTATTTCTGAATTTAAGAAAATTCTACGTTCAAGGGCGGTAAAATGATCCGGATTCTATCATTTTATTATTTCCATCCGTGAAATCAGCTTTCTATTGAATGTCACTCCATTGAGAGTGTCAACCAGTAATGTATGTATTATGTTTTGTTCAATAGTAGTACAGTGAAATGAGCTGCAGAGCCTCCACCTTTGCTGGCCAATAGTGGTTCAGATAAAGATGTTGGTCGAACAAACATTACACCAATGCTATTACAGTTTTCAGGGGTTGCGTTAAGGGAGGAAAGGGGGTACATCCCCAGGAATTTTTTTAGAGGGCACGCTCCCCTTCCCAATTTTTTTTTTTTTTTTTTGGGGGGGGGGATGGCAAATGCAGTTGAAACTGGAATGTTCTTTGATAGACCTTTCCTACGATACATTGCCCTTTCCCATACAATAATAGGTGAAATCGTTGTGTACCGCCTAGTTTATTATCAGTATTATTAGTGGACAGTGTCAAAGGAATGATAATACTGTACATGTACTTAAACAAATCCGCACTTTATTACTTGCACAGAATCTATTGGTGTATATGAAGGGTTACGTTGCGCTGTAGAACAAGCTAAATCTGATTTTGGACTATGATAAAGTACGAGTAATCTGCCTATCAATTCCTTCATCAGTGCTAAAGTACTTGAAGTCCAATGAATAGAGTGGACAGCATTGTTTTACCTTGTCTTCGTATAAGCCCTTTTAATCCAACCTTGAACTTGGGTGAGCAAGGGATGAACTTCTACCCTGGTTAGGCCTATCATAGACTGAAATATGTGAACAACACACTTGGGCAACGGAACGACTCCTTAAGCAACCCATGGGGAAAATAACGTGTACGTGTATCGAGTTGGCAGTGCTATATATAGGGCCATCACCAGACTAGACAGGGGATCTCGAACCAACCAAAAAAATCGGTTAAGTACCAAAATTATAAACAAAGAAAGAGAAAGAAACCGAAGAGAGAATTGAATTAATATTTGTTCTGATTGACATGCAGCTCAACGGTCAATGTCCTATGTTTGACAAAGATTGAACAAAATAAAAGCAAATGTGGACCATATAAACGCAGAATAAATTACAAATCATATTTAAAAGGAGCCCCCTCCCCCCCCCCCCCCCCGCCAAAACCAAAAATCACAAGTAAAAAAATGTCGGAGAAGAAAAAAAATAGGTCTTGCTCTCGGAGCGCCCTCATATTATTTGAGGCAAGATCGGGAAACAGAGAGAAATTGGGGAAAAGATGGGAGAGAAGAGAGATAGGGAGAGAAATAAGATAAAGGGAGAAATAAGAGAAATAGAGGAGGCGGAAGAGAGATAAGAAAGAAAAGGAGATCGAGGGTGAAAGGAGAGAGACAGAAAGGGAGAGCGAGAAGAGAGAGAGAGACTACCAAATGATGCCAAATTTTACTAACCCTTCACAGAAAATTGGCTTTAGTAAAACCCCAAGAATTTTGAAACAAAGAACTGAAGGTTTCAGAAAAATTGGACAAAGACAACATAATCATTATAATGCGGACACGTTCAAAGATAGGCTTCAAACACATCCTTTTCATTTTGATAAAAACATCGACTTTTCGTCACACAATGCATTATTTTATTTTTTTATCACTTGATTGCTTAAACATTTTGCATATTACAAAACTTTTTATCATCAACATGTTGTTTTGTGTCCTCCCGCGAAAAATACCTGTTCTAAACGGGATACTTCAAATGATTTTCAATCAATAATAAGTTATCCTCAAGCAATTCAATAAAATAGAAATGTGTAGCCATTCCTAATATATAATGTTCATCTGCCTTCAATCTGTAGGGGGAAAATCGTGAACAAAAATTGAGTTCAAAGTAATTATGCACCTTGATCCTATTTTTTGGTTTCCCATGTTATGTCAAGTAAGTGGTTTACCAGATTATCTGTAGGTGAATTAAATATGCATGCACACTAGTGGGTACAATATTATTATCCTGTTTCTAATGCTTTATTGTAAAAAAAAAAAAAAAAAAAAAAAAAAAAACGATTATACTCAAAGCCCTTTAAATGAAGGCGACACGAGTTCAATAGCCAGAGTAAAGAAAATCGAGCGCTGAGTAGATCTTCATATGGTAAAGGATGATATCATCCCGGCAAGATAAATATAGAATACGCAATAAATAAATCAAACGTTTATTGGCGTTAAACAACGAGAAGATTTCATTTTAATGAGTGTTGCCTGGTAAGATGGTAGCTAAGGGCGTGATTTGGATACTTTTCAAGGATGACGGTTGATTGAATAACAATCAGGTTGGGATATACTTGGGCTACTCTTGAGCTTACGATTTACAAATCTTATATCATCGCAAAATGCGTCCACTTCAAATGCGTCAAAAATAGATTATATTGGCGGATAACAATAAACTTTATAGTAAATTTAGATTTTAATCAAAAAGAGATAAAGAATCTTCATTATCAGAAGATATGTAATAAGCCTTATTGGCCGTATGCACGCGACAATTTTGTTTTTCTTTCTCTTTTCTCTCTCTCTCTCTCTTTTTTTTTTTTTTTTTTTTTTTTCGGGGGGGGGGGGTAGCCTGTTCAGTATTGCCATTGGAGTTAGAATATCAGACATCCTGAGTTTTCAAATCCAAGTTGAAATATGATGTTAGTGGTGCTTGGAACAGTTATACATGGCACTCACTTGGCACTCGTTTGTTTCACATCTGGTTTGTATTGTGCGCATGCGCCTAGATATAGAAGCATAGACGGCGCTATACAAAAAGTCGATTATCATTATTGTATATGATTATCTCTCTTCCCTCGTCTATCAAAAATGGTCACTCAAAGCAGTGAAATGATTAAAAAAAAAATTGTCAAGTATTCTACCTTCAATCTAGGTTAATCAACTTCTATCGCACCAATTAAATAGGAAAAAAAAAAGAAAACTCTGATACTTGGAATATAGATACACTGTAGTGTTGCTCATAAAGTTGGAATATTCTTTTTTACCTCAATTTATGGAATAATTTTGACAATGATTTATTTGTAATAGATCTAGATAATAGTATACATTCTCAGATTTTATTGAATAATAATTTGCCAGTGTTTGTTTTGTGTGACTGCTAAAGCATGTGTATGCTACTATGCTTATCAACCAGGGGACCTACGCCCTTAAATCATAAATTACAGTACAGTAATGAGGATTAATGCAAAAGGGCACTAATATAGCACATCGACACGGTTTTGTCCTAGGGCCTTACAGTTACGAGGCCATTGCTTTGTCACTGAACCATGATTGTACGCAGCGGGGGCTAGGGTAGGGGGCAGTTCCCACAAATAAAACCCCAAAAAGGGAAAATGCAATTAATTATCAATAATTTCAAACTTATAAAAGCCGCCAAAATCCGAAATACTTCTATATTGACTGATATTTTCCTTCTCGCAAAGAATCTGAGAAAGCGTTGCGTTGATTAATTACTATAAATTATGTGGGAAAACATTAATGTTTGAAGATGTTTGAAAATAATCAAACTATATTAAGCCCGGTAGTCAAAAGAAAAAGGAATTTAGATGAAAATTACGTTCATTTCTACGAACAATCACTGATCACTGGAGCGCCAAGTATTGCTATTCTTAAAGATGAAAAGGGGGTTCGCTTTGATGCAGTGCCGCTATCATAATTGTGATGAATAAAGATCGAATTTATCGATAAGAAAATAATGTCATAAACCATGTGATCGGATGATCCTGAATCATAAGAAAGGGAGACCCATTATCTCAATACTTATTTATTTTATGCATTGAAACTTTAGCTCATATGATTAGAAATAATAATTGGTACATGGTTTACTGCAAAGCAAGTTAATTATGTAAAAGATATACAACACACCTATGGAGGTGTTAAAAAAGAAATGATTTTGTTAAATTGTGATATCAAATTTAAAGGAAAAGCATTGTTGTATAAAAATTGGATAAAATCGGTCATATTATTTTTAGGGGATATAGTGATAGAAAATAGATTTTTGACAGTCAAAGAATTGAAAGATAAACTTATCTAATATGATGGTAGGTGGTTGAGTGAATATGCCAAAATAAGAACCGCAATACAACAAAGATTGAGGTATCGTGGACGAGTGGATATGTCACCGGACTGTGGATCACAAGGTCTGCGGTTCAAGTCCCACCGCGGCACTAATGTCCTTTGGCAAGACATTGATCTACAATTGCTACTCTCCACCCAGGTGTTAAATGGGTACCAGGTAGGATGCGAAAGCTAATGTGCTTAGATTAGCAAGTGTGCGCTTGTAAAAATGACGCCTGGCTGGAATGCTCCCAAGGGAGAGGAGAATGTGCATACATTGTGTGCGGGTAAGCCTGAATCCAATGACCGGGGTAATAATATATATCTGTAAAGCGCTTTGATAGGGCCTTCGGTCCGGAAAAACGCTATATAAGAAATAGCTATTATTATTATTATTAACAAGTTTATGATTTTAACGATTACAAACGTAAATCAGTGATATACTCTAATTTGAATTTTAATAGTTTTGAATTATCAATACACTCTATTACTGTGAAAAAAAATATATACGGAACTCATAAAATTAATCCAAAAACCATCTAGGGCGGTAGACTTCTGGAAGAAAACCTTACAGACAAATGTTTCTATTAAGTGGGATTCTTTATGGTTATTTAAATTGAAATATGCTCCTGATAATTATTTGATACAATTCAACTTTCAATTTATGTATAATATCTTACCAACACCTGTTAATTTATTCAAATGGAAAATCAAAGAAAAACAATTTGTGTTATTACTGTAAAAAACCTGGTACTATTATACATGTATTTTTTTTAATGCGAAAATATTTATCGATTTTGGAACGTTATTGAAATATTATTATGTAACTCCTTCTGTACAAATTTTAAATTCTCACCCATTTTTTTTGTATATGGTTTTCATGACGCAAAAGAAAATGTTACAGATATCGATTTAATACTTTATTTGCAATCTATAAAGCGAGTGTTGGAAATCAATTTAATAAAAATGTAGTAACGCGAATAATAAGCAACTATATTTTTGTTTATGTTGAAATACAAAATAGAAGTAGAGGAAAATAAAACTAAGACAACAGATTTGAATATTATTAAGTGGAAGAAGACAATTACCGACTTACAATATGCTATCAAGGAAATAGAGATGTATAATTTGATTTGATCTCATTTAAACATGTAATTAAGTGCTTTGTTATGAATATTTATGTACTACGATGTTATCCGTGATTTTATCTGAATAAAGATATATTTCAACAACAACAAAAATAATAATAATAATAACTTGATAAGAGGAATTTGTTTTTGAAGTACAGAAACTAATCTTGTATGCGGATGATATGACGTCCTCTTCATCAAAGATAGGAGTTCAGTTAAGGAAATAGAACATGTTTTAGACGGTTTTTCATAAAATATCAGGATTAAAGCTAAACAAAGATAATTATATTCTGCCCCTGCATGGGCTCACATGTGTCTAATCATACATGTCCGTTTGGCAAGCTCGTAGATGTTGTTAAAATATTAGGGTTTTTTTCAGTACATGTAGATATCAAGTAAAAATTAAAATTATAAGGAAATATTGAGCAAAATTAATAAATTATTGACGTGGTGGAAACAGTATGATTTAACTTTAATGGGTAAAATTCAATCGATGAAAGTACATGACTATTCTAAATTGATTTATGTAACGTCACTAATGCCAGTTCCAGAGTGGGTGTCTAAATAAATTGAACAAATTTGCTTTGATTTCCTGTGGAGAGGTAAAGATAAAATTAAAAGAAGTACAATGATTTTAGACTATCAGCAGGGTGGGCTCAAAATGAGGAATTCTAGAGTGTTTGTAAAAGCACAGAGAATAATGTGGATAAAAATGGTTGTAACATGAACTCATGCTACCAATGGCTATTTAATGGGAGGGAATTCGCAATTATTGGAGAGATGCAGTGAAATTCGTGTTACCTTCTTTTATCATAATTTTCTGAAAGCCTGGATAGATATGAATGAATATGTTAAAACAGAAGAGAGATACAGAGGGAATGAAATATTGAATAATAATAATTTTATTCAACTAGAGGTCAAACCATATTTGAGGAAAATTTGTTTAAAATATATATATAGGCCTATATCGACTTCATCACATTTGTGATGAAAAAGGATAATGGAAAATGGAAACCTGAATCTTATTTTATAATGTGAGATTTGAGCAGAGAGAAAATTGAGAAAAAAAATTAACACAATTTATACTGTTGCCGCTTATGAATGGAAACAAAATGTTCAACATTTAAGAAAGTCAATTTACAGTGGCTACAGTTTAGAATTTAAGTTTTCAAAGAAAGTGTGAAAATTTGAAGATATTACTGCAAAGATGGTATATAAAAGTCAAATTAGGAAGAATGTAGAAACAAACTTTGGAAGGCTGCAATTTAATGTCACTTTATAATATTTCAAGAAGAGAATAAGAACAAATATTTGTTCAACCAAGGATGTGTACCTTCAGCAGCAAACTGCGAGAATTTCAGTTCAAACTGTTGCATAAGATTTTATACACAAATCATCATTTACATAGATTCAGGTTTCATTTTGCAAAATTCTTGAAGAAACTTATCAACATGTATTCTTTGAATTTAATAAGATAAAGGAAGTCTAGAGGATATGTGCAGAAAGACTTAATTTTCCGATTTGGAAGAATTTACCCTGGAAAGAAATACACATAGGAATAGATGACAGTACCATAACAACAAAACTATTATTAAAACATATTTTGATTTTGATTAAAATTTATGATATTCCACAGTATAGAGAAGGGAAATTCTCCGAAAACAAAAGAAATAGAAAAATAGATTAGTGGAAAAGAGAGATGAAGAGAAACAAGTTTCCTTGGAAAGGAATACCCTTTCAATCCATTTAACGAAATGGGAAGCCTTGGAAAGTTTTGAATAATTTATTTTTTCTCAATATACAACTTCTAGACCCTCTTTCTTCTTTACCCTTGCTTTTCCTTTCTCCTTTGTTTTTTGTTTTTTTGTTTTTTGTTAGTTCGTTCTGTGTGTTTGTGTGTGTTTTGTTTTTTGTATACTGTTTCACTTAATATCGTGTGTTTTAGTGTTTGGTGTGGTGGGGGCAGTCTGTGTGTTCTTTCTCTTTTTTCCTTTTTCTCTATTTTATCCCCTTTCTTCTTTTATCATATCTCTTCTTCTTTCTATTTATCATAATCCTTTTTTGTCTTTGATGGAAATTTTGAAAAATTGTTGTGGAAAAGAAAAAAATAATCGAAAATGTATATGCAAGCTGGTCAAAGAAATTGTAAAAAGTTATTTGCGATTCGTTTAAAATGTGAAACTATAATTTTGTTTATGTGAATATTTTTCTTCTTTAAATGTGTAACTTCATTTGCAAATACACTTTATATGAACGTTCATTTGTAACCTTGTATGGAAATGTTAAAGTTCATTTGTAAATTTAATTAGGCCTGTTTGAAGTTTATTTTTTAATTTGTAATACTATGTTATAGATTATGTACAATTTTCTTTATGACGGAAGAGAATAAAAACCTATGAAGAAAAAAAATAAGACGACTGAATAACCAATAACCTACTTCTTTAGAGCCTGATTACTATATTCTCGATGAGTAAAAAGGTTTCATATTAGTACTGTTATTTTCTCAAATGCATTATAAATCTTATTCTTAGCTAAAAAAAATTATGTTGACATGGTGTTTCCTTGCGGCTTCCTACATCGTGTTTTGCATTTGAAGATTCTACTGTTATTTGCAAAACGGGATCGAATCTTCCCCACATCTGACCAACCTGCTGCTGCGTTAGGGTGATAGGTGACGGAATGGGAGGGGGTTCCCTTCGAAAAAATAGGTTTGAAGTTTTTGCACAGATATTCTTCCTTGGGAGAAGTACATTGTGGTTCTTGTAAAAACATACGTTCTCTTGGATTTATTTTAAAGAATTGGTTTTCGATAGCAGGTCACAATGTCCCTAGATTTTCATCATCCCCACTTTGCCCCGTCCCGTCAATTTAAAAATCCTGATGTGCATGTGGGATGCATGTGGTACGCTCACGACCGTATATAAATATTACTGAATGTTTGAGTTATCAATAATTATAGTTAGAAGTCTTGTAAAAAACATTTAGTCCATGATAGTTGGAGAAAGTTGGGGAAGTGTAATCTCCTCCCACATCCACCCAGTCTTTCAGAAGAAGTGTTAATATTGCATCAAAGTCCTACACGAGTAACCTAGAAAATCTCCATTTCACCTTTCATAACCTAGGAGAAATTAGGAGACACGAACATGTTGTAAGGAATCCAATATACTTGAGATTATGAGTTCAGCCGATACCTACGTCTTTGGATTACCCCAAACCTTCAAGGGGATATAGTAATCTGATTAATTTATTGCCGTTGTCACCCCTATAGTCCATGAGACGCATAGTTATGGTTTTAAAACTTTGTCTTTTTCTGATTGCTTGACCTGCAAAAAAAGGATGTCAACAAATCTTCTTTTGTCATCAAAATTGTATTTCATGACATCTTAATATGTTCAAGAGAACTTGTCTGAGCGTGATAAGCTCACCGTATCGCAGACGTGTGCATGTACTCTAGTTTTCCCGGATACTTTCCCGGATACTTCCCCGGATAGAAAAAACTCCGGACAAGCGATCCGTAGGATACCACTTTGAATGATTATACACTACTTTGAGTGGTTGTCCAATTATGGTAAAGTTCGTATAGTAAAAATAGGTTTAGGAAGCCCTTGTCATGATAGAATATTATATTTCGGTTCTTTCTCAACCCCACCTCTTTCTCAGTCACTCTTCGTCGCATTCCATTCCTTCTCCCTATTTTATTCAATCATATCATCATCATTATAATTATCTCTCTGTCTCTCTGTATGTATCTTTGTCTCTCTCCCCCCCCTCTCTCTCTCTCTCTCTCTCGCTCTCTCTCTCCCCCATCCCCTTCTCCCTCTCCCTTTCTTTCCCTCTTACCCTCTCATTCTAATTCCAAAACGTACAGGATACCCGATATCATCTGCACGACATTCTTTTAATTTCAAGAAAACTGAAATAAGCGAGGCGACAGTGGGCGCTATTTTTAAACCCATGGGAGTACATGAATTCACCTCGTCCAAAATCTGGACGATGTTATTTAAAGGTAATACAAAGTTTTGGGAAATTATAAAAATTGGGTGGATAGTGAATCTTTACAATGTTGATATATTTAGATGCCCCCTGTGGATGTATTATAAGCACTAAAAAAATTAACCCCTAAAACACTTCTGTTTTCGAGAAAAATTGAATATAAAAATTTACCGGTGCTCCCGGTAAATGTTGATAAATTTCAAATAGCGCCTATACGGCCGTACAATGGTAGCTGCGACCATGAAAATCTCATAATATGTAGTTGTGATATATAATTTCCAAACGGGAATAGCTAATAGGTCGATTTTAGTCAAGAAACATTGTTTCATAGCTAAATTAATATCTTTACCTTGAGAGGGAGCTATACAACATAAAGAGTTTATTATTTATAATTTCACAACTTTAGACTCGATTTCAACCGGGACAACGATCAATGAATATTGTAGGAACGTATATGCTTCCAATATGTTAATTTGAACCAAATTCATGACCTCATACCAAAACTTTGTAATACCTTTAATGTCCAATCGTGATCTAACTATCTCAACCCTTCCCTGCTGCATGCCGATGATTCTCTTCGAATCCGATGGTATGCCCAGCCTAAACACGTCGTCCTTGTCGTCGTCCTCGTCGTGCTCATCGCTGTCCACTTACATGGTGAATGACGTTGATCATCGTTATAGTCACAACCATTATAATCATGATAATTTTTTTGTTTGGATTTTATCATCTTAATAGTTATACAACCATTATATTCATGATATTTTTTTGTTGTGGATTTGATCATTTTTATAGTTACAATCATTACAATCATGATAATGCTTTTTTTGTTTTCAAATTATATAGATCACAAAACCAAGATAACAACAAAATGTGCAGTAGGTTTGCGGGTGCACCATGTGAGAGAGAGAGAGAGAGAGAGGGTTGAGGAGTCCTGAAAAGGACTCTGACTCGGTAATCTTTCTTGGGGGTGTTGTAGTCCTGAAAAAGATGTATTTAATGAATATAAATGTCATATCAAGAAGTACTCAATAATGTTGTAAACTAAACATTTCTACTTTTGTTTCTTCATAATTTTCCTGTATTTTAAATAGATCTAATTATACATTCATATGCGTCTTAAAAATAAGAAAAGTATGTAGGAAAAATAGTATACTATAATGAGGAAGATTACAACACTGCATTTCATGTATTCTTGGAATTATTCCGTTTCTATATACCCCCCCCCCCCCCGTTCACCCGTAGACATAAATAAAGCGATATTGATGAGTAAATCGTTTGCCACTATCACCCGAAATCGAATGGTCATTTAAGACCTATCCTTTGGCTACATAATAATCATTATAGTCTTTGTTACTGATATATCACACTTAACACTATACCTGTAGTTTCTTCATGTTTGTCTTTTATGCCATTAGTTTGCCAAGGACGTTGGTTAACGGGTCGATCGTACTATGTCGTGCCCCCTTACAACACAACTTTTTTTAAATGTACAACACTTTTTTTTTCTTTACTGGAAAAAAAAGTTCTTTTACAAACATACGCAAAACTCAATATTAAAATCTGTGTCGGTGTTAGATTACGCATCTCGAATACATATTCAGAAAAGAAAGAACGGAAAAGAACAAATATTGGAGCCGAAAACTCTTTAAAAAAACGGGAAGAACATGTGGGTTGGAGGGTTCAATTCGATTCAGTCTGGGATTCGATCATTTCTAAGTTCTAATATTCCATGGATTTATGTATGTTCTATATGATTGAGCGAGAGAGAAATATTGCTGTAGGCCTAACATCAGAATTAGTATATCGCGTGGGCCGAATATATTGTAACATTAACAAAAAATTGTACCAAAATGATTGAAGAGATGAATAATGCATTGAACTCAAACTACTTGATGCGCAGTGGTGTTTCATGAAACAGTGAAAGTTATTTCTAATACACGTAGCTCACTTTATATTCCACATACTAAGAATCTTGCTCTACGATTGGTCGAGAGTAAATCACGTGATGGAAGATAGTTCGCCCATCATTGCTGGGGGAAGCAGAAAGTTCGTTGCACTGTGTAGATAGTAGTACTATCTACACAGTGCAACGCACTTTAATTATATACGCTGCGTATTGCTCTCCTCTTTAAGCGCTTTTAGTGTTAGTACGCGCACTTTGGTCACGCGCAAATATGCAGCATGCCCAGGGGCGTCGTCTCTGGGGGGGGGGGGATGTCCTCCACTGATCGGGGATGGGGGACGCGATATCAAATCTCGATTTATTTGTTGTACTCATCTGTTATTCTCATTCCTAACAGTCATGAAGGATGAATTATGACAACCATTTCCCATAGAAAGAAGACACCATTCAACATCTAAAAAGAGGTCGCATCAAAGATAGGCAAAATCTAGAATTGATTCTTGTCAAATTTTAGTGGGGGAGGACAATATCGCCTCGGGGGGAGGGGGTTGAAATCAGTCTTGCCAAGGGAAGTATAAGAAAATTAATCCCTCCAACAGAAGGGGGGCAAAACTGACCCACCAATATACTGAAATAATATTTGTTTGATTTTTAATATCATAATGCTTTCATTATATTTACTTTATTGGATAAAGCACATTCTTACTGGCCCTCCCAGAGATTCATTCAGTGTAGAAGGGTGGTGAAGATAATAGTGAGACAGGGAGTTGAGATGAAACCCTAATATGGTCATGATGATTATTTTTCTATATTTTGTTCTTTTGTTTTTCTTCATCCCCCTTTATGCAGTTTCCCCCGAGTGAAGGGAAAAGATATTTCGCCCCGATATCATCCGCCAACAGAAATCTGATGATCCGACAACACAGGCCAATATACAGATTATCTGAATGAATAATATTCATAAACCAATTGAAAGTGGATCAAAAGCGGAAGAAAATGGGACTACGGTGCATGCACTTCAACCTCAAGCTGATGTTTTATTTCTTGTATTCACCTCATTATTGAGTTCTGGTCAGTAATATTTACCTCGGTCAGGCCAACGAGACCGACCCAAGTCCGACAACAGATCGACCAAAACAATTACATTACACTCAATAGCCAAACATCTGTCGGTGTAGATTCGGTATGGAGTCGTTGGCCGAAAAATAAACAGGTCGAAACGTTCTCTATTATATACAAAAAAAGGCTTTACCAAAGGATGTTTTCACCTTTACGCTCAGGTCAGCATGAACATACATTGCAATGTTAGCTTGCTTTCATTACATGTTGTAAGTGTTTCCTCAACTGCCAATCTAGATTTTGTTTTCCATGCAAATATGAGTGTATTTGTACCAGTCAAATATCTCAAGATCTTCCACCTTGAATCGTGCTGGCTGGTTTCTTTCTTCTTGTTTTGTTTTTCTTTCTCTCGCTGGTATAGATTTAGGTCGTAGTAAATATGGAGACGAGATTGCGAGCAAGGAATGTACTTAACACGAACCTTGAATAAACCTACATGAATGCTCGCATTAAAATTATGTACATGTATTTTGATCCTTCCCTCCCCTCCCTGTTATTGATGGGTTGAAAGTTTAAAGGGCACTCCCACCCTTGTAATAAGTCCATGTGTATGAAAGTAGAACAAGAAAATAAACATAATGGCGAAATAATTTTGAAATAAACGCCCCCCCCCAAAAAAAAAAAAAAAAAAAAGTTATGAATGTTTCAAATATGAGATCACTAAATCTATGCGAATCTCCAATTGGGAGTTTGGTCAGTGGTCTGTGACGTA
Organism: Strongylocentrotus droebachiensis; assembly: GCA_035222895.1. Taxonomy (NCBI): domain Eukaryota; kingdom Metazoa; phylum Echinodermata; class Echinoidea; order Camarodonta; family Strongylocentrotidae; genus Strongylocentrotus; species Strongylocentrotus droebachiensis. Next base: position 464,637 of record JAVYIG010000154.1, on the reverse strand, counting down.
TCGCAGATACTTCTCCCGTTTGTCGAGTACAAAAACATAATTAATTTTTCCCCAAGTGCCTTCTTCCCTGGGGCACTATTCAAAATATATTGTGGACAGTAGATTTCTAAAAGGAATAGATCCTCCTGAGTTATAATTTTATGAAAATTGAAACTTTAGTCATTTTGTGTCTTTGAAAAAATTAAAAAAAATTGTCCGCCACTATATACATTACAGAGACATTACAGAGTCAGCCACTTTGAAGAACCCATACCTATAGATTAATTAAAACTTTCAAAAAAAAATGCATAAAATTCTTTTTTAAAATTCTTCCGATTGCATTCAAGTATATTGCTCTGATTTTTTCTGTAGAATAATTGCTATTAAGGTTGGAGTTCCCTGTAATCTTTCAAGCTGGATTTGCAATGTGCTTCATATTATGAATAATCAGGACGGTTGTCATTGCTTTTCCATCATGGCAAATTCTTTTACATGTAAAATCATCGTGCATCTTGATTTATTTCATCCAGAAAACTTAATTAAAATGAGTTTTCAAAAGTTTGCTAAATTTCAAGCGAAAAGTTTTTAGTTCACATCCCACATTTTCCAGGTTCGTTTGAATGTACGGAAGTGAGTCGGTGGTATTACTATCCTACTTATGAAGCCATTTGGGCAGGAAGGAAACTTGTATGATGATAACGAAGTTCCTTCGAACCTAAGAAAATCAGCTTCGATTTTCTCGAAAATTAATTGCTTTTAGGGTATTAGTATTATAGGGTGCGGCCTGTAATCCTTGAACCCTTTATCACATGAGCAATATGGTAATATCGAAAATCAATACAGATTCTCAGATTATAGTTGAGAGACAACATGATGAACTTCTCAACGGATATAAAGTTGTTTCGCTCTTCATTATAAAAGTTACAAATTGATACTATAGGTGCCCGATCAGTCATTAAAGGGACTTGGTATTAAGCATTGTTCAGATGAGAGAAAGTGGTGCTATTATTTCGTGAAAATTGAAACTTTAGTCATTTCGTGTCTTTGAAAATTGGGAAAGTTGTCCGCCACCACATCGTAGAGACATTACAGAGTCAGCCAATGTGAAGAACCCATACCTATAGATTAATTAAAACTGTCAAAAATGCATAATATTCTAATTTTTTTCTTCCGATTGCATTCAAGTATATTGCTCTGATTTTTCTGTTTTCCTTTATAGAATAATTCCTATTAAGGTTGGAGTGCCCTTTAATCTTTCAAGCTGGATTTGCAATGTGATTCATACTATGAATAATTAGTACGGATGTCATTGCTTTTCCATCATGGCAAAATCGTTTACATATACAATCATCCTGCATCTTGATCTCTTTCATCAAATCAAATGAAAATGAGATTCAAAGGTTTGATAAAGTTCAAAAAAGGTTTTTAGCTCACATCCCACACATCCCAGGTTCGTTTGAATGTACGGAAGTGAGTCGGTGTATGATGATAGCGAAGTTCCTTTGAATCTAAGAAAATCAGCTCCAGTTTTCTCGGAAAAAATTAATTGGTTTTAGGGTATTAGTTAGAAGTGCGGCCTTTAATCCTTGGACCCTTTAGCACATTAGCAATATGGTAATATCGAAAATCAATGCATATTCTCAGATTATAGTTAAGAGACAACATGATGAACTTCTCAACGGATATAAAGTAATTTCACTCTTCATTATAAAAGTTACAACTTGATACTAGGTGCCCGATCAGCTAGGTTGTGTGATGAATTAGCGAGTATTTTCATTTAGTTTTATGATTCTTGCCAAATATCAAAGTTTGCAAAGTGTATAGCTTATTAGAAACTGCCTCTATTTCTTTATCATTGCAACCCTCGAATTGCTGTGTGCATTGCCAATTTGTATCAGAAATGTATTACTCGGCATTTATGGAATTCAAAGTATTTCTACACGATCGCAAAGACTTTCGACAAGTCAACCTGAGGCAAATTCAATGACCTTGTCTATAATGTATATGTGTAACCATTGCAAAGACGTACTCCGCAATCCGAACATGAATTCTATGGGATTTGCAACAAGGTATTGAAATTGCCCATAGTAATTGGTATGATTTTTCGATAATTTTTGCCCAGATGGATAGCATTTGATTCACTTCTACCTTATAGATGTTTTTATTTTAATTTTTTTTTGCATCCATTGGCTCAATTTCGCTTGTTTCCAATAATTTCAATAAACTCAAACATGAGATATAATATTTTCTCATTCAAATGACAGTGTGCAGTAGTGTAGCTTGCAATCGTATTTTTAAACATGAATGGTCATATTTACATCTAATTGAATGGAGGTAGTTGGAGACCATTTCCAAGTTCATGTTTTATTACGAATAGAATATTACGAACACCATGATGTAGAAAGGCGTGTACGAGTCTATATAGGAATGCGGAGAGGCTGGGGTGTTCGAGTGAAAGTTTAAGAAGTAAAGTCAATGTTTCCGCATTTAGAGTGAACATTAAGCGATTACACAACCTTTCCGTCCATTTTAAAAGAGAGAGAAAGAGATAACGATCGTGATGGGTGTGCTTCTCTTTACTGATGCGTTTTGTTTTGTACCGATTCATTAAGAGTTGGACCTTGAGTGTCAAAGCTACTTGAAACTGTTCTTGTACGCCATAATACGGGGCGACAACCCATTACGGTATATCCGCCCTCAATCTGTTTTAAAAGACTCGAAGGTTTTCCTGCCCTGTGCCCGGAAAATTTCAATTGGTTTTCCTTTCTCACCCTTCCTTCTTAGCTGAAAAAAGCAAGTTAATTATCGCAGAACGTTGTGTGTGGCAAGGTCTATAATCTAGTTGTGGACGCTGTACATGACACTGCATTTCCAGCTTAATGGAAATAACTTTTGATTTTGTATTTTGATTTAACATTCTTTTTTGTCCACGTCTTTCTTGAACAAACGTTCATTCAACATGGATTGTTTTGTTCTAGGTTGTTTTTTCTTATCTTTTGTAGGTTAAAAGTTACTGGTAATATCATGCATGATTCTTATTGCCAATGTCAAGTGTCAAGTGTCAATGTCAAGTGTGTATCGTCGAGGGCAGGCTTGATAGGTACCAGCACACCCCCCCCCCCCCGCCACCCAAATCCTCGAATAAAGTGATGAAGTGTGAGGAAGGCACTAACTAAAGACAGAGAAGATTAAAAACAAAGGCTTAAAAAAATATTCTGGAAATGTGGCACATTTTCCATGTTAAAGTGACAATAACATATAACCCCCCCCCCCCCCCCCCAGCCCCTTCCCTCCCCTCGATTACCGCATCGATGAGGATAGTTGATAAGTCCTTTCATGGACCTGATAAGTCCATGGTCCTATGGTACAGCCAGTCTTTTGTCCAATGGTCATGCATCTACTTGGTTGATCAGTGTTCATATCCGTTCAAGAAGGGATAAGGTACTAATGGGTTGTAACATATCAATCATGCAATACCTCGTGTGTCTTTTTCTGTTCTTTTTGGACATTACTTGATTCAATAATCATAAAAAAGAGTTTACATCGATCAATAGGGAGCCTTCACTCTTCAATAGTAAAGGATTGGTCGCCTTTGTTACAAGTATTTGCTTATATGCGTTCATAATATAGCTTTATATGTCTGTCAAGGGATAAATCCTCACGCTGTATCTTGACAAACTATGACTATAATTTCCCCTCAAGCAAAATATGGACTCGTACTAACCTAGCTTTATCACGTGTCACTTGTAACTGATCCAACACACCGCCATGTTTTGCGTGGTTCAGTATTCCTTGGACACTTCCAAAAATTCTTCTAATTTGGCAACTCTCCAAGGAAAGTACATGTTACGGTAACAGGATGCACTGAGCGACTGGTCATGAACTTGTAAGAAACTTCCTCCTTCTCGTCGAATGAAGATGTCTCCATTCATGACAGCTAGGCTGGAAATGGTACATGGGAATTGTTTACAGAAATCTTGAAATCATAATGTATTAGTAATGATGTTTGGACGTGTATGAATGCCAGACAATCCATTGTCTAATAGTATATGCTTTAACCCTTATCCGAGAATGAACTATATATCTAAATTTGGAAATATCTAATGAAATTACAACCTAAATTCGGATGGTCAGTCATCGGCCTAGATTATACCACATATTTTATATTAAGTTCTATAAAAGTATTTTGATACAATCTTTTTTATTTTTTATTTTTTCATATTTATATTTCATTATTATATCAAACGTTTTATGAAATTATTATTAACATAAGTTCTCATTAATCATATACAGGTTATTGTTATTGGATTCCTATCTCTTTAAAGGTACTATGTCCTATTTGCAGCCAACATCAAATGCTGTAAAACTTTGAAGGAATTATGAACATGTCACGTATGTCCTATCTTTGAAAATTAAACGTTAGCATTGTCCTAATATTAAAATTATGCTAGGTAACCCGTTTACTTTCTAGACTTTACTGTCAGACACTATTGAGTGACTGACTGACTTGTTCATAGTAGTAACATTCAAAAAATGAGTTGTAAAGGGTACATAAACATTTGTCTACATCAATAACCCGATTCTTGTAATGGCCAAAATTAAACTGATTGAATCTTTGCGCAGCACAAAACGAACGACCATTCGGTCCAAGGATCTGAAAATCAGACTATTAATTTAAGGATTGCAGTCACTTAAGTTGATTCGTTAACAAATGGTCGTCATTTTCCCACTTAAAGACATTTCCAAGCCCTTTCGTTTTGAGCAAAGTTTTAAATTAGTATTATCTTTCTAATGCCGTTGGAATTTAACCTTTTCATTTTTAGGCCTGCGAATATGGGACATAGTACCTTTTAATAAAGTGCCCTAGTTTCCTGAAATTACATCATGCATGACCTACTTTGCGCAAAGTACTTTTTACTTTAATAGAATAAACTTTAGATATTAAAAATGAGGAATCGAATAGTTCGGGAATATCCGTAGGGAGATTAAGGTAAAAGGATATTACTATCTAATGGATGTTTTATCAAAGCCCACACGTTAACACGAGGGAATTGGGATAAATGTGATATGAAAGATGTGAGAAAACGAAAGAGAAGAAGACCAATTATAAGAGACTGTATTTTATCTGATAACCAGATTTAGTGGATTAGAAAGCGATATCGAATTAATATGCACTTGCCCACAGAATTACTTATTTTTAGTTCCATTCCAGAAGAAGTCTCTATTCTAGGATACGTAACACCAATGAATATAGATGATTCACGTCGAAAAAAGAGAGAAAAAGATCTACATGTACCTGATATAGTCGCGATATTGGTAATCTCATAGAATAAGATTATGAAAGAGTACAAGATTTATATTGGTATTATCAAATGTACGTTGCTTTATCTTAAGTTTACCTGTCAGCGTTTTTTTCTCAAATGAACTGAAATCTTGGATGATAAAAAATGAAGAATCATAATGAACGCTCGTTACCGAACTCTATTTGATGGATCAACTATCTCCTATATCTTGTACAATAACACAATTGATTTGTATTACATTTTTGTGTACTCTTGAATAATAGAAAATCTATCTATTACGTCCTATTAAAATACGTTGGACAATTTTCTACCTCCTAGTTTAATCAAAGAGAGTTAGAATTTAGATTTCATTCTCTTGACAGTTTAGTACATGTTCTGTTTACAGAATGCTCATGAGCTTGATAATCAAGTTGTAGATTTGCCTCAAACGGTATTCTAAGTAGCAGTGTCCTAATGGTATGTATGTTTATGTCAAGAACCACTTTGCGACTACAGAAGAAATGTTATTGACATTTTTTATTTTGATTTCGAAGCCATTACCCTCGTCTGATTGTTGTCATCAGTCATGTCAGTCTGTAAGAATGATAATGAACTTCCCTCGTCTCGACAAACACGACCAGAGACAACCACGAGGGACATGGATAGATAACAAAATGACGCGTCTTAAGCCCACATCCTTCTCCTATTACAGACATTCATAACAGATTAGAACCCAAATGACATCTCGAGATGATTTTGATTTTTTTTCTTGTCAAACGGTTCCAATCGTCTGAAGGATTGTCAGCCAAGAATGCGAAGTGGTTGATAGGGGAATAACCGTGGATTAGGGAAAATGAGAGGAACTTTCCCCTTACTCCTCCCATCCTCTTAATAATAAAATAAAATCCTCGAGTTAGAAACACTGAAAACATTCCCCATGTTTCACATAAACCATCTTTATTTCTTGGCTCTTTGCCCCGTTCTTGAGTGCATGCATCCCTAGTTGATGTTTAATGCAAGTAAGGATATCAAGAACATGACTGTTACCTATATCTTCGTGTGTATTGAGATATCAAGATTAAGAGAAGCTAAATGGATTTGATTTGTTGAGATAAAACTCATATGACTCCACCCACATCACATCCGTCATTTGCCAAGGGACTCGAGGACATACATTGTTTTAATTCATCTGCAACACGTACATCCCAGTTTCTTGTGTTGCGTGCACTCCTAATGAAAGTATGGTTCTAATCAAGGAGGATCATTGCTTGTTGATGAAGTGATTATCACTAACACACTTACGTCAATCAAACACCGATAATGAAAAACACTGACCTGGAGGAGAACGACGCACGTGACCTGGGGAAGGGGAGGGGGTGTTTCACAAAGATCCTAAGTTGAACGTATCTCTATAAGATGGACTTAACAATTATGAAAATCCGCTAGCACCTTGAAAATATAATTTGTAAAAGTTTTTTTTAAAGGCATAAAATGTTGCTAAATATATTACTCATTGCGGATGTAGTATCGAAAATAATATCGCTAGTGATATTCGTTTGTCTCGCAATGTGGTCAATAAGGAATCTAAAAGTTCACGACATTTCGTGCGCTATCTGCAACACTTCGTCTGGTGATAATAACTACTGTAAGCAAGGGTCCTCCCGTAGAGTATAAAAGACCCTTGCTTACAGTAGTTATTATCACCAGACGAAGTGTTGCAGATAGCGCACGAAACGTCGTGAACTTTTGGATTCCTTATTGACCACATTGCGAGACAAACGAATATCACTAGCGATATTATTTTCGATGCATAAAATGTTGTTTCAAATCATTTATATTTTCTATTATCAAGGAGATTCATTTATGAAAAGTCTAGAATACTTGATTTTTTGCTTTTGAATATTGTTTAACTCCAACTTAGAGTTTGAGTTTGACTTAGGATCTTTGTGAAACATCCCTCCTTTTGGCTAACAACAAAGTTGTGAGAAGTTAGGTGAGCCTCAAAACAGGGCTTACTTTAGGGATTCCTTCGAAATCACAACTCTCTTTTATACATCTCATATTCTTTTTCTCTGCATATAAAAGCATTGTCGAAGGAATTAGGAGTGGAGTAATATTTTCCGTCTCGTGATTTGTCGCTGGTTTTACCAAATGACTTTCGCAGAAAACACATTTACTCTTCGTCATTTTCGAATGTACTTGTAACCACCTAGGGACAAAATTGTGTTCCATTATTGTGATAATCATGAAAGCTGACTCGGTGGAGGAATTGAAGGAGAATGACAGCTGTGTATAACATACAAGAAGAGGGAGAAATAAAAGATATAGAGATGGAGGAAGTATATAAGAGAATGAGAGAATGAAGTTGAAAAGGATAGTGTAGGGTACCCATGGTAATAATTATTAGAAGTATATATACCCAAAATCAAGGAAATAACTTTGTCCACGTTACTTTATTTAGGTATCACTTCATTGACTGGATATCGCCAACAACACCAACTTCAAACCTACATCAAATTTTCACTACATAAAATAAAGCTTTTAACATTTTGTTATTCTATCTTCACCTTTAAACAAAAATGGAGTTATCTATTACTTTAAAGAAGAGAAATATTCTAAAGATAATTATGATCATGCTTCGTGCATGGCATTAGAGCATGGTTATTAATGTATAATGGATATCTACCTTTTCTTAAGCGAATAAAAGTAAGCTTATCACGGTTTCTTATTCTATATTCACCTTTAAACAAAAATGGAGTTATTCATTACTTTAGGGCAGAGAAATGTCAATGATGATTATGATCATGCTTCGTGCATGGCATTGGAGCAATTTATGTATAATGAATATTTACCTTTTCTTAAGCGAATAACAGTCAGCTTTTAACATGCCGTTGTTATTCTATCTTCCCCTTTAAATATACATGGAGTTATTAATTAATTCAAAGCAGAGAAATTATGTGGTACGGTTGGTTTCCTCCAAACGTTTTCCCAGGTCCCTTGTTTACACCCACACACACACACACAGTGGTTATGAATTAGGAACCATTGTTAAATCTTCTTTCGAGAACCATTGTAAAACATAAACCAACTCAACTCGTCCTCTGGATGAGTATGTATAAACATCGGTCTATACATCCATCACAATGCCAATTCTACTTATGATCATGCTTCATGCATGGAATTGGAGCATGGGAATTAATGTATAATGCAGGGTTTTTCAACCTTTATTCAGTCACGTAACTTTTTCTCTTTTTTTGAAATAAAAGGTTTTGCGCCACCCCAATCCAAAATTCATCACAGAATATTAGTTTTGCATCACTCTTAAACTTGTCGAGCGAGTCCAAAAATGTAATCTTTGATATGCTACAAAAAAAATCGTAATCAACATGCTAGATTAAATATAACATAGTGCATTGGGGCACCCCGCTGCCAAATATACACGAAAATGAGAATGTTCGGGCATCTCGATTCCCGGAATTTCTCCGTATCTTCTAAAGAACATTATATTGTCAATTTGAATATACTTTGATCTCCCATGATCAGTCATCTCGGGTCGTCATAATTTAGGATCAGATTATAACAAATTGGAAGGAAATCCACCTGTATATCTAAATTAATTGACCTCCTTCATTATGGTCACAGACTGATGATATATCGTTTCTGTTATAATTTCACGTCCCAAACGTTTAAGGATTGAGAACACATTCACCTGTTGATAGTCGATGGAAGGTTGATGATAACCCATCACGCCTTCAAATTCAAGGGGCAGTTTGCAAAACTTAACAGGTGCTATTGACCTGCTTTATCAGTCCCCCTCTCCCCTCTCCCCCCCTCCTTCCCCTCTTTCCTGTCAGCGCTCCAGCCCAGCACTACCACACCATGTTTGGGCTGGGTTAGTTTAATAAAGTGCGAAGTTTACACGAATTACTTCCTCTTCTTCTTCCTCCCGTGTCGGGCACGTGGCCTAGTCCGCACGCGATGCCTAAATCAAAAGCACGTTTATACTATTTTCTCGAGAGGAAAAGAGAAATTTGGTAGTAGCTCCCATGTCGCGAGCAATCATTCTCACTTCTGCGATTTAAATAACTGATGAATGAAATTAAATACATGTACTGCAATATTTATGAGTCACAAGTATACTGCGGGGGCAGGAAAAGATTTAAAAATGGTCATCAATCGATCCAAAGAAACGAGGATAAATGATGACACCAAGAAAACGACACCCCCAAAATCTGACAATAGGAGAGATCGAATTAATCTGATTGATGAATATATTATCTCGCTCAGCCCTTACATGACTGCGCCTATTTGAAGTCTCCTCCTAAATGAACGAGGTGGTGATAGTGGTGGAGGGGGGGGGGGGCTGCTTTAGGACGCCTTATCTCGCCCCCCCCCCCCACCCAAAAAAAGGAAAGAAGAGATCGTTGTATGTCGAAGTCCATCGATGGGGGGCGGGAGCACAGTGAATGCGCTTTTTGGGGAACATAATAAAAAAATAAAAAAATAAAACCAATTATATACCCCTCTTTAGAAATCTAGCCATCTGATTGGTCGAAATTGAAGTCGTGATTTTAGCCATGCCCAATTGTTTTTATAGGCTCTCGGTGACGTTACATCCTGCTATCACCCCTGGGCACACCTCGGGGTGATATCAGGATGTACCGTCCACTTGAGCCCATACAAAATTATCATTATATCTATACTACTGTATATATTTGTTTCACTCTCAGAAAGTATCCCTTTTTCAGGCATCTAAATTTATTCGGTACATTGAGGATCTTTGTACATATTACACAATGAAAATCATACGTATCACTTTAAACGCTCTGGCGTAGTTGAAAAATAATTTGTGAGATTTCTCATGATTTCATTCATACACGGATTAAAAATGTCTCATGAAAAAGATTACTAGTGAAAAAACAACTTTTGACCCAATTCTAGAATTTCGTCGTGCTCTACCGCCATCACGTGACGAATATTAAAAAACATTGACTAGGTCGAAAATATTGAGTTATCTTGTAAATGAATACTTTCAATCACATATTACAAACATGCAGAAATGCAAAGATTTGACGCAAATATCATGGCAACATCGATTCAAAATCTTTTTTTGTTTGTCTGTATGTTTTTTTCCCCATTTGTTTTCATTGTTCAGGAAAATAGAAATGGGTCATGTAAGTAGGTTAGAAGAGCATCTATATGCAAATGTATTACTAGTATGAATAAATCAACTGCAGTAGAACTGAACAAAGTTGGATGAAAAAAATGATTAAATCACCTAGGCTGGAGATTACTTGCAGTAAATCCTTCATTCATTGACTTAAAGGAAACCTCACTCCAAAGAATAAGTGCAGGTATTCTGAAAAATGAGATGTGTTTCTGCCCTTTGATGTACAAAATTTCTTACGAAAATGTACAAGAGATATATAAATGAAGATATTCTTGGCATGATGTGATGCCTTTTAGTATGACATGGGCGCAGCTACTTTCTTTAAAATGTGAAGTTGAAGTTATACATATATCATGCACCATGCTTTAGTTAGAAAGACTTTTAAAATCCAAAACATAACCTTTACTTTCAGTGAGGAAAAATCATAGTTGAGAAAATAGACATTATATTTGGTGAAAAATATATAACAAGGGAACATTATTGTAACTAATTAATTTAAAATTACTGAAATATAGCAGTTGACAAATCTATTTCATTTATGAAAAACCTTCACCCCAGAAGACCACCAACATATTTAAGCAGTTTGCGTTCTGGCAATTGTAGGACAAAGGATAAAAGCATGTGAATGAAATGCTTCATCATCACACATACCTGGGAATAAAGCATCCATAAATATGAATACATTTACTTGATAAATGACTTTACATAGTACGTCACGTTATCAAGAAAATGGCAATGCCCACGTCGTGTTGAGAAACGGTACAAATTATTCTTGCTTTATGCCTCTCTCATGACCTGTGTTGGGGAATCTTGTAGGTTAATGAGCAAGAATATAATAAATCTTCCAGAATAAGTAAAGCTATTTCATGGGATGAGGTTTTCTTTAATCCAACATATTTTGCTACCATCTATCATCATAGGAGTTATTGAGGCACTCCGGGTTTGCAAGAATATTTCATTTACTCATTTTCTCAATGCAGGTGATTGAAGTCGAAATAAGTTTAGTTTTACGATATTTTTGCAAAGGCTATAAATCAATGTGTCTCGCTTTGATCCAATATCATTCATTATCATCCTTTATCACAAAGATTCTTCGGGCAGTTTTATTTAAATTCTTTTCTAGATTTGTTTTGTTACCTTTTCATGGCTGACTTCATCATTTTCCCTATGTAATGATGAAGCAGATAGAAAATGAATTTCAAAATAATTTCTTCATTATATTTCTTTATATTGACATCCACTTTAGAGAAATAAGTATGTGATTTTTCATACTGCAGAGCACTTTTCCTGAGAAATACAGTTAATGAAATTTTAAGTTTTTGTCCCTGATACCAAACAGATTGATTATTTGGAATTATTCTTCATTAACAAAAATAATACTATCGATTTGTCTCTTGTAAAAGGTCTATAAATTGTAATAGGATGGTAGCACCGGCAAAATTTGGCCCCGGGCTTTATTTCGTCAACATTATAGGGTTAGGTTTCGAGTGTTGATTGGATATTCAAGAAATTGACCACTAAATATTGTCACCCGAATATGATTGTGTTGTACTGTGGTTCAAGTAATGATAGGATTAGATGCCTTAATAGGCCGATGTGATAAATGAGAAGATTGAATGGATTCCTATCACTGTAAAGTTAAAACATCATCATGATAGGTGCCAAAATATTTTCGGCAATGGATCAAAGCAACCAAGAGGTAGAAGCAAGCGCGGATCCATGATTTCTTAAGAGGGGGGGGGGGGGGGGGGGTCCAAATTTGAAATTCGAGCCAAATATTGGTACGTAATGGTGACACCGGCAGTGGCAAAAACTTTCTTTTTGTTGGGGGGGGGGGGGCAAACAACCAACAAATCCCCATCACCCCACTCTTACATGCAGGCTCCGCTGAATGTTTCTCGGCGGGGTCAAGGGGGCGGAGCCCCCGGAAGCTCAGGGGTTTTTGGCAATAACTTACGGTCAGATGAGCATATTTTTATACCTTATTTGTGACACTGGCAGGACACAAATTGGCGTGGCGTCCAGGGGGCGGAGCCCCGGAAGCTCAGGGGTTTTGGGCAATAAATTACGGTCAGATGAGCATATTTGATACCTTATTTGTGACACTGGCAAGACACAAATTGGTGTTGGGTCAAGGGTAAGGAGCCCCCAGAAGCTCAGAGGTTTTACACATTAAATTATCGTCAGATGAGCATATTTTTCTATCTTATTTGTGACACTGGCATGTCACGAATTGGCGTGCGGTCCAGGGGCGGAGCCCCCGGAAGCTCAGGACTTTGGGGCAATAAATTACGGTCAGATGAGCATATTTTTATACCTCATTTGTGACACTGGCCGGACACTTGCGTGGGGTCTAGGGGGCAGAGCCCCCTGGAAGCTCAGGGGTTTTAAGGCATTTTATCACGGTCAGATGAGCAAAAAAAAAATTGGGCCCTGGAAATTGGAAAATTACGTCGTCAGACATTTCGTTTAGGGGCTTAGGGGGGGGGGGGAAGGAACACTTTTTGTTGTTGCTTTCTTTTCAAGAGGCACTAGATCCATGTGTTTAACTTAAAAAATAACTCTTTGTTTACCCGATTTTGTTCAGGTGTCTATGAAAAATTGTTATTAAAAGATGCATGTGTTCATAATTTCTCTCGTAATTTAGGTTAATAATTTTGTTCAAGGTAAATAGAGGAAAATGTATATCATTATTTCCATTTGATATCTAAAGATTTTGCTCCTTTCGGAAAATAGCTCTTCAAATGTTTTACATGTAGAGATATAAATAAACAAAGAAATGGATGAAATCAATAAAACAAAATCAGAATCAGGGAACAAACTGAAAGTTTCGTCTTCTTCATGTTGCCATTTGGACAAAACCGTCTTTCTCTTCAATGATACAATATTGTATTACTTTACTCGTTTTCTATTTATATAATGTATGTATTATGAAAATGAGATAGAAAATGTGTATATTGATGGTCATCTTGCGAGTAATAACCATTAACTACTCTAATCGGGCTCTCATCATTAATTTTTCTCTTCATTTTTGTTTTGTTTTGATGGTGAATTATTGGGGGGGGATGATTGTACAGGCCATCCCCCCCACCTGAAATATTTGGGGGGGATATATCCCCCCCCCCATCCCCCCCCCCCCCCCCCCGGGATCGACACCCATGCTGGTAACTTCTTGGTATGAGCCATTGTGTGTTCAGGAGTCAAATCCTGGCTTCAATGAGTAGACTTTGAATCTGGTCTGACTTACACAAGATCATAACTTGTATCATGTAGGACATGTCTGTTCCAACAGGTGGGTTGGAAAATAAGGCTTCAGCCTCAGCTCTCCGCTCCGTGGCAACTGTACTTGGGGATTGTATGAGCCATAGTGTGTTCAGGAGTCAAATCCTGAAAGCCATGAATCGACCGTTGAAACTGGTCTCCAACTTAGCATACTAGTAGGCAAGTGTTGTTTGAACCAGAGTATCAGACAAAAAAAATACAAAGGGGAATTACATAATTTTACGATCATCTACCTCTTATCTAGAAACTTTCATTGGTCGGGGTATAATTCAAAGGTTATCTTTATGGATCCTTATGTTGCCCGATAATTATCAAAGTAAGCTCAATTATAAATGTCTTTAAAATAGATTCAATAAAAAAAATATCAAGCATTCTTGTCACTTGTATTTTATCCTCCTTCTCCTCATCATCACCACCATTACATTCATCATTGTCACTGTCTATTATCATCATCATCACCATCATCATCATCATCATCATCATAATCATTTGTATCGTCATTAATATCATCACTATCATCATCATCATCATCATCTCCGTAGTCATCGTCATCATCATCATATAAAGACGCAATTAAAAAAAAAATCTTATTTTTTAATTATTTTTTCATAAACCTTCACTTCTCTGATTTGTCTGCTTTCATACCCAAGCCACCTTTTATGATCGTTCGATCTTCTTCTTCTTCTTTCGGGTACTATCCAACATTCTTCACGAGGGTTTAACAGTCAGGGTAGGGTGCATAGATGAGAGAGATGATTGGCATGTTCTTTATTTTGCCCAGAAAGATGTCTGCGAATTGGTATTTTAAATTTAACTTTGTCGAGGGTCGATTTTACGTAGTTAAATTATTCCAGTCTGTGGTTGTAAGGGGTATGAAAACTATTCTTCCTCAAATCCATTTGGACCGGGCGCAGGGTAACTAACACTAGGGACTTTTACATTTGTGTGGACTGATACGTGTGACGTCCATTTAAGGCAGTGCATTAAAAGGACGTCGACCGTAGCAATCCACATTGTCTTCGTGCGAATCTACCGAATAAGCGGGGGTATGGAGCTCTATTTATAAAAAATAAAAAAATTGCCAGGGGAGGGGGTCCGTCTACTTTTTTTTTCTCACTTTTACAAGGTAAAATGAACGTTACCATCTTTTTTGTAAACCTATTTGGGGGCCAGAGGAGGGGGTCCGGGCCCCTGGACTCCTTCTGGAGGCCTGAATACGCCACTGGCTCATTGAGATACCCCCTTTGCTGCTTGTTGAGAAAGAAGATCGCCATGACACATCGGGTAGGTGTAGAGAATTGGAGACCGCAGGGAATTGGAGACCACCAAGCTTGAACCCATCACTGTCTGCCCGTGTTGGCTCCAATATTGCTATAGCGCCATTTGTGACCTTTAACAACACTACTGCATATCATTTTTAAGACGGCAATGCGCTCTTTCTCCGAGAAAATTGGCAAAATTGACCAAGGTAACCAATTTTTGTCGTAAAATTTTGCTCTCATCACTGATATAAAAACACATTTTTTACTGAATGTTGTGGTGTATGCAGATATTTAGGGGTGGCTTTTAAAAAGTAGTTTTAAAATGAAGTTTATGAAGACTGTGTGCCGACCATCACAAAAAATTTATGGCCATTGTATGTTGTGAATGGGTGTTGCACAGCACATTCTGAATGGTGTCTGATCAGAAATGTGTGTAGGCAATGGGGGACACCAGGTCCAAGATTTATTACATATGAAAAACTTTCGTTCATCTGCTCCGCACGCATCGCACCGTGAGCTACAACACGTGAAATTCCTTACCATTTCATGCATTACCTACGCTAAATCACAGCAATAGCCTAACTGAACCCACTTTTAATACCATCTCGGCCTGAATTTTAAAGTTCAATGTTTTTTCTTTAAGATGATATAAATTTGAAATAATTTCATTCGTGGGGAAAGGTTGCACTTTTTGCTTTAAAATGTTAAAAAAAAACCTTTCACGACACTTTCTCTATGGAGGTCAACGGATTTTCGCCCAAAATCCGTCAACTCTCCATACTTATCTTGGCTGTATAACTGATTCGATCGGCGAATTGCACCATCTCGCATGTCAAATTGAAGCAGAGGTTTCAAAGATTCCAGTAATGTATCATTCATTTTGATTGGATAAGAGGAAAAGGTTGCACTTTTGCATCCAATGATTTGCTGTCTCTCATGTATGCTCCTTTTTGCGCAAGAGCATGACACATGCCACACTCAACGAACTCAAACCAAGGATTTCGATGGCCACACTACACGAGTTCCATAGACGTACACATTAGCGTGCGAACTTTTGCGTTGCATGTGATTTGAAACAGCACGTCTCCTCTCGGAATGTTCTTCGAACTTGTCCATTTTGTGTAGTTATTTCTTTCAATATGTGAGTTTTAACCTTAAATATAGAAAGAAGAAGACATGTAGACTGTAGTAATGATAATTAAATGGTGATACATCATGGATTTGTTGTGTAATTTGCCAGTGACCATGAAGAAACACAAAGGATTTTGTAAAATTGTTCCTCGTAAACCTCAGACCCTGAGAGAGGAATGTTCCATTTGATTGTGGGGTTAGATATATAATTAGTAAACTCCTTGATATTGAATTATCGATATGAATTCAATCTCCAACAGTTGTAAAGTCTTGTTATTGTTTTTGTGTCGTCTTAGAGTTTCATTAAAAGACATAAACATGCAAATGAAATCGTCCTTGTTTTATGTTCATGTTATGAACAAGACCCATTCTCCCTATTTTGTCATAATGGACGCACCCAGTGATCTGTGTTACGCGCCAGTGCACACTGCGGGACTTGGTGCGAAGCTCTGTGCAGAGTTGACCGAGCCGGTGAGCAATCCATTTTATGAACGAATTCGCCCCAAAGTTTTCCATATGTATTATTATTATTTATTTATTTATTGGTATATAATGATCGACCAGCAGCACAAGGCTGAAAGGGTCAATTTACAAAGGTACAGTGATGTAAATTATATACATGTACAATAGTATTACGAAACATTGTAAATAAATCTGTAACACAATGACAATACAGCAAAATTATATTGCGTTTGTTTATGTACATTAAGTGAAAGGATGTACTAGAAGAAGATATACAAGAGCAGGGGAAGGTATATGGCTCATGAAAGTGAGAGTGATAAAGCTAATGGAGTAGAGAGAGAGAGAGTGAGGATGGGAGAAAAGGGGAGGTACAAAGAGAGAAAGGAAGAGAGAGAGAGAGATAGAGAGAGAGAGAGCAGGGAATAGAATGATCATAATTCAATAAACATATTATTCCTAATTACATGTAATACATTAATGAAAATTAAGAGAGTCAGACTTCGGTGAGACAACAATAATCATCATACAAGTACATGCTAGAAGAGAGAAAAGGGAAGGTTAAAAGAAAAAAAGAAGGAGAGAAGTTTGAAGAGAGAGAAAGAGGGAGAGAGAGAGATGGGGTCGTTTGTTGTGAATGTCGAGTTTGCCGAGGACAGTCAATGACCCGATGCTGGTTGGTTAATTGTCCATGTACAGAAATATTTTGGGCAACATTGTTTTAAAATCGCTTCAAAATTACAGTAACTTCATTGGCTGCATTTATCTCTATCAAAAAGTGTTTGAACTAACCATAACAATCCCATTTTCACTCAAATTGTATTTAATAACATGATTTGGTTTGTAACTGTCCCTTATACCTTCACATGTAGGTAATACGAGACCTTTCAGGTGATGAAGTCATTAATCATTGTTATCTTATTAATCAGTTACATCATGACCACAATTTTGTTACCAAATAAAGAGAAGAAGTTACTGAAGAGAAAACAAAACTTTCTGTACGTGTAACATTTTTCATGTTTATGTCAATTTTGCAAATGTGCTTAAGGGTCTCCCATTCCCTACACCTACGCTATTGCATCTCCACAATACAGTCATGATCTTGCAATACAAAGCAGATACTCATCATTAATATGGACAAAATATTGATCGAGTTGATCCTACAATTATTATCATTATCTTTCGGCTCTAACCAAGCTACCTCCTCGTCTGGAATTGTGTGAGGTGCCCTAAAAAGAGAGAGAGATAGAGAGATAGATATAGAGAGAGAGAGAGAGAGAGAGAGAATTGAGAGTGGAAGAGAGAACTCCAAGTAATTAGAACGATTCGCCTACTCTTTATGTCAATTTTAGAAAGTGATCACTTTAATCGTAATTTAATCCTTTATATCTGATATAAAGGATTAAGTATAAACGGATTATAGTGACGCACGGCGTACTACATTCGTCACAAGGGTTACACTAGTAATCGAAATGTTTATTAGAAAAGTTGTGAAAATCTTAGATCTGAGAAATTTGAATAGTGTATCTGGTTATTGGTAGCGCGTTTAATAATTGGAACAACCTTCATCAACCAGTTGACAATGACCCGGCCCCTGCTCAGTGTTATTTAGTACGCGTATGAGTGTTCCCTTCCTTTAAGAGCAACCCCCTATCTCAGGACTGCCAACATTTTCTGAACCCCCCCCCCCAACTTTCCCCGGGTTTCTGCAGGATTTTCCTGCCTTGGAGACCCCCCCCCTTTAATCCGTAACACTGGTCAACGTACCCCCTATCTATGATATTGAAGATATTTTACAACCCCTTTTTTACATTTCTCACGAGTCCAAAAAGGCATGAACGTATTGAGGACTGTTTATGAACTAACTAGGATCGTATTATAGACATTATTTACACATTCTACCTCGACCTTAATAACCCTTTATACGATTTGTAGGACGGTTCCAAAACGTATTGACAACTTGTTTGGTGTGATGGGGGCTTTATTGAATGGGAATAGTTTCTTCAGCTTCTTCAGAACTTTTTCCATGGTCTGAATCCACGTGAATCATCCTTATTTCTTTATCCAAAAAAGCGTTATAATGTTTTAAGAGTTGCTAATCTTTGCGACAATAGTGATTTTGGCGAAAGAAATTAGCAAAAGCCAGAATTTAGGAGTCCAACGGGACAGCTTCGATCACAACATGTCCATCACCCACACACACACATAGGGGTTACTTTCAATCCAGTATTTTCGTATTGATTTCCGGTTTTGTTATGCACTTATAAGCCAAGCTCAATTTGACCGATATAATTATGATGTAGAAAACGAATTGGTTATGTTTTGATATGATTGGATGTACTTTGCAAGTTTCTCGTATTGGTTTCATAAGTTGTTTTTTTAAAGTATGTATGTATAATAGGCGTGAAAATGCATGTGCTTCAACTTTGGAAATGAATTCTGGGAAATCATTTTAGGATTAATCAACTAATCGGAGCAGTACAATAGTACAAGCAGTAACAGTACAAGCAGTACAAGGCGATTAGTGCTAGAACCAACATAAGGCCTAAAATAAAAACTTGTTGTATTGCCCTTTGCGACCGACCCAAAAATCTGAAAATCTACGGTCGGCCCATTTTTTAATCTTTTTTTTTTAATGAATACAAAAATATGTATTTTTTTGGTTTAAAGGGGATATAAATGCATACTATCAAATTATTCCCAAATTCTCACTTGTCTTCTGCCCTAGTTTCAAAATCCTAGAAAAGATATGGATGGAATGATGACGCTAAAACAAATGTATAAAAGCATTACAAAACTGAGAAATTTTAGCCAAAAGAGGGCGGGGAAAAAACAAACGAACAAACAAACAAACATTCAAATTGAAAAAATATCGGCCCAAAGAGGGCGAGACAAAAAAGTTAAAAAAAAAAAAAAAATCTACGACCGACCGACCCATGTTTTGGCACCTTACGAGCAATACAACAAGTTTTTATTTTAGGCCTAATGGTGATAATAGGAAGGTGCGGTTAATGATGACAGATGTATGCCTACACATATAGTACAAAAAAGTACTCATTCAGAGGCATGTATAATAATAAGCCCCTTGTGGTGGGCTAATAGGAACGTGCCGACGTGAGTGAAGAATTTGGATTTCTATGGTTGCGTTTATCTAGCAAATTTTTGGCTAGAATCAGGTTTCTCAAACGTCTTTCAGGCAAATTTAGAAGTTGATAAACGCAAAGCCTTTTTTAAAGGGCTTTATTATGGGCATATCTAAAGACGCAAAAAGCCAGAATCACGTTTCTGAAAGATCGATAAACGCAAAGCTGTTTTGAACCTCACATACAAATAGGACCACCCATGTGTTGTGTACAAGCATGTGTGTGAAGTTGACCTTCGAGAAACTGTCTGCTTCCCGGGTCAAAACAGTTGGGCAGACACAAGGCCTTTATTGTGAATCGTGAAGAGTCGATAAACGCGACATCCCGCAAATCACGATCGTATAGTTTTTTGTTTTTTAATGTTCTTTATTGTGTTCATTCAATACATCAAATCAATTCATACATGTACATCTGTGTTACATTATATCATTCAATACATAACATCGAATCATACATCATTTAACTATATAACATATAGTGGGGTTCGATAGTGGGGTACGATATGTACATATCTAGTGACAAGCCTAGATAAACGCGCCCTATGATATACATAATCACATACCTGATGATATTGTTTGTCTCTCGCAGGCGCGGATCCAGGATTTCTTAGGGGGGGGGGCCCAAATTTGAAATTATGCGAGCCAAATATTGGTACATAATGGTGACCAGCAGTGATGTAATTAGGGGGTGGGTGCAGGGAGGGGCGTGTTTCCACCCACCCTCCTCCGCGAAGTGCGGAAGCTTTGACATTTCGAGAAAGAAGAAGATTCGTTGTGTCGTTTTATCGACTCCTAATCTTCGTCTAAATTCAGTTTCCCCCCTCCCGCGCAAAGCGCGAAAGATTTTACGTTTCACTAAATCTTTAGAGAAAGAAGACGATTCGTTGTACCGTTCTCGACTCTTAATCCTTGTCTAAATTTCGTCCCCCCCCCCCTTTGACGTTTTATTAATTTTTTAGAGAAAGAAGACCAATCGTTGTAATGTTCTCGACTCTTAATCCTTGTCTGAATATCAAAAATGTTCTTTGTCTACACCCTTTTCTTCATACGTCCTCTTCCTTTTCACTCCTCTATTTTTTTGGCCGGCGTTTTTTGGGGGACCATACTGCCCCCCCTGGCTACGCGCCTGCGGTCAGATGAACATAATGTTGATACCTTGTCCGCCCCGGAAGCTCAGGGGTTTAAGGCAATAATTTACGGTCAGATTAGCACTCAGGGGTCCGCCTTAGGGCCCTCGGCGGGGTCCAGGGGCAGAGCCCCCGAAGTTCAGGGTTTTTAGACATTTAATTACGGTCAGATAAGCATTATTTTGATACCTAATTGTGACACTGGCAGGTCCCTAATTGGCGTGGGGTTCAGGTGTCGGAGCCCCCGGAAGCCCAAGGGTTTTAGGCACTCAATTACTCTACATCATCGTATGGGAAATGTTGTTTCCACAGAGTTTTTGGATAATCTAATTACAAAAATAATGATAGCATTCAAGAGAGTGCGTTTCTATCTACTAGTGGGTGTTTTTAAAGTTTTTAATTTAGGCACAGGCTTTGGAGTTATAGTTTAATGGATTTTGTCTGACATTTTCTTGGGTTATGTAAAATGGATTTTAAGTTTAAAGATAATAGTCACGTTTGTATAGAGCTCCTATGTGTCTAAACGCCTTACATATTACCCCGGTCATTGGATTCCATTGCTAACAAAAAGTCGTGTATAGGTTTACTAGGAGATCCTCTCCGAAGCCGCTATCAATGTTATTGGAGACAGTCGAGTTATGGTACGTTGTTCCTTAATCATGGTCTGTATAGCTTTTTGAGCAAATGCTGAACCGTGTATAATATTTTGATTATGATCTACGCGTAAAAACACATACACATATCAACATATAATTTAACTCGTGATTAAAAATGTGGATTTTCTATACCTTCACATTTTGTCTCATTTACATATAGATAGAACTTTTCTTGGCCACAGAAACCAACTCTCCTTTAAACACAAGTGCCATATGGTATTACTTTATCTCCCATGTCATTGATGGTTATTAGGTGGTTTTTTAAGTTTTTAATTTAGGCACAGGCTTTGGAATTATAGTTTAATGGATTTTGTCTGACATTTTCTTGGGTTATGTAAAATGGATTTTAAGTTTAAAGATAATAGTCACGTTTGTATAGAGCTCCTATGTGTCTAAACGCCTTACATATTCTATAAACTTTTTCTATAAACGTTTATTCTATAAACTTAAAACACTAAAAATTTTCGATCTGAACACTACTCAAGTAGCAGTTATTATGTTTAAGTACATTAATAATCTGCTTCCACCATCCTTTGATAACATGTTTAGGTTTAATAATTCCGTTCATTCATACTCTACTCGCATATCTGGAAACTTCCATCTTACAAACCCCAAATTATCAATAACACACAAATCTGTTAGACATTCTGGCCCGGACATTTGGAATGATTTACCCGACAACATAAAGTCTTGTTCAACCATCTACTCCTTAAAAGCTACACTTAAACGACAAATAATACAATCATATGCTCCCCTCTCTTTAAATTAGTATAACAAAACCGTGACTTATTTATTCTTTATCATGCAACTGCTCACTGCACCTGCACTTGCACCGCACCCTCTTGGTCACTCAGTTTTTTCGAAGAGAGTTATGTCGCCAATTCTTTTACGAGGCCGCCATCCATTTCCAGCCTAACCGCTCACGATGGTGGTCTCCTGCGTTCCAAATTACCTCTCTAATTTATTGAAAATATTTCATATTTCTTATGTTATTGTATGCTTCGTACATGTTTATCGAATTATATAATTGTACATGATTTTTCATTTAATTACTTTTGTAAACATTGTATTCATTGTATTTGTTATTGTTCGAAATTTTGTACTTTGACTTTGAATTTGTATATTTTTGAACGCAGAAATAAAATCAATCAAACAAACAAACAAACAAACATATTACCCCGGTCATTGGATTCCATTGCTAACAAAAAGTCGTGTATAGGTTTACTAGGAGATCCTCTCCGAAGCCGCTATCAATGTTATTGGAGACAGTCGAGTTATGGTACGTTTGGTCTATATAGCTTTTTGAGCAAATGCTGAACCGTGTATAATATTTTGATTATGATCTACGCGTAAAAACACATACACATATCAACATATAATTTAACTCGTGATTAAAAATGTGGATTTTCTATACCTTCACATTTTGTCTCATTTACATATAGATAGAACTTTTCTTGGCCACAGAAACCAACTCTCCTTTAAACACAAGTGCCATATGGTATTACTTTATCTCCCATGTCATTGATGGTTATTAGGTGGTTTTTAAAGTTTTTAATTTAGGCACAGGCTTTGGAATTATAGTTTAATGGATTTTGTCTGACATTTTCTTGGGTTATGTCAAATGGATTTTAAGTTTAAAGATAATAGTCACGTTTGTATAGAGCTCCTATGTGTCTAAACGCCTTACATATTACCCCGGTCATTGGATTCCATTGCTAACAAAAAGTCGTGTATAGGTTTACTAGGAGATCCTCTCCGAAGCCGCTATCAATGTTATTGGAGACAGTCGAGTTATGGTACGTTTGGTCTATATAGCTTTTTGAGCAAATGCTGAACCGTGTATAATATTTTGATTATGATCTACGCGTAAAAACACATACACATATCAACATATAATTTAACTCGTGATTAAAAATGTGGATTTTCTATACCTTCACATTTTGTCTCATTTACATATAGATAGAACTTTTCTTGGCCACAGAAACCAACTCTCCTTTAAACACAAGTGCCATATGGTATTACTTTATCTCCCATGTCATTGATGGTTATTGGGTGTTTTTAAAGTTTTTAATTTAGGCACAGGCTTTGGAATTATAGTTTAATGGATTTTGTCTGACATTTTCTTGGGTTATGTAAAATGGATTTCAGGTTTAAAGATAATAGTCACGTTTGTATAGAGCTCCTATGTGTCTAAACGCCTTACATATTACCCCGGTCATTGGATTCCATTGCTAACAAAAAGTCGTGTATAGGTTTACTAGGAGATCCTCTCCGAAGCCGCTATCAATGTTATTGGAGACAGTCGAGTTATGGTACGTTTGGTCTATATAGCTTTTTGAGCAAATGCTGAACCGTGTATAATATTTTGATTATGATCTACGCGTAAAAACACATACACATATCAACATATAATTTAACTCGTGATTAAAAATGTGGATTTTCTATACCTTCACATTTTGTCTCATTTACATATAGATAGAACTTTTCTTGGCCACAGAAACCAACTCTCCTTTAAACACAAGTGCCATATGGTATTACTTTATCTCCCATGTCATTGATGGTTATTGGGTGTTTTTAAAGTTTTTAATTTAGGCACAGGCTTTGGAATTATAGTTTAATGGATTTTGTCTGACATTTTCTTGGGTTATATAAAAAGGATTTCAGGTTTAAAGATAATAGTCACGTTTGTATAGAGCTCCTATGTGTCTAAACGCCTTACATATTACCCCGGTCATTGGATTCCATTGCTAACAAAAAGTCGTGTATAGGTTTACTAGGAGATCCTCTCCGAAGCCGCTATCAATGTTATTGGAGACAGTCGAGTTATGGTACGTTTGGTCTATATAGCTTTTTGAGCAAATGCTGAACCGTGTATAATATTTTGATTATGATCTACGCGTAAAAACACATACACATATCAACATATAATTTAACTCGTGATTAAAAATGTGGATTTTCTATACCTTCACATTTTGTCTCATTTACATATAGATAGAACTTTTCTTGGCCACAGAAACCAACAGTGATGTAATTGGCGGGGGGGGGGTGCAGGGAGGGACGAGTTTCCCCCCTCCCTCCTTCGCGAAGCGCGGAAGCTTTGACATTTCAATAAATTATTAGAGAAAGGAGACGATTCGTTGTACCGTTCCCAAAAATAATCCTCGTCTGAATTATGTCCCCCCCCCCTTACGCGGAAGCTTTTACGTTTCATTAAATTATTAGAGAAAGAAGACGAATCGTTGTAACGTTTTTGACTCTTAATCCTTGTCTGAATTTCAAAATGTTCTTTGTCTACTCCCTTTTCCTTTTCACTCCTCTCTTTTTTTGGCCGGCATTTTTTTGGGGACCACCCCACCGCCCCCTGGCTACGCGCCTGCGGTCAGATGAACATTATGTTGATACCTTGTCCGACCCGGAAGCTCAGGGGTTTAAGGCAATAATTTACGGTCAGATTAGCACTCAGGGGTCCGCCTTAGGGCCCTCGGCGGGGTCCAGGGGCAGAGCCCCCGAAGTTCAGGGTTTTTAGACATTTAATTACGGTCAGATAAGCATTATTTTGATACCTAATTGTGACACTGGCAGGTTACTAATTGGCGTGGGGTTCAGGGGTCAGACCCCCCGGAAGCCCAAGGGTTTTAGGCACTCAATTACTCTACCTCATCGTATGGGAAATGTTGTTTCCACAGAGTTTTTGGATAATCTAATTACAAAAATAACGATAGCATTCAAGAGAGTGCGTTTCTATCTACTAGTGGGTGTTTTTAAAGCTTTTAATTTAGGCACAGGCTTTGGAGTTATAGTTTAATGGATTTTGTCTGACATTTTCTTGGGTTATGTAAAATGGATTTTAAGTTTAAAGATAATAGTCACGTTTGTATAGAGCTCCTACACTGTAAAAAATAATTTGTTTATTGGTAATTTTTACGTATTTTTTTCATGTAGAATTTACTTTTAAACATTAGTTTTGCCACTTACGCGCTAAATTTAAGTCTTGCTAACTCAAACTTTCAATTTAGGAGAACATACGTGGAATATTTAAGTAAAATCAAATACATAAGAACTTTAAGTAATTTCAGCCTGTATTAATTTAGTAATTTTAACTCAAAATCAGAAATTATACGTATTACTCAAACAATTTATGTTGATTATTCTTATCTTTTTAAAGTAAGGACCGATGCAGTGCGTAATAGAAATATTTACATAATCTATGAATATTCATTAAGACCAAAATAAGCTCTTTTTTAAATAAAACAATTCTTTTTTGTGGTTGAATGAAAATTTAAGGACTTTAAAACATTTACTAATTCATTTAACATGGCTAAGCAAAGACAAGACAATTTTTAATTGTTACCCAGTTCAAAACAAATCAAAACTTGATATTTCAGGAAATTGTCAACCAATTTTCCTTTTAAGATGCTACGATCAAGTATATATAAAATTTGGAGCCTTTCAATATGTGTCGAATTGAAGCGTATGTAATAGTTTGTGATGGTGGTAGATATATATATACGGTTAAATCTTAAATAGAAGTAGTGAATGATTAGTGGATGTTACTTGTTAGATTAGATGGGTACCAAATCGTGCAATATGTAATCCTATCATAGCTTTTTTTTTAATTATCTAAAATGATTACAATACTTAAATTATTTACGTTAATGTAACTCGATTTAACTGAGTAAAAATTTATTCAGCAAAATAAGTAAATTCTACTTAAGATGCTGTAGGTAATATTTATTTAATAAAAATAAGGCAATTCTTTTCCTCAATTTTATTGAGTTATTTCGACTATTATTTTTTACAGTGTATATGTCTAAACGCCTTCGAGTATCCCGATCCCCACCGTTCCGCGAGCCCTGACATGTAGGCATCTCAAGAAGCATTTCCTTGCCTGGCTGTAAATTTAGGAATTTGTCATTTTCCAACAAACGCATAAAAAAGTATAATATACTTAAAATTATGTCATTTCAGCATTATTTGTAAATCACCGTTATGGAATTAGAAATAAACCACATTTGAATTTTATTTCAAAGCCCCCCCCCCTCCCCTATCAGTACGCCAGTGCCCACCCCCCCCCCCCCCCGATCTACACCTTGTTGGCGGGAAAATTGCAACTGATATCCCTTACCTTTCTTCATTCTCTTTCTTTTTCTTTCCCTTTCTCTCCTCTTTCCCTTTCCCTTCCCTTCCTTCTTTCTCTTTTATGTTTGCTGGAGGAGAGCAAGGTCATTTTGGCCCCACCCCGCTCCACACATTGTTGGCGGGATTAACCGCAACTGATCTCCCTTTCTTTTCTACTTTTTCTTTCTTCTTCCTCTTTTTTGTTCCCTTTTAGCTCTCCTCTTTTAAGGCAAAGGCCTTTTTGTCCCCCCCCCCCCCGATCCACAATCTGTTGGCGGGAAAATTGCAACTGATATCCCCCTTCTTTTGTTTTCTTCTTCCTCTTTTTTCCTTTCCTTTATCTCCTCTTCTTTTTTTATCTTTCCCTTTCCTTCCTTCTATTTTTATTTTTTGATTGGGGGGAGGCAACAGCCTGGGAGGCAAGTTCTTTTGCCCCACCTCCCCGATCTCCTTCATCCCTCTTTTCCTTTCTTCTTCGTCTTCTTTTTTTCCCCTTTCTCTCCTCTTTCCCGTTCCCTTCTTTTCCCTCTCTCTGTCTCCTTTTTTTGCGGGGGGGGGGGGGCCAAGGCCCGCTCGGCCCCCCCCCCCCCCCTGGATCCGCGCCTGGTCTCTCGTGTAGACTCAATGTAAAGACTTCGGATGCGATGAGCGTAGCCCTCTATCGTCTAACCCAACCAGTAGATGAGTCAAACCATTCTCCACATCATATACTAGGATCATATGCATCTGTAAAATGTATAATGCTTATTCCTTGTCGCAGTATGAACGTCTGACATTAGATGTTAGAATTCAGATCATTTATAAAGAGGAGAGGACAATGGATAATATTGAAAGAAGAAATTCAGAGTATCCTGGTCTCAATACTGATGTTCCCAGTAAACCGTCATTATCATCATCGTCACCACTACCACCACCACCATCAACACAACTATCATAATCACCATCGTTATTGCCACAACTAAATATTATCATCGTCATAATAATTCCCATCACCACCATCATCATTATCATCACCAACAAAATCACATGCATCATCATCATCTCCATCACCATTAAAGCCATCACCATCATCATCATCATCATCACCAACATCATCATCACCATTCTCATCACCATCATCATCATCATCATCATCATCTTTATCATCACCAACACCATCACCATCATCATCTCCATCACCATCATCGCCATCACCATCATCATCATCATCTTTATCATCTTCCAATATCGTCATAATCATTGTCATTGTCTTAATCAGTGAATTTTAATGGTTTATAGATTTTGATTCATACCAAGATTTGCATGCCAAGTTAACCTATTCGTTTTAGTTAAATAATCTCATCGCCTTGTTGATAATTTTTATTTGTTCAAATTTGTCTCTTAAAGCTCCGCCACTTGTAGCTACTTGCACTATCTATCTAGCAAACCACGCCTAAGAGCAGTGGCGTATGCAGGATTTTTTTCAAGGGGGGTTTTAAAATCAAAAGGGGGGGTTTTCCAAAAAAACATACATAAAACATATACATAAACAAAACTCGAGGGGGGGGGGTTAACCCCAAAACCACCCCCCTGCGTACGCGCCTGCCTAAGAGGTAACGGTTGGCCCCCATGATCCCCTTTTGCTTACGTTAATTGAGAGCTGATTTGATGAGATAGTCACCTGTCAGTACATGGAGGTGTGATTCCTCCTGGCCAAACTAGTGCATATAGGCTTTAAAAGAGAAGTTCACCCTGGTAATAAGTTGGCTTTTATATTAGAAGCAGAAAATGAGAGAAACATTTCAGTGAAAGTTTGAACAAAACCCGATAAAAAATAGGAATACTATGATTTTTTATTTAAGGTGCCATCAATCAAACCCTATAACTGGCAACTTTGCGACGTTTCTTGCGAGTTCCCCTACGGGGTTCCCCTCTTTTTTATTGCCCTGTACTAACAAACTTGAACAATTATATATTTCCATAAGAACATTTTTGATCATACATTCACCCTAAATATAACTATTGCAAATATATTTTTATGCAACTCCTGTACTAAACAAACCTTTTCCCTTATGAAAATTTATGAAACTTCTGTTCAGAGTAAATTGGAGAAGGGCTCGCAAGATACGTCACAGTGTGGCCAATTTGTGTTTCACTAATGACAACTTCAACATATCATATCTTTTTCAATTTTGTTATCGGATGTTTCTCAAACTTTCATTAATTTGTTTCTTCATCTGATTTGATTAAAACCAAATTATTAGCAGGGTGTAAATTATATTTTCGACTATGGCGCTAAATGTATAAGTATGGACAAGGAGTAATTGGTATAACTGTGTGTGTTTAGGGGGGGGGGCGTTCATATAAGTGTGGGCGAATCAAATCAATAGTTATCTTATAGATCAGGGCCCCGTCTTTGACATTAAACAGTTGCGATTATTAGAATCAATCGCAATTCTTTGTAATACAGGGACATGATGAATTAATCGTCAATATTTAATATTCCCACGGCTGAAACTAAACAAAAGCTCATAATCGATACGCTGATTAATGTGTGGGCTAGTTTCGATATCAGCCCACAAGCACTTGTGTACGAAAGATAAAGGAAATCTTATTGAATAACATAACGTTCCCGCGGAAAGCATCGATCCTCCCACTTAAACATGGGCGTACGTCATGGCGGCTTTGTAGACCTTTAAATTAAATTTTGAAGCACGTCAACCTATGAACATTGTGATAATTTTTGTTATCGTATTGAAATGTTCATTATGAAGTCTATTAAAATTCTACCTTCTACCAGCTAGGATCAGGCACGTAGCCACATGGGGGGGGGGGGGCACGGGGGGGGGGGGGGGGGGCACGTGTCCCAGAGATTTTCAAGATCGGTTGAACTTTTTTAGACCCCTTTTTTTGGACCTCGATCGATTACAATATGTGCCCCCCCCCCCAAAAAAAAAAAAAAAAAAAAAAAAATCAAACTCTGGCTACGTGCCTGGCTAGGATGGAGACCAGCTCATTAACATTTCATCCACACCAATCTGCATCTTCTTGCCGCTGCAATCTCACATCCACCCCCACAGACTGTTGATTGTTTCCCCAAGATAACAAAAACTATCAAGCTGCTCTACATCTCCCGTCTACGTCTCTTCTTGCTTCTCTCTGTATCTCTTGCACTCAAAAAGAAGTAAAGCAAACAAGAAGTATTAATGTTGATAATGTGATTCATTTTATTTGAATAATACATGTACATGACAGTATAAATGTACCAATAACATTTTCTTTTAAAATTATATTTTCCCAAGAAATGCCGCTTTCACATTCCATAAAAACAGCCATTTACTGTTACAAAAAAGTTCTTAACCTTTATGACCCTTTAGGCCCCACTGCGCTACTTCCGCCTTCTGTATAGCAAACAATGCCTAATCGGTGACCATTGGTCCTCCATGATCCTCTTTTTCTTATGTTAATCGAGAGCTAATTTGATGAGATAACCACCCGTCAGCGACCATGCAGGAAGGTCTAATCCCTCCTGGCCAAACTAGTGCGGTGGGGCTTTACCAGGAATCAACCGGACACAAAACAGCAACGCCATTTACAAATCTAGCCAATTCACAAATCGCACAATAAAGATTTCTTACATCAAATTCAATGAAACCACTTTGGGGATATGTTTGCTCCATAATATCATTTACATGTCTGAGGAAAGTATACATTCAAAGTCTTAACCATGCAAAACCAATAAGAATATCAATCTACATGAGCAACCAAATAAATGTACATAATTATATTTATGCTGGCTTGTAAAAGGATCGTACAAATGGAATGAATACTTAAACTTGCGACCAGCGCAAGGGATTTTTATTTACATCTTAAACTCTTAAGTAAATAGTTTACATTTCATGTGCCTGAGTACGTGTGCTTAAGTATGTGTGTTAACAAGAAAATTAAATTACATTAATAGTATTACTCTCATGATCTCATCTAATAAGCTATTCTTATCAAAATATAATAAAGGACATTTTTATAATTTAAAAAAAAATCAATAAATTCGATAATTTCTTTCGTCAATTCACTTTGCCATCAATGAGAATTCTAATCATTCCTTTTCATGATGAATCATATTTAGTAAATTAAGTAAAATGGGTACCCGGTAAGATGAGACCGTCATTGTTAATCAAACAGTTTTTGAGCGTCAAGTAACCCCTGGCTGGAATGCTCCCCAGAGAGTGGAGATTGTGCACACAGTGTGTGCGGGCAAGTATTGAATCCAATGACCGGGATAATAATATATCTGTAAAGCGCTTAGAGACAACGTAGATGTATTAAGCGCTATATAAAAGCGGAATATTATTATATTATACTAATGAAAATTATATATTTTAGGAAAATCAACCACATTTACACTGTGAATGCGTGATTCTACCGATTCTCTGATACACCTCGTTACTAGGATACAACCTTTAGCATTATTAGAAAGTTAAAATAAATGTGTACATTCAACACAAAATCCCAGCTATTACATTGTATGTCTGGGAACACAAACGGTTATACTAGTTTTATAATGGTTATACAAGTTTTTATAATGCTGTGAATACTTGAAAATGCGACCAGCGCAAAAGATTATATATAAAACATACTTTCCCCCTTTTAGGGTGTGACACATAAACTATGGCAGAAATATGAAGTATACGATTGAGACATCTAAAAATAAAATATATAATATATATAATACATATGTATAAAGTTCCCGATACTGAAGATGTAAACAGAAAAAGGGTACGAAGCGATGGATGATAGGATGATGAGAGCATTCAGATTCTATCACACATGTTGTCAATAGGCCCAGTCCATTTGTATAAGTGTTATAAACAATAACAAGGAAATAGAAAATTGGTTAAAAAGATGAGCTGACATACCGAGATGTTAATCCTGTTTATCATATCAGAGTTCAAATTACTTTTACAACTCTAAAAGTGCTCCAGGATCTATTCTGTGTTGCCCATAACATCGTTCACTTAATTTAGTTGATCACAGATTACAACCATCAAACCTTAGGACACGACTATGTAGTGGTAGGAGTGGTCTTTTTCTTTGCCGCTGTTAACTGCTTCTTCACAAACTCCCATTTGACTGGGCAATGGCTCTTTAGTTCAGTTGCTATGTCTTCTGGTAAACTCCACGTGGTTGTGTTTGCCTTGGTGTCCAAGAAGAAGATGCGACCTTGTGTTTTACCAGGTTCATTGTCTACATGCATCATCCATCCCTGTACAAGAATGGACTCTTCCAAATACAGACCGCACGTGCACTTCTTACGACTTGCATGGATGACGTCTGACTGCCTGCATAGCTCTAGGACCATCTTGATCCGATCAAGGTCAGGATGGTCTGCTTCTGAGTAATCATGGCCCCGACTGTACTCTGATACAGGTCTAGGAATCGGCATCGGAGGGCGGAAGTTGATCTTATCCGTAGATGATGCTCCTGCTGCCTCTGCTCCTCCTACTGCTCCACCTACTGCTCCACCTTCTCCATCTTCTCCATCATCATGAGGATCCTCGTATAGCTCCATGGCGGGTTGTCTTTGAGGTCCTGGTTCAGGTATAGGTGGGAGCTTGGATTGACTGTGTCTAGACTGAGTCTGATCCTGCTTCGGTGAGGGCGGTACTCTAACAAACGTCTTTGTCTGTGGCGAACCCTGTGGCAATTCCTCGACAGAATTCGCCCGACGATTATTCTTGCCAAGCCGTTTACGTGGTCGTTCCATAGTGGTAAAAACTGGCGTGGTGGGGCCATTCTTTCGTAATGAGGAGGTAGCAGCAGGTGCTGAAGATGGTGGTGGAAGGACACCATCTCTAGTACAGAGTACAGGGTGCTTAAGAAAGACAGGACTGTCCGTCTTTCCTGGAATGTTCGTTTGCTTGTAATACTCGATCATTTCTTCTAGACTAGAAAACTTCTTTCCTGTGCCGACCACGTTGAAACAGCTAGTAGCTTGAACCACTTGGAAGTGATACAAATGGAGAGGATCGATCCTATAGGGGGGGAGGGGAAGCACAGAAATTGAAAATAGATAAAAGAACAATCTAAAAACAAAAGTGTTAAATCACCATATAAAAGGGCCGAGTAACCTTTTTTTTAATGCAGATTCTGATTCAACACGGTATGGGTTGAATCAAGCATATTAAAAGCCACCTTTGAAAAGGCGGTCAAGTTGAGATTCGACACTTTTATTTAGCGATATATATTATTGAATGAATTTAATGGTAGCCTAATCGTGCTACATAGAGTGTCATATAACTTGTGTTAGCAGTTAATAACACTATTATTCGAAATGATGAAGAAGGCCTTCAAATTTATCACTTCTTGTAAACGATGTGTTAGATGTTTCTGCTTCTGTGTGCCATATATAGTCACATCGTATTCACAAATAAAACAATATCATGGAACACAGCCAATATAGGACGTTTCAAACAGTAATTACAGTAATTAATCACAGTAGTTATGATGCAATATTTACATAAAACGAAAATGAAATTGATTTGTAAAAACTTATAGTATGGGTGGACGTAAAACCAAATTACCTCTGCGTCATACTTATGATCATTAAATACTGGATTATTGATATTAAGTTACACGTTGTTTTATGAGTAATGTGTCGCATGATCAAGGTTAACACTATCAACAGACCACATTCGACCTGTAAACTTGACACATTTGTCATTAAAGAAACAAGGGGGGGAGGACACACACTGTCTGGACGTGAAGTTTCACTTCCTCTTTAGTATTCACAGTAATTGAAGAGCCCTTTAAACAAGTGGAAACCGGAGTCTGAATGAGGAAGTCATTATCTATAAATATAATCTGAATAGTCGTAAAAGACTAGTAAGAAAATTATTATATGCAAATACACATAAAATAGTATATTTCTTTCTTCCCAACTCAGATAGTATTGTGCTTCCTCATCCTGCGGGACAATATCGATATATAGACAATCATAAATATCACTTTCAAGTCATTTTGTTAATTTCCTAATACATGTACTCTCTCAATAGCACTTAGATTGTATATCCTTATTAAGACTTAAAAACATGTTAAGTCTTCAAAATTAATTAAAATAGCCATACACAATTAAAAGTTTCAACGAGATTGACTTCTGTGAATAAATCTTTGAAGACTTGAATCTTCTCGCCAATCAGATTGTTCTTAGATGATGTCATGCGTGCGCGCGGTACATCTTCTTTGACATAAAAATTAAACCACGATATAGCCTTGAATTTTAAATATTTTATCTATGGATTTAATATGTTAAGTCTTGTTTTCAATTCCAAAACTTTGTCCCCGGTTTCGAAATGACTTGGACTTAAAAGATAAATCCTTAGGACTTGAAACTAAGTCTTAGACATTAAGAGAGTCAATCTTATTATTTGTACTATACACCAATCTCAGGATATTTGGAATGCATCTTTCTGAAATGTTATCATGAATACTTACACGACTGACATGGTGACTGCTTGTGAATTACTCTTGCTATCTCTCATAAGAAATGAGCCAGTTTTAAAAAGATGATTTTTGAATGCCTCTTCCTCCTGTATAAACGAGATCAAGATGATATGAATGAAATACACGATTAATGTTTAAAGGTAAAAAGGTCTGTCTGTACAAAACAGAGTTGGGCAAACCTTGCAATAGATAAAATAACCTGGAGAAAGTTTGTCCGTGGGGACACCAGGGAGGCGTTTCACAAAACTTGTCATAAGTGACCAATGATAGTTTTTGTTATAAGATACTGAAATCCATACTTCTGATTGGTTATCAGCAGATTTGTCACTGATTTTTGTCATTTGTCATTGAAAAAAGGCTTTGTGAAACGGGTCCAAGGAATTGGGGACTACCCGATGGCACCTTACAACAACAAACCAGTTTGAATATGAATCGGGACTGTTATGTTGACTAATGATTAGATGGGGACGATAATTACATGATAAGCGTGCCATCCTATTCACTGGTCTCATGTACTTCTCAACACCGTTTGCTTCTAAGAATATTTACTTCACATCTTAACTTTTATGCCCGGGGGGGGGGGGGGTACCCATATATTAGGACATACGGGGTGTGCCGCTCTAATGGGTCACTTTTTCACAAAACTCCCTAAATATGGGTCCCACTTTTAACAAAAAATACCATTACAAATGGGTCTGTTTTTTCAAATTTTTCGGGTGTTTGCATTAGAAACACCCGAAAAACACCCGATAATAATTGTGGAAAATTTGTGTGTTTTTTTCTCGAGAAATATGCCCCAAAATAATGGGTAGGGGTTTCGAGGCTTGAGCGGCACACCCTCGTCCAAACCAAATCTGAGTACCCCCCGGGCTTTTATGCCATCAGTCATATAACACATCACGCATGTTCATTAAAAAATGGAAGTGGAGAAAGGGTGAGTTACAACTTTAAGTATTGTTCACTTACAATGATGTGACAGTAGAAAGCACCAATTACTTTGAGAACTTGAGAAAAATTGATTGTAATTATAGATTTTGCGCGGTAGAAATAACCACAATGCGAAGTAAATATGCAATTTGCCTTTATATAGAACCCGACCATAACAGATTGAGGTAGATTTTTTTTTTCTTCTTTTAATAATCTACTTAGGGCCAGTGTGTTCCTGATTCGTAAAGTCGTAAATTCAGTGAACTGTGGTATATAAAAAATATTATTATCAAATAAAGATAACAAATTCCTCGCAAAATATTCCCTTGAGGTGTTGCAATTTTTGGATCCGTCAGGGACATGCTTAATAGACATTGAACTTCAGTTCATGATAAAACATTTTCAACCTCAAGCATGGATTTCGTTAAATTGTTTAGTATCTGATACTTGTCATTAGGGTTTAATTTAACATACCTCGTATTGCATATTTTGTGATTATACTTAAACTTGAAATATCATTGGTCCCCAATTACACACAAAGACTTGGTCCTCAAAAAGTACTTTAAAATCAGCTATGTGTACTATCGAAAGACTACGGTAGAATACATGAATTACAAGAGAAAGTTCAATTGAAGTTTACTACTCATTACCATTCAGATGCAAGGGCGAAATTGCAAGTCGACAAACTTTCACACGTGACAGTGCTTAACCGCTTTAAAATGCACGAGTACTTAAATTGGAAAATCTAGTTTAAGTATTTCTAAGAAAGAAATCTCATAAAATATTAAAAATAAAAGTAATCGTAACCGAAGTGCAAAGGGAAAACGACCGGAAAAAAACTAAACACATAATATTTATTTTGTTAATTACTACATGACAACGCATTTCATCACCTTCCGTGTTTGTAAACTTAATTCATTTTGTTTAATCTACGTATTCAGAACGTAACCCTTTTCTGTTCATCCTCTGCCTTTTATTATTCATTCTGGTGGTTTGTTGTTTTAAAAATAAATAAACACAAGCAACAAAAAAACTAAAACATAAACAATTCACTCCTCTACAGTATTTAGAATGATCAGAAGGTATCAGCTATTTTATGATATCACGTCATAAAATTAATGTGGGGTCTCCCGGGGGGTCTCCCTGTTAAGATCGGCGGTATTTGTCTTGTAATAGGTTTGTTTGATATCAATTTCCTTTAACAAATTCGCTGTCATGAGCTAACATTGCTGTCAAAATTGTACATGAAATTAAAGTCTCAAGTAGATAACGGATTCATCATAAATGCTAGCTGCCTCACGCAACCATGCAACCCCAAAGCAAAGTCAATAACATTGTTTAGATTGCACCTGTGTGAATAAATCGGTATTGAATCAGACGATCATTGTGTCTAATTTCTCCCGATTTACCACGGTGGAATGGTTGGGTTTTGGCGGGGGATTTCACATAAAGGATACCACCACAATATGGTTCACTCGGTTCACGCTGGTGTCTTTTAACAATAAAAGCTTGTTTGTTAACTTTGTCGAGTGATATGTGACATGTAGTATTGAGATCTCTTCGTATTTCGCAGTTCAGCTTATTTATGACTCATGTAGTCTCATTGTCTGTTGAGCAGTAATCGTCTTTGTTAGTGTATTCATACACTAACGTCCAAGCTTAGAACCCTGTTATTAATATGAGAGTGAAACTTGTTTACAATATACATACAGATGCAGAGTGTATCGAGCTAATAAGCACCAGTACATAGTAGTCGAATATCGACGTCTTGATTTGGATTCAATGTTTACACAAACATACACAAGACATACATTTATTAACCCGAAGTTGCATTATCTTAATACTATATCATTATGTGTCATTTTAATGAGAAACAAAAATAGACCAACCACAATCAATTTTATCACGGCATTTTAATATCAAGGCAATAACAACTTGTCATTAAAAAGGTAACCGTGTGACCCACTTTCTTTCAGACTTTAAAGTGTACAACAACAAATATGTACATACAAAATGGGGTAAATCAATTTTTTGAAGAAATGTGTCTAAATCTATCCTTACAATTACATCAAGAGTTCTAAGAACTCATATGGACTAGAAACATCTTGGAACTATCATGATAAATAATTGGGTGGAACGTCTCTATTTTAATCAAATTGACTGTGAAATTTTGTTTATTTGTCCATCCGCTTGTTGTTTTGTTCGTTCGTTTGTTTGTTTGGTTTGACTTTAACATTTTATGATGTTCAATACAATGTTATATGTTGTATCTTACCTGATCTTCCGTGAGGTATGCATGGTAGAAATCGAAGCCGGAAGCATGCTCCGAAATCCTCCTCGAAGATAGAGGTCTGCTTGGAGTTCCAGTCGTATCACGTGCACTTTGTGTCTGGCCTCCATTCTTAACAAAGACAATAGGATTCATAAACATCGTGATAATGGCATGTTGTAATTACGATTCGAAAAATTGGTTTCAGTCCCACAGCATTACAATATGAATCAATACTTTTCCTCCGAAAGTAAAACTGTCTGTGTGTCCTCACATAGTGAGCGTTAAATGTGAGGAGTTGAGAGTGCAATATTTGCGAGTGCTTTGTGTTGTTGAGTTATGAACTTACATCGTCAACTATTTGCACATGAATGCTTCTCTTATTATATCCTGGTATATCATCGCGCAATCACAACGCAAATATATCGTCTTATTCGTAGAATTTACAGTTAAGTTGCTTACATTATTATTGTTATGGGATTTTTTCCCCTTCTAAATATCATTACTTTGTCATTCCTGCCTTTCATTCAATAAACGCATGAATCATCGTCATAAAGTGCAATTTTGGAATTTTGATTGGAAAATTTAAATCCTCAATTATTACGACACACTCCATTAATCATTCATTATTGTTGTTTTTCATAATAAGTAGTGCTCATTACGAGCAATTTTACTGTGTAAAGGCATTACTTACTGCTTGATCAACAAGTTGCAACGGAGGTGGTATAGGTCGATTGCGTTTCTGTCGTCCAGTTGTTCCCGATGATTCGGTCCCGTTCCCGGTAGGGGAAGACGGTCTGTTCCCGGGACCGAAGGAATTATTTGGTCTAAAAAATTTCATCATACCTGCCATTAAGGTATCACTCGTTCATTACCAAATATATATTCTTCATAAATGGTGACTTTTCCGATTAGATATGAAATTCAAGAGAGGCATGGCTCGTCCCTTGTGCAAGTTCACTTTGTAGGGCTCTTCCCTCTTCCTTCCAACATATTCACGTTGTCGTTATTAAAAGATCTCCGTAAATACAAACGGATGAGATCCAACACCTTGGTCAGATCCTTTAGAGTTGACTGCAGAGATTACAACGAGTTCACTGAAGCTCCATGTTTGCAATTATCCATAGCGTCTCCTTCCTATCAAAAAACAAAAATATAAACCTATGAATAGAATTATCAATCGTCTCCCTATTTATATTGCTGAAAATAGAGTCGCTGACCTGTAACTTCGAACATTGTAACACGCAGTAAATAAATATAAAATAATTAATTGTTGACATGCTTTATGATAGGGGAAGAAAGCTTTTTCCCCGTGTGTTTAAAAAACAAACAGAATTATGCATGAATATACAATGTAGCTTTGTTAAATCATACGAACAAAAAATATGTAATGTGGTAAGAACTAGCTAAAGGTAGTTACTTATTATAAAAGGGGATGGGGCCAGGGTGTACCTGTGCCATCTAATGTTGCATAGCCCATCGATACAATGCAAGTCAAATCAACAAAACAACACATTAAGAATATACCGACTCCTAAACCATTTTTCAGTATATGTGGTAGAAAAAAAAATCTTCTGAAAATCATCTCATAATTTCAGAGTATTATTAATCATGTGATTACTCCAAGGGAAGGCTAATTGCTAATTGCTTTAATGTGGCTTACGTTCGAGACTGATATGACTCGAAATGAAGTAGAACAATAGGAAATTTGGAAATAATAATGGGACGCAGAAAGCCGAGGTCAAAACCTCCATACAAAAAATATCTCTTTGAAGTGCGATGGCCCCATAACTCATAATAATGACATGCAGACCTTGCATATGAATAGACTAGTTGATGACTGTGATCGATTGTTGAGTATTTTATCACAACAAATGACATTAGATTAATGTAATATGAACCTGACCTTTAAAGACGTCACATTGCATTCTTTCCTTTCTGTTATGTAACAACAAAAGTTAGACCTGTGTTTCTGAATAAAATATTTCAATTCCAGGTCATACAGCTTGTTAGAGCTCACAAACCAAGCCCCTAATTTTCTTCACATGAAACATAATTTTTAAACCTTCTGTCATAGCACAGGGATATAGTTTCCCGTGACAGATAAACAGAGTCCAAATATATCCATGGTCAAATCTTTCGGAAATTGCCTAATCAAATAATACCACAGAATGCCATTGACCATCAATATGTTAACCCCACAATCTGGACTTTTTGATGCTCCTCTTGATGGGCAACTGTGGATTTCAAGCCCCCCCCCCCCCTCGTTATATAACCGAAATTCGCATGGTCACATTAAGATAATTATTCGTCCAAAATTGAATGCGGTTTGAACTTTGAAGAAAAGAAAATAACACTTTTCAGAGGAAATAACACCATTAATTTCATACAACTTTTACTTTCCAGAGAAGTTCGCAGACTGCATGTGACATAGTTTCGATAGGGATCGATACTCGGGTCAATACACTTGTATTATGTTGAAGCATAATTAATATGATAATACACTATTGGTCATAAAGGTGGATTTTTACCCCAATTTATGGAATGATTTTGACAATGAAGTATTCCTAATAGATCTAGATAATAGTACACATTTGTATTGCGTGACTGCTAGAGCATATGTGTGCTACTATGCTAATCATCCGGGGGACCTACGTCTTTAAAGTCATAACTGACTGTAATTATGATTAATGCCTCACAAAAGGGCACTTATATAAACACATCGACACTGTTTTGATCAGGGCCTCGCAGTAACGAGACTATTGTTTTCTGTGAGGAATCGAGGCAAAATGCAGTAAATTATTGATAGTTTATGGCATTTTAAAAAAAAAATGTATCTGTGGGGCGGCGGCGTACCATAGCCCCCGTTGCGTACAGCCATGATTCAGTGGCTACGCAATGGCATCGTTATTGTCAGGCCCTAGGATCAAAACCGTGTCGCTGTGCTATAAAAGTGACCTTTTGTGAGGCATTAATCCTATACTGTCAGTTATGACTTAAGGACGTAGGTTCCCTATAGTCGATTAGCATAGTAGCACACATATGCTTTAGCAGTCACACAAACAAAACAAAATCGCAAATTATTATTCAATAAAATCTAAGATTGTATACTATTATCTAGATCTATTAGAAATAAATCATTGTCAAAATTGAGGTAAAAATAATTATTCCACCTTTATGACCAACAGTGTATATCTAGGTAGACAGTTAGATAGGCAGTCAGTTTGATAGCAGGATATTGAGCTTTGACGTAATACATAAACACGTTGACATGACCCAAAACGCAAATACATACACTGGTGGTCTTGAAACCTCTTGAACTACTACATGATTTGATAAATTGACATGAAAATGGTTGGCACAGACTTCAGGAGATCACTTCATTCTCTATATAGAAACTCCATCAGAACAGGATGTATATGTCATGCAAATCAAACGATTGAATATTCGTACATGGAGCATTTGATTTCCAACCCGTTAAAAACCTGAGATACATTTAAGAATATTAAGTTTGTACAGTGTATCCATAGGTCTGATTTTTGATTTTGATTTTTTTATAAATCTTTGCCTGGAAATTATTAAGTAAAAAAATAATTAAATAAAACTGTTCATTAAATAGCATTAAAACACATGTCTGCATGCCAGGTTGATACTAATACATGGGCCTGGTGTCAAATATTCATTAGTGACATCATGTTCATTATTATTGCCTTTACGAAGTTGTAGAATTGTAAAAAAAAGGAAAGTGAACAAGAAACGGTTATACTTTCACATTATGAGCGGTTGTATTTATCATACTATTCTTTATTTTCGGATGCAGAATTCCGGGGCATGATAAATGAAAGTTGAAAACAAATAATTCATTATGTTGACTGTCAGAAGGGCATTAAATCCACGCTATGAAAACAGATTTGAATTAATAGCTTTTTGTCTCTCAGCAGACGAAACGCAGATATAATCTAGATAAAGAAATAAATTGCTTAAACAGGACATCTAACATAATATTCAATTCAATTCAAAGTTTATTCAACACTCTTTATAAAAAACATTTAAAACATACAAATACAGAATGGAGTTATATAAAAAATATTTAAAAAAACAAGAAAGTGATAACAAATACAATGGTAATTTATAAGAGCATTTGGGATAGGCAGAAAGGAGGGAAGTTCCTTATATAAAAGCCTACCCCTAAAAACACACATACAGCCTAATAAATGTTATGTTATGTTATGTTATGTTATGTATTATTATTATTATTACAGGAAAACGAGAACAAAAGAACAGAACAAAAAACAAAGAACATATTAAAACTTACTATCATACACGATTAGAGTATTAAAAAAATGTCAAAAATTTGGTCCCCATTAAGTTCAGAGGCATGACGATATCAAATACAACAAAGATAGTTCGACAGGTCATTATTAGCTCGGCTCGTCACTCTTCGTAGTAGATCAGACAGTATTTCAGTTATATTTAAATCTGTTCATTGGTTATCAGTCTAAAAAAGAATGATGTATAAGCTGTTATTCATTACTTACAAAACACTTCTGCACTCTTCACCCCATTACTTGTATCACATTTTGAAACCGCTCAATCGTACACCCCACAACGGAATTAATGTTCAGGTTCACAGCTCCAGCAGTTATGTACACCCGAAACCAATAACAAATAGGGGGGCAGGGCTTTTGCTAATTTGCACCCAAATTATGGAACACTTTGCCATTACAAATAAAACAATCATCATCAATTGAAATATTCAAGAAGAAACTTAAGCTCCATTTGTTTATGTTGGATTTTTAATAATAGGCCTATATGATTATTTTGATATTGTACAGAGCACCCTGAGTTGAGCAGTCTTTTAGAAAGTATATGCGCGCTATATAAGTTGAAATTATCATTATTATTATTTATTCAGGCAATAATCTTAGAATTCAGGTAAACACAATTTTGTCCATTTTATATGCACATTTCTTTATGTGAGAATATCGAACAACCATATATGCCTATATAGTATACCGCGGCATAAGCAACCAGTAGCACAGGTGTGGTATAAAATATATACCAATGCCGCCCTGTATTGCAGGCCTACTGTTTCCTGCATAATCATATATCTACACACTGTATATAACTTTTAACAAAGATTAAGAAAGAAATGTTCCAATCTTTCTGAGTACTGGCTACAAAGAAAGATTCCACAATGCGGTGATATTCAGAAACAACCACAACATGCAGAAAGGATATATAGACACCAGTATGTAATTGACTTACCATCAAACGTTGTAATGTTTTCCCCGTCAATGGGTGTACTACATAGCAGGCACTAGCTTCCGCAAACAACAGAATCATAACATTGCATATTCGTCCAGAATCCACCAAAACAGTTCAGAAAATCAGATAAAGTTAGTCCTTTTCTCTCCTTATGATATTGTATTCTCGAACGAACTATTAAAATACGGGAATAACAATCATATACCAGCTACTGCGGTTATAACAAGCCTTCGACTGACAAGAGTGCTAAGATCGATAGCTACATAATGTACAAGCAGTTATATGAACATTTTTCTTCTTTCGGTTTCTTTTCAGAGTTTAGCGTGGTATTATTATGGTGGCGTACTGTGTGATAAGCATATTATGGAACTTCTATAGCTATCTATATACCTGGTACTACATGTACCATTAACATGTATGGGTGAATATACTTGCACGCACGTTCGCAGAGCACAGTCATATAAAGGGGTTTATTATTGGGCAAGAATACAATCCAAGGGATTTTCTGTTGGTTATGTTTGCTGAAGTCTGGTTCAAGGGTCAGAGCTTGAATACATACCGCTAGCGAATATCCGCATAATGCTGGGCATCCCCTCTACTTTATACATGTTTTTCCTCCCATATATTAGTAGTTCAATGTTTAATCATGGTCTTAATTAGCAGTTACTTCTTGGATCAATGCATCAACAGCTCTAGGGATCGTATAACATTAGTAAATACGAGGGAGTTGGAATGGATTTTCTTGTCAATATATATAGGCAAGGTTTATCTACATAACGGCCGAGGTGACATAATATATTCTGCTAATGGGGAAATGAGATGTATAGATTAAAGGTGGTCGAGGCTTGTAAAGCGGCATAGCCAGGTCCTGGGTAGTGTACTACAAAGTGTAATTTGGGGGCATCAGTCTATATCTTACATCTAAACAGTCACACCAGAAAGACCGCACCGATTAAAATGACAACAGCTAGAGCGAAAAGCAATTACGTTCCCCCCGAACGGCCAAGAGTGGGTCGATTTCTTTTTGCAGGTTTAGGGTTAGGGCAGGCGCGGATCCAGGGGGGGGGCGAGCGGGCCTTGCCCCCCCCCCCCCGCCAAGAAAAAAAAAGGAGAGAGAGAGAAGGAAAAGAAGCGAAAGGGAAAGAGGAGAGTGAAAGGGAAAAAAGAAGAGGAAGAAGAAAAGAAAAGAGGGAATAAGGAGATCGGGGGGGGGGGAGGACTTGCCTCCCATGCAGGCTGTTGCCTCCCCCCTCCCAATTAAAAAAATAAAAGAGAAGGAAGGAAAGGGAAAGAAAAAAGGAAAAAAAGGAGATAAAGGGAAGGAAAAAAGAGGAAGAAGAAAAGAAAAGAAGGGGGATATCAGTTGCAATTTTCCCGCCAACAAGTTGTGGATCGCTGGGAGGGGGGAAGAGGTAAAAGGCCCTTGCTCCCCCCCCCCCCGTCCCCGCTAAAAAAAAGTGAAGGAATGAAAAGGAAAAG
This sequence comes from Strongylocentrotus droebachiensis, assembly GCA_035222895.1. Taxonomy (NCBI): domain Eukaryota; kingdom Metazoa; phylum Echinodermata; class Echinoidea; order Camarodonta; family Strongylocentrotidae; genus Strongylocentrotus; species Strongylocentrotus droebachiensis. Next base: position 420,607 of record JAVYIG010000154.1, on the reverse strand, counting down.
AGGAGAGCTAAAAGGAAACAAAAAAGAGGAAGAAGAAAAGAAAAGGGAGAAAAGAAGGGGAGATCAGTTGCGGTATTAATCCCGTGTGGAGCGGGGTGGGGGTCAAAATGACCTTGCCCCTCCCCCCAGTAAACCTAAAAGAGAGAGAGAAGGAAGGGAAGTGAAAGGGAAAGAGGAGAGAAAGGGGAAGAAGAAAAAAAGAGAATGAAGAAAGGTAAGGGATATCGGTTGCAATTTTCCCGCCAACAAGGTGTAGATCGGGGGGGGGGGTGGAAGTGGGGGGGGGGGGGGGCTTTGGGGAAATAAAATTCAAACGTGGTTTATTTCTAATTCCATAACGGTGGTTTGCAAATAATGCTGAAATGTCATAGTTTTCTGAGATTTTTCCTCACTTTTAAGTAAATTATACTTTTTTATGCGTTTGTTGGAAAATGACAAATTCCTAAATTTACAGCCAGGCAAGAAAATTCTTCTTGAGATGCCTACATGTCAGGGCCCGCGGAACGGCGGGGATCGGGATCCTCGAGGCCCACCCCCCCCCCCCCACTTTCTTTGAAAATATATTAAAGAGAAATAGAAAGAAAGAGAGCAAGAAGGAAAAATAGTTAACTGCCAGTGTCACATTATAATGAGGTATCAAAATATGCATATCTGACCATGATTAAATGCTAAAATCCCGAGGGCTCTGCGCCCTGGATTCCACCTAGGGCCCTAAGGCGGGCCCTTAGATGCTCATCTGACGGTAATTTAATGCCTAAAACCCCTGATTTCTGGGGGCTCTGCCCCCTGGATCCCACGCCAAATATTGTCCTGCCAGTGTCACAAAATAATAAGGTATCAAAAAATGCTCATCTGACCGTAATTAAACGCCTAAAACCCTTGAGCTTCCGGGGGCTCTGCCCCCTGGACCCAACCAAAAGCCCTAAGGCGGGCCCCTTGATACTCATCTGACCGTAATTGAGTGCCTAAAACTCTTAAGCTTCCGGGGGCTCCGCCCCCTGAACCCCAAGCCAATTAGTGACCTGCCAGTGTCACAATTAGGTATCAAAATAATAGTCTTCTGACCGTAATTAAATGACTAGAACCCCTGAACTTCCGGGGCTCTGCCTCCTGGACCCCACCAAGGGCCCTAAGGCGGACCCCTGAATGCTAATCTGACCGTAAATTATTGCCTTAAACCCCTGAGCTTCCGGGGGCGGACAAGGTATCAACATAATTATGTTCATCTGACCACAGGCGCGTAGCCAGGGGGGTGAGGTGGTCCCCCCCCCCCGTCCCTGCTAAAAAAAGAGAGAAGGAATGAAAAGGAAAAGAGGAGAGCTAAAAGGGAACAAAAAAGAGGAAGAAGAAAAGAAAAGGGAGAAAAGAAGGGGAGATCAGTTGCGGTTAATCCCGTGTGGAGCGGGGTGGGGGTCAAAATGACCTTGCCCCTCCCCCCAGCAAACCTAAAAGAGAGAGAGAAGGAAGGGAAGTGAAAGGGAAAGAGGAGAGAAAGGGAAAGAAGAAAAAAAGAGAATGAAGAAAGGTAAGGGATATCAGTTGCAATTTTCCCGCCAACAAGGTGTAGATCGGGGGGGGGGGGGCTTCGGGGAAATAAAATTCAAACGTGGTTTATTTCTAATTCCATAACAGTGGTTTGCAAATAATGCTGAAATGTCATAGTTTTCTGAGATTTTTCCTCACTTTTAAGTAAATTATACTTTTGTATGCGTTTGTTGGAAAATGACAAATTCCTAAATTTACAGCCAGGCAAGAAAATGCTTCTTGAGATTCCTACATGTCAGGGCCCGCGGAACGGCGGGGATCGGGATCCTCGAGGCCCCCCCCCCCCCCCCCCTCCCCACCTTCTTTGAAAAATATATTAAAGAGAAATAGAAAGAAAGAGAGCAAGAAAGAAAAAATAGTTAACTGCCATCGCACATTATAATGAGGTATCAAAATATGCTCATCTGACCATGATTAAATGCAAAAATCCCGAGGGCTCTGCGCCCTAGATTCCACCTAGGGCCCTAAGGCGAGCTCTTAGATGCTCATCTGACGGTAATGTAATGCCTAAAACCCCTGATTTCTGGGGGCTCTGACCCCTGGATCCCACGCGAAATATTGTCCTGCCAGTGTCACAAAATAATAAGGTATCAAAAAATGCTCATCTGACCGTAATTAAACGCTTAAAACCCTTGAGCTTTCGGGGGCTCCGCACCCTGAACCCCACTCCAATTAGTGACCTGCCAGTGTCACAATTAGGTATCAAAATAATAGTCTTCTGACCGTAATTAAATGCCTAGAACCCCTGAACTTCCGGGGCTCTGCCTCCTGGACCCCACCAAGGGCACTAAGGCGGACCCCTGAATGCTAATCTGACCGTAAATTATTGCCTCAAACTCCTGAGCTTCCGGGGGCGGACAAGGTATCAACATATGTTCATCTGACCACAGGCGTGTAGCCAGGGGGGGGGGGGGGGGTGAGGTGGTCCCTCCCCCCCCCCCCCCCAAAAAAAAAGAGAGGAGTGAAAAGGAAGAGGACGTAGGAAGAAAATGGAGTAGACAAAGAACATTTTTGAAATTCAGACAGAATTAAGAGTCGAGAACGGAACAACGAATCGTCTTCTTTCTCTAATAATTGAATAAAACATCAAAGCTTCCGCGCTTCGCGCGGAAAGGTGAGGGGGGGGGGGGAACTTAATTCAGACAAGGATTAAGAGTCGAGAACGGTACAACGAATCGTCTTCTTTCTCTAATGATTTAATGAAACGTAAAAGCTTCCGCGCTTCGCGTGGGAGGGGAGGGGGGAACTGAATTTAGACGAGGATTAAAAGTCATAACGGTACAACGAATCGTCTTCTTTCGCTAATGATTTATTGAAACGTAAAAGCTTCCGCGCTTCGCGCGGGAGGATAAAATAAATTCAGACGAGGATTATTTTCGAGAGCGGTACAACGAATCGTTTTCTTTCTCTAGTAATTTAATGAAACGTCGAAGCTTTAGAATTTAGACAAGGATTAAGAGTCGAGAACGGTACATCGAATCGTCTTCTTTCTCTGATGATTTAATGAAACGTAAAAGCTTCGCGCGGGAGGGGGAAAATGAATTTAGACGAGGATTAAAAGTCATAACGGTACAACGAATCGTCTTCTTTCGCTAATGTTTTAATAAAACGTAAAAGCTTCCGCGCTTTGCGCGGGAGGGGAAAAATAAATTCAGACGAGGATTATTTCGTGAGTGGTACAACGGATCGTCTTCTTTCTCTTATAATTTAAAGAAACGTCGAAGCTTCCGCGCTTCGCGTGGGAGGGGGGAAACTGAAGTTAGACGAAGATTGAGAGTCGATAACGACACAACGAATCGTCTTCTTTCTCTAATGAGGGAGAGGGAACTGAATCTAGACAAGGATTAAGAGTCGAGAACGATACAACGAATCGTCTTCTTTCTCTAATGATTTAATGAAACGTAAAAGCTTCCGCGCTTTGCGCGGGAGGGGGGAAACTGAAGTTAGACGAAGGTTAAAGGAAACCAAAACCTTCATACTAAGTTACTTTTATTGTAAAGTTTAAAAGATTTGAATAAAATCAGTGAAAATTTGAACAAAATCGGGTAAGGAATGAGAAAGTTAGAGCTTTTTTAAATGACTAGTCACTAGAGGGCGGTATTCAATTTGATGACATCATCTGTGAACAACTCTCCATGCCTTTTGTACATAAAATTTCACAATTTTTTTGTTTTCTTCGTATTTATTTGTGTTCTTGATCCGACTTCATAACATGTGAAGTAGAATATCATTTTGCATTCTATATCTTGCTTTCAGGGGAGTACATTATCTCAATCACAAGAAAGAAGGAAAAACATGAAATTTGATGTACAAAAGGCATGGAGAGTTGTTCACAGATGATGTCATCAAATTGAATACCGCCCTCTAGTGACTAGTCATTTCAAAAAGCTCTTACTTCCTTATTCCTTGCCCGATTTTGTTCAAATTTTCACTGATATTTTTCAAATATCTTAAACTTTACAATAAAAGTAACTTAGTATGAAGGTTTTGGTTTCCTTTAAGAGTCGATAACGACACAACGAATCGTCTTCTTTCTCTAATGATTTAATGAAACGTAAAAGCTTCCGCGCTTCGCGCGGGAGGGGGGGGGGGGGGTCAACATAATTCAGACGAGGATTATTTTTGGGAACGGTACAACGGATCGCCTTCTTTCTTTAATAATTTTTTGAAATGTCGAAGCTTCCGCGCTTCGCGGAGGAGGTAGGGGTTTTTTTTTTTGGGGTGTTTATTTGAACCCCGTAAATGATGTTTTCCTGGCATCTATTAACACAATGGAGACCATAAAAAGCAGTGCATGATAACGTCTTTTTAAATCAAGTAACAGTTTAATACACAGTTATATCCAGAGTTATCATGTGTTTGGTTAAGTTACCAGATGAGTTGAATATCTTCTCACAATATTTGCACTTGAAAGGGTTTCTCTCTACAGCGTGCGTTCTTTGTTCTTTCTTTTTTTCTTTTTTTTTTTTTTCTTTTTTTTTTTGGGCCGCCCAAGGGGGGGGGGGGGTTTGAACCCCCTAAACCCCCCCCCCCCCCGTAGATCCGCGCCTGCTTAAGATATAAGATATATTTGTATTATTCATTCACTCTATCGCTTTCATCTTTGAAATACCGGGCAAATGAACAGCAATGGTATTGTTCATACACTTCAAGCCTTGGTTATTTGGGTTTATCATATTGCTCTAGGCTTGTTTGGATACATTTAATTTTATTGTTCTCAGTTATTTCTTGCTTTAGTTTTGGTGGCTTGCCATTCGTAAAGATATATAACCACATGCAGTCTCGTGAACGAGATGGGATCGATGCGGATGGTTATGGGTTCAATACATTTGGCATGACATCGGGCATGATATATCTCCACCAAATTGTGTGTCCTTTTTAATACGATGTGAATCAATTAACCGATAAATTTTGCCACTCCTCACCCAGGTTTCGTGCCATCTATTCGGGAGCCTTTCTATACGTGTTCCTTTACTACAAATTCGGGGTTTCCGAAATAAAAATCAAAGTATTCCTCGTTCCTTTTCTCCCTCTTCATTTATAATGATAATCATCGCCTCTCCGCGGTTGCAAACAAATATGGTAGTCGGATTTCGTTGACTTTCTTGGTTACGCGCGGCTGATACATAGACTATTCAAGAACGATGGCTGCCGTACGATTAACATTTACCAACGTGGTCTCTCGCTTTCCAACTACAGTTTGTAGTCGATATATTGGTGATAATTTTAGAAGATACACTGAAATAGCCGTATTAGGTAAGCATCCATCAATGACAGCGTGATACACAAAGCTATCTAAACAGAAAATGTTGAAACAGCGGATTTAAAATTGCAAGGTTACAACTTACATGATTTACAATATGTGGGGCAATGTTAATGTTATAATCCTAATGGTTAATATTCTGTGATGAGGGGAGCCCGGCCCAGCCAGTTCAGTTGTCTGCACATTTTCACTTTCTTCTAAATGCTTGATCTCATAGTATTCCTTTTTTACTAGAGATGCCGGGTGCCGGGTGCCAACAAATTTGTCAACATTTAAGCTAGGACAGTCGAGATCGACTGATCGAGTCAAAGTTATTTTCAAAAGAAAAGGCATCCGCATCATTTTGAGTTTGAAATTCTTCTTCTTCGGTGCAGTCTACTTTCTTTCTACTTAGATTCTTACAAAACTTTGTTGTAGTGTGTGTCATAAGGGTATGAACCATGTACCAATGATTAACAAGGTGCAAGTATAGGCAGCATCAATGGGTCATTGCCAAAATCAAAGGTTCCCAGGCCGTGTCTGTGCACTCTCATTCATTTTAGTTCAGATATCTGGGCCGGGAAAGATAGATTTCAAGGCTTGTGAAGAAAATTTCTTAAGTTAAGTTAGACCGTACTTAGACGGTTATATTATGTTCTACTCATTTTGTGCAAAAATACATATCGTTATAATATATATGTGTGCTTGCTCATGAGTGGTTCTTATTTCATGCTGTCATCTCAAACGTGAAAGTATTTTTATATTAGACAAATAGCAACATGCATCAGTAATTGCACACCCCTTAGAAATATACAGCTGCATTAAGCCATTATATTTCTGATAATGATTGAGAGATGGGGAACAAGAAGAAATAGTAAAAGGGGGAGAAGGAGTGGGAAAAGATTGGCAAGAAGAAGGAGAAGAATAACTTTAAAAAACAAAGATGGAGTCATGGAGAAGGAGTCAAGGGAGTCGAGGGAGAAAAGGGAGAAGGGGAATTAAAAGAAGTATGGCAAGAAAAAATGTAGAGGAGAAGAACAATAGGAATAATATGATAAAGAAGAAGAATCTAACAGGAGGCAACTACATGTTCTTATAATGAACAGAAGAGACCATGCCCCCTCCCTCCAGAAAATAAATAAAAGAGTTCAAATTACACCAACTTCTTAACTTGGCATTGTCAGTGCCAAAACTGTATTCTTCTTCTTCCATCCGGGTAATCCCGCTTTACAGAGTATTGTTGTACTATACTAGGGTGTGCAGGTGGACCACTACACCAGGGTTCCCCCCTACTCTTATATGAATAGTGCATGTTCCTAACTTTACAATAATAAAACTTTCAGCACACTTGTGATTCCTTCGAGTTTACTTACATTAGGTGGTGTAGGATTGATTCAAGGGCTTTATTAAATACATGTACTTTCTGCTCTTAACTTAAGTTTTTAAGAAAATATATAAATGCCTCTTTTTCCCCATCCTCATACTAGCAAATGATTCACCCTTGCTCTTTCCTGGTTAATCCTACTCACATTGCAAACAAAAGAATCATATCATACCTTTGCTGTGTGAGTTTATCCCAGATAGCACTGAACATGTATATGAGTGGGTATTGGCATGATTTCCTGATAAATGCACCTGTTGTGTCTGTGAAATTCATGCTTTTCTTTTCTATTTAGAAATCCTCCCAAGGTCCTTATAACTTGATAAAGCAGAGATTATATATGTTTTCTCATAACATGCATGTTTATAAGGAGTGCCAACTCTGTTCAATTTCTTACTGACTCTACATGTACCGGTACATCGTTTATTTAATTGTCCATTCATTCTGTGCATTGCTTTTTGATTTTGTTCTGCAGGAACATGGTGTAGGTTGAAAAGTACTAAAAGTGGAATGAAAAGGTAAGAATGAACAACTTATTTGACAAATGTATCCAGATCCATCTCATATCTAGTAGTATACATCTAACCTTTTCAAATTGTGGTTGGTTCCAATTAGATGTTTGCCCACATATACCTCCACATTCCAGAATTGAAGATAATTTTGTTAGTTATTGTTAGGGTTATATTTCTTCTTGATTCTTATGATACCTGGAGACTAAGGCTAGTTCTGTTGAGTCTGCCCTATAATTTGTGAACCAGTTGCCATTATCTGTAGTACGACCAAATATTTTGAGAGGCTTTTTGTTCTTCTTTTTTTTCTTTTACCTGCATGCTTCAAAAAGGGATTAGTTTGATAATTAAATTTATCATAGTTTTAAATGTGGATTGGGTCAAATCAACATATATTTACTTCCAATTAAATTCCAGCATCCATAGAAGCAAGTATCATGTCAACAGCTATATCATTCTAGACCATGTAAGTTTGAATACAGCAAGTTTGTTTTTCTTACCAGCCCATCAGACACCATCATGGTTGAATCTAAGGACAAGGATATGATCATCTGCTACCATCCCACCGAAAGCTTTCCATATGAACACACAAAAGTAAGACATGTTGTATTATACAAGTAAAGATAAATTAAAACCCAAATATAATTAGAAATTAATTCTCTGTAGGTTTCCATGATGAGTGAGTGGTGACAATTTGAAGCTTTCTGTAACACCATGTGGTATCCTTACTGAAAAGGCTAATGACGTATTCTTTCGCCAAAAGAACCCGGTTATGGGGCATTTAGAAGAATTAGGGAAGAAGTATAAGGAAAATAAATAAAGAGATGATAATGAAATGGAGTTTCATTAAACACTTACACAAGATTGTTTGGTTTTAGTTTTCGGTTTTGTGTACACCAAAAATGAGATGAAATAAAAGGAGGAAAGGAAAGGGAAACTAGCAATGATCAAGATTGTTATGGTTGTGAAAAGATAAAAGTTGAATAGTGACAATGAAGAATGTAGTCCCGGAAGGAACTGTAGGTATTCCTCTGTGGAGTAGTTCTGAAAACATTATCTGAGTACAGTATATACAGTTTATAAGGAGTACATGTTTCGAACAATGTGCTCTGTATATGGGCAGGAGATTAACTCATGGAAACAATGCAGCATTGTAGGTATTAATGCAGCAGGGCAGGTTCACTGCGCAAGCCCTTGTCCAGAGTTCTGGGCTTCTGATTGGTGGTCCATTCGTCCAAATAGAATTGTTGTTTTAAGTGCTATTTAGATCAGTACCATCAATTTCTATTTTTATAAGAAATGACAAATTCAAACCCAAGAAGTATTGTCAGATGTGATAGATATAAGTCTCTACTGTTATTACTCCCATGTAAAAATTATCTCTTTGCTTTTGAAATTGTGGGTTAGTGAATATGCTTTTAATTGAGATACCAAGTCAAGAAAAAAAAAGTAGTTTTATTTTATTTATCTTGATTGGATATATTGCCACGAGTATGAAACATTTTCAAGTAATATACTTATAAACCAAGATCATTTATCCATTTATATTTTTTCAGCCCATACCAAGACCAGATCCTTCAAGGCCTGAGGTAAGGATTACATTTATTTTTTACTGTTTGTTTCTCTTCTTCTTTTTCATTATAGATGGGAAAAATCAACATATTTCATATTTATATGGATATAACATATTGCTCATTCAATGTAAATTACAAGTAGGGGTCCTGCTTGATAAGAACGTTCATTATATTTACCTCTTTTTTTGTAAGTGTGTAAGATATAAGATAATTAATGTCCCTTTTTCTAAGATAATTAATGTACCTCGTATGTAACAAATCAGTTCAAAGATTTCAGTTAATCTAGTAGTTGTATTTATTTGATAGCCATGCTAGACCATTGGCATGGAATACAAACTTTTCTTATTCCCAAAATATGAGATTCCATATTAAAACAAATAACATTATTATTAAGCTCTTGTGTAATATCTGTTAATGTTTCTATATTCTATTTTTTCTCCATATCTAGGAATCTGCTGAGGGTATGCTAAGAGTGAAATTTAAATCAAAGAGCTGGGATAAAGAGCGTCATGGTCCATCTATTGAGGAGCTGAGTGATATGTTCTATACTACCAAACACAGATGGTTTCCATTGTAAGTCATAGACATTCTCAATATACGCACAGTTCTTTACATGAAAAAGCATTCACACATAACAAATGCCTGTAATATCATGCTATGGCGAAATTGTATTTAAACAAATTAATGTATAAATGCAATTGGGTAAATGGATGGTAATGTAATGAGCTAGCTGTTATTGGTTATTGATATCTGAAATAAAAATATTAAAGTGCATTTTGTATTGTACACAATTATTACTGTTACTTGGAAGTTGGATTTCTCTTTTTTTTCTTCTCTAAGAATTGAATCCATAGATAAATATCAATACTGGTATGCATAATGGAATAAAAGAGGCAATAAGAAAGGCTTATCCAATACCTAGTTTAAATATCAGTGACAACTTCATGTTGTGACATGAATATCACCTCGCTGACACTATCATTTAAAGAAAGGGTCATTGACTTCCTTTTGTTAGAATTCTCATAAGGCTTTTTCACTTACAGTAAAAACTAGTAACGATGCCCCCAGAAAAATGGAAAAGAAGATACGTCATCAACTTTTTGTATGAAGAGTTAATAGAAAAGAGTATTCATAGATACAGATATTGGCTGAAATGTCATTATGTATTTTCTGTTTGTACTAATGTGCTCCTATATTTTCTCCAAGATATTTTCAAGATGTCTTTTTTTTCTTCTTGATATTTTTCTACAGAGGGATAAGGAGGAGGAATCTTGCAAAACCCAAATCACCTCGGGATCGACCTGTCTTTTGAGAGCACTGAAAGCTTTTTGTCCATTTGGGATCTGCAACTTTTCTACGGGAACAAATGCATATGGGAGACGGAATCATAATCAGTGCATGCATTTCGATTATTGTAGAATTGATTTAGAAGTTGCAAATTGTGAATAGTTTGGCTCATTGCCAAATGTGTATGATTGTAAATTATTTCTACAAACCTACCATGACGAAGTGAGGGTAAAATCTTACTCTTTATGCTTACGATCTTGTGTTCGACTACTGACATTCTTGATAAGTTTGAATAGTTAGAAGATGAATTTGCATCAAGATACTCTTTTATCAGTTGAACAGCTTCTTAACCCATTGTCTATGAGAACTGGTTGATCCCTGTATTAAGCCTATGGAAAAGAGAGAATGCAGTAGTCAACAGTGTAAAAGGGGCAAACCACCCTTTAACAGGTTTTGTAAAAGTTTGAAAGAAATTGGACAAATACTTTAGATGGTTGTCAATGAAAGCTGCAATCACTAAATTTATGTGAATCTCACTTTGCTGAATTTGTCGCTCAACACTGATGTCA